>OY751313.1:48234305-48676805 GCA_963564615.1 Rhorus exstirpatorius
CCGGTTGAAATTCTCCAAGTTATATCCTTGGTAAAACGGCGCGATCGTTGACGATAGAACTCTCTCTCGAGCCTTTCGAAGTTTGGCCAATTATATTCAATTAAACCGACAAAGCGGATGGATTTATTGTTCGCGGTTTCAATTAAGGAAAACGAGAAATTAACGGTTTTGTTTGATTATAGAAAAGAAATATGTACAAATTGTATGCCAAAGAGAATAAAGTCGATTTTCGTACAAATTTGATGATTTTTTAAAAAAATTTCTCGGCTGTATTTGTATCGCCATTTTTAATTTTCACGAAATAACTGAGCAAACAATACTAATAATAATAATTATTATTATTATTGCTGTTGTAAGCAAAAAGTGGTTTAGTTTTGGCTAGAATTTCAAGACAAATTGGCCGGTCCAGCGGGCAAATTAGGCAAGAGTTTTATGTGGCTATACACGTTACATCACTGTTAACGAATTGCCACCGGGAGAAATAAAAAAAACCGGAGAAAGAATAGCAGGTATTGCATGAAATGAACGGAGAAAGGCTTGAATTTTTTCCTTCAAGGTGTTAATACCGCACAACATATTCATTCATTTTGAGCATCGTCAGAATCTGGCACACACACACACACACACACATACACTGTAACCCAATGAATTTTACTTTCGACGAATAAACTTTGTAAATTAATGAGCCTGTCCAGATAAAAAAAAAAATTTACATCCAAAGTTATATAATTTTTTTCCACAGAAATATATTTAATGTAAATTTAATAATAATTAATATATAATATTATTTATTATCAAATTTATTGATATATTATTTATTGATAACAAATAATATATAAATTTGATATATTTTCGCTTATAAATGTTTTTTTTTTTTTCATGGAGGAGGATAAATGCAGAAAATATAAATCTGGGGGTTTTAAACGAAACTCGAAAGTCCTAGAAAAATATCGTTTTTAGAACAGGCATAAAGAAACATAGACGAGAATCGAGTCCTTTGACATGAATTGAAAGAAATAAAAATCAACGACAATAAAATTAATTTTTGCGAATACTTACGAACCTTTTTTTTTTTTTCTTTCACGATGATACTGCGGTATAGCGATGCATCAGTTACGACCACGTGCGCTGAGAAAATTAAACTTACACGTATTACATTTAATTAAATGTAATTAAATTTTACACGTATTAAATTTAATGAGTTATCCATTGTAAATTTAAATTTACAATGGATAACTCAACGATCGAACCCTCGAACGATCATTATCTCGATTTTTCGACAAATATAGACAGATCAAATATTCGCTTTGCTCGCGCTATGCTCACCGGAAACGATAAAGTTGACTCTTCTCTTTCCCCTCCTCGAGCACCGCGATGATTCTTACTTTCCAAAAAAAAAAAAAATCTTCATAAATTTTAAAATATCTTCATAAATTTTATCGTGCAAGCTTGGCTGGGATATCGTTTGAATGAAAAAGAAAACATTGGAAAACATTTTTATTGAGAGAAACTAATTGAGAGGAATTATCGTGACTAATGAAAAATATTTGATTTTTTTTTTTTCATGAATTAATTAATTTAAATGAAAAGCCGTTAATGATCCAAGGCGAGGGCTGATGAATTTTATAAAAAGATCGTGTTGAATGAATTTTTTATTTATTTTTATTTTTTTTTTATTAATTCTGCTCATCTCTGTGTGGCGCGAGTTATAGGCAAGATCAAATCATCATCGTGAAACGATGTTTATCGGACGGCTATCTACATGTACTATAGTGCTCGCGCACGCGGTGAAACCGGAATATATTTCTGCGTCATAAGAGTCGACTTTTCTCTCATGCGGTCTCACGAAATTCATGGAGAGAAAGATATATATTTTTTTCCACGCCATATAACCGATACACACGAGCGATACATATCCGGCTGGATCGTTCGGCACTCTCGTACGAAACCGAGATCGATACGAATTCAGTCGACCGGTGTACGGTGTTACGAAAGTCGCGTATACATATATACGAACACATCACCGGGTGTGTTACACTCATAACGTCACCGAGAACGCACTGGTTTTTACGGTCAATTATCATTGCATAATTTTTACTCGATAAAGATATATGTATATATATATATATATATATATATATGGATCATTTCACGTAAACTCGACCAATGTCTGACCGTGACACTCCAGCAAATTTTCCCGGGACGAATATTGTGCTTGGATCCACGCAGATCTAACTTAGATCCGCGCATTTAACTTTTCAGATCGAATTTGGATTTACGCAGTAATTATTTTTAAGATCGAATTCGATCGACGTAGATCGAAATTTTTGGAAAATCGAAGATCCAATTTGGATGCACGTGGTTATTTTTTTGGATCAAACTTGATCTATGTAGATCAAAAATTTTTGAAAATCGTGGATCCAATTTGGACCTATGTAGTTATTTTTTTAGATCAAATTTGATCTGCGTAGATCGAAATTTTGGAAAATCGTGGATCCAATTTGGATCAACGTAGTTATTTTTTTAGATCAAATTTGATCTGCGTAGATCGAAATTTTTGGAACATCGTAGATCTAATTTGGATCTACGTAGTTATTTTTTAGATCAGGTTTTATCTACGTAGATAGAAATTTTTGACAATCTTAAAGTTAGTTTGGATCTACGTTGTTGTTTTGAGATCAAGTTTGATTTACATAAATCAAAATTTTTGAAAATTGTATATCTAATTTTAGAAAATCGTAGATCTAATTTTAGAAAATCGTAGATCCAATTTAGATCTACATAGTTATTTTTAGGTCGAGTTTGATCTACGTAGATCGAAATTTTGGAAAATCATGGATCTAATTTTGATCAGCGTAGTTACTTTTTAGATCAAATTTGATCTGCGTCGATCGAAATTTTGGAAACTCGTAGATCTAATTTGGATCTATGCAATTATTTTTTAGATCAAGTTTGATCTACGTAGATCGAAAATCTGGAACATCGTAGATCTAATTTGAATCTGCGCAGTAATTTTTCAAATCAATTTTGATCTACGTAGATCGTTGGAAAATTTTAGACCCTATTTGGTTCTAGGTACTTATTTTTTACATCAAATTTGATCCACGTAGATCGAAATTTTGGAAAATCATAGATCTAATTTGGATCTACGTAGTTATTTTTTTTAGATCAAATTTGATCTGCGTAGATCGAAATTTTTGGAACATCGTAGATCTAATTTGGATCTACGTAGTTATTTTTTAGATCAGGTTTTAGAAAATTGTAGATATAATTTTAGAAAATTGTAGATATAATTTTAGAAAATTGTAGATATAATTTTAGAAAATTGTAGATCTAATTTTAGAAAATCGTAGATCTAATTTTAGAAAATCGTAGATCCAATTTAAATCTACGTAGATCGAAATTTTGGAAAATCATGAATCTAATTTTGATCAAAGTAGTTACTTTTTAGATCAAATTTGATCTGCGTAGATCGAAATTTTGGAAACTCGTAGATCTAATTTGGATCTACGCAATTATTTTTTAGATCAAGTTTGATCTACGTAGATCGAAAATCTGGAACATCGTAGATCTAATTTGAATCTGCGCAGTAATTTTTTCAAATCAATTTTGATCTACGTAGATCGTTGGAAAATTTTAGACCTTATTTGGTTCTAGGTACTTATTTTTTACATCAAATTTGATCCACGTGGATCGAAATTTTGGAAAACCATAGATCTAATTTGGATCTACGTAATCATTTTTTTTCCCCCCCGAGTGATCAACGATTTTTGTTCGTCTCGTACCATTTTATTTCGACCCCAAAACGCAGGGATTTGATTTTTGAGGATCTTTCTTTCATTTTTCTGTTCTCATGCGCAGAGATGGAGACGGCGAGCGCGACCACCGCAGGACCGGTTGCCTCGATAGAGCTCAAAACTCGAAGGGCACAATTTCAGACTCAAGCCTCGAATCTCGACACACGAAGGAGACATGCGATTTGTGTGAGGCGTGCATTCAAGAAATACGGACCAAAGAGCAATCCTAATGTCATTCTCGACGGTCTCAATATGACAGTACCAAAGGGTACCATGTACGTTGGCTCCTCGTAATATCATTGATTATTCAGTTATTGCTCGAAAGATCCGGATATAAAGACTCGAAGAATCAGAATTATTGAGAAAATTCGATGTGCCCGAAATTTCTCGTTACGGTTTCAATAATCAATTACTCTGTTGCTTCAATTTTTCGTAATTTTTTCTCTGCGTCGGAGCAAGAATTACCATTTTTTTTTTTTTCTTCTTTCATTTTACCGAACAACTCTCAATTTTCCTTTGTCCATATTAATTTGACATTCGTTAATTTTGTTTTTTTTTTTCTTTGATTTAATTTCGTAATTTTTTTTTTTTTCCATATCTCACGAAGTTATGGTCTATTGGGTGCGAGTGGATGCGGAAAAACGACACTTTTGTCGTGCATCGTCGGACGAAGAAGACTCAATGCAGGCGAGATATGGGTACTCGGTGGACGACCTGGCTCCAAAGGTTCCGGTGTTCCTGGCCCAAGAGTCGGTTATATGCCACAGGAAATTGCCCTCTACGGTGAATTCTCGATACGCGAGACCTTTCTCTATTTCGGCTGGTGTGCGCACATGACGACCGAACAGATCGACACGAAAATGGAATTTCTTCTCAAGGTAAAAACAGACGGGACCATTTTTTTTTCAACGATTAAAATCCAGATTTCTCTTTACTGCCAGGATTATTCGATATATATATATATATTTTTTTATATTTCGATGTTTTTCGATTTTTTTTTTTTTTTTTCAAACACTCGTCGACCAACCGAGGATCCAGTACGAGGCCAGAGATTTTGTTTGCAAACGTGTAATTTTAATTGAATTTTCAATGTTTTTTGTTTTACCTTCGACTTTCTTTTCTTTTATCACTTTTTTTTTTTTTTCTTTTTAATTTTCATTTATCATCACGAAACTTTGAATTCGAGGCTCTGATTCGTTTTTTTTTTTTTTTGTTTTTGCTTTTTTTTCACAGCTCCTCGAGCTCCCGTCCGAGGATCGTTTCGTGAAAAATTTATCGGGTGGCCAGCAGAGAAGAGTGTCGTTCGCGGCTGCTCTTCTCGCGGATCCTGAGCTCTTGATACTCGACGAGCCGACAGTCGGCGTCGATCCGGTTTTACGTCAGAGCATTTGGAATCATCTCGTTCACATAACGAAAGACGGCAACAAAACGATAATAATAACGACGCATTATATCGAGGAGACGAGGCAAGCCGGTATCATCGGATTGATGAGAGGCGGAAGATTTTTGGCCGAGGAATCACCGAGACGACTGATGGAGATGCATCATCTCGATACACTCGAGGATGTTTTTCTCAAGCTCAGCAAACGACAGAACATGGGACTCCGTAGAAGAAGCAGTATACTCAGCAGCGTTACCGGTGTACCACCGGAAATCGTAAGTTTTCCTTTGTTTTTTTTTTTTTTTCCTCATCTCTGCATTGCCAATTAATTTTTTTTATTCAATTATTCACCTGCAATTTCAATAAAAATATATAAATTTATCTCACAGACATGTATTTCGTTCGAATTAAAGATATTCTCATTGTATATGTCTCGCATACATTTGGAAAATATAGCAAAATATATGTTTAGGGTAGACGTACCAGTTATGGCTACTTTAGGCATTTTCAAACATTAATTTACGAACAGTGTTCACATTATTGCAAATTCGGAACGGAAAAAGTGATCGATGTGTAACCTAAAAGGTACACAGAATCGAATTTTTATCATTTAAAAACTGTTCTGTGCATGATAAATAAGAAAGTAGGAAATTATCTTTTAGCTGTCAATTTCACGATTTGTGGCCACAATTGTACTACTTTTGATAATCCGAAGTATCAGTTGTGGCCACCGAGCTTTGAATTGGGATAACAGAGGCGCCACAAACGAAAGCTGGAGTATTGGACAATCAGTGACGGCAGATTCGAGTTAAAAATAGTTATTTATTTGCGTCATAAACATATTACTGAAATGGTATAAGTTTCCTCTATTTGTGGCCATAAGCTCGCCAAAAATAGAACAATCGAATTTGGAATGTACCACTTTCGGTCACCGCGTATTTTTCAGATATTTTAGATATGTGGCCATAAGCTGACTAAAAATCGAACAATTGAATTTTAAATGTACCACTTTCGGCCACCGCGTATTTTTCAGGTATTTTAGCTGATATATCAATTTTTTATTATTCTAACCCGAAAAATGAGCTTTTACCGTTTAAGTCACACATTATTCCTTCAATTTTCACGATTTTTTTTCAATTAATTTCAGTATACTATCAGAAATAGCAAAAAAAACCGCATTAAAATATGTTGAAAAGTTCTCTAAATATACAAAAAAAAAATGCATATAAATAGGTGGTATGAATCAAAGGGTTAACTGATAAAATATAATTTTTTGATGGGGTTTAATAACTTGAAATATCAGAAACCGTAGTCTTCTTACCTCGGGACCCCTTAACACTTCTGACAAGAAAACTACTCAAACCGACACATTTCGTCATATTTCGTTAAAATAAATTAGCAAATATTGAATAAACCAAAAAATGTAACAATTTTTTCTCTTCGTTCCACATTCCTCAACAATATAATACAATATTCTGATGCATAGAAAAGTCAAGGTTCTGTAACGAGTGCAAACAATAGGAAATATAACTCTGAAATGGAACGTTATTGGGAAGACGGAAAAATAAAAGGGAGAATAAAAGAAATTTGGGCAAGAATGAGATGTGGAAGTGTTGGAAAGCAAAAAAAGCAGGGGCTACAAACAAACGAAATGCGCAGTCTGCAAAAATAAGAAGACGAAACACCAGGGCACATATGCGAGTGCAAAGAGGCAGATAAAAGAATCAAGGAGACGGTTCAGGGATTCAAGGACTGAAAAGAAGGAGTAGAGGGGGTAGAATTGAATCGGAAGGTGAACGAGAGTCTGAAGGGGCCTCCAGTTAGGACACTATGCGATTGTGTGGCGGAATTTGAAAAATTAGCGAGGAAATTTAATATGGCAGATAAAGAGAGAGAGAGAGACGATGGAAATAATGGATAAATAGTTGTAACAGGAAAAATGTGTGCAAGAGCAACGATAAATATTGAGGATACCTCATTGTTCTTCATTTTATGTCATTTTATTGTATTTTTTCTTTTTGTATTGTTCTTTATTTTATGTCATTTTATTGTATTTTTTTTTTTTTTTTTTTTTTCGGTAGTATATTTTTTCCCAGAGTCATTTTAGAAACAGACAAACAAAAGAAAAAAAGATTTTTCAATAAGTCCAATTAATAATGTCACAAGCACAAGGCTGATGAACGAATTTTTTTGACAAGAAAAATGCAACAACGCTTTGACGTAGATGTGACGAAAAAAGTTATTTTTTTTTTTTCCAAGCCACAAAAAAACGGTCGTGCCACGAGAGGCGATAAATCTAATGATCGTAACCGATCAAACGAAAATTACGTGAAAATACATAAATTATCAGTTCATGAATACCGATGAACTTTTTTGTCATGTTACGTTTCTCAGGACGTTGATGACGAGATGAGCGGTGAATTCGGTGACAACGTGAGCGTGTGCAGCCGAAGAAAAAGCGTGGCTGTCACCACGGAAGAAACAAACGTAAGACTTCCTAGCTATAATTTTTTTTTGCCATTCATTTTTGTAAAAACTATAAAAATATGCATTTTTTTTTTCTCCCCCAAGGCACCAGAACTTCCACCTGAGGAGGAGGGTCCGTCGAAGATAAAAATGATCGATCCTCAGCACATGAAGGCTCTCATATGGAAAAATTTCTTATGGATGTGGCGAAACGTTGGGTAAGAATTTGAAAAAAAAAAAAATCTACCATAAATTATCAATTTGAAATATTCGATGTATATCTCTCGTCAATGAGATTTTTATTCTGATCTCGTGTGATTCCCCTCGTTTCAGTATAATGGCATTTGTAATAGGATTGCCGGTCGTGCAGATAATTCTTTTTTGCTTGTCGATCGGCAAAGATCCGATTGGACTTAAATTGGCAATAGTTAACAACGAATTGAACAACAGTATGGAAAATTGCATACCAACCTTCGGCTGTGACAAGACATTGCTGAGCTGTCGATTTTTGCATCATTTGAAGAAAAGAACGGTCGTTTTGTTGCCTTACGACGACGATGATAATGCCGCATACGCCGTGGAGAGAGGATGGGCCTGGGCCGCGATAACATTTCCATCGAATTATTCCGAATCGCTGATGGCGAGAATCGAATATGGCAAGGACGTTGACGAATGGGCGACCGCCTTTGCCCAGATGAATGTCGTTATGGATATGTCCAGTGAGTCCTGAAATTTCATTTTAAGCTTCATTATCGTAGAATTATATTTTTTTTTTTTCAACTAT
This sequence comes from Rhorus exstirpatorius, assembly GCA_963564615.1. Taxonomy (NCBI): domain Eukaryota; kingdom Metazoa; phylum Arthropoda; class Insecta; order Hymenoptera; family Ichneumonidae; genus Rhorus; species Rhorus exstirpatorius. The sequence goes on from OY751313.1 coordinate 48,242,734, forward strand.
TATTGTACTTTATTATTTATTTTGTTACCAGCAAATTGTTGCCCTCGCGTTTTCACTGATAGACCGGGAGCCCATAACACTTTTTTCATGTCTCATTTGTTCAGGCTCAAAACTACCTTAGATTCCATAAATCTGTGTCCTGCATCACAAAAATCGCATCGCCGAACAAAATCAGTGGACCAAAGATGCTGAACCGGCGAAATCACATACAAAAATATATCTATATATAATTTGTATATATAATTTACTATATAAATATAAATATACTATATAAATATAAATATACTATATAAATATAAATATACTATATAAATATAAATATACTATATAAATATAAATAATTGTATATATAATTTGTATATATAGATATATATTTGTATGTGATTTTGCCGGTTCAGCATCTTTGGTCCACTGATTTTGTTCGGCGATGCGATTTTTGTGATGCAGGACACAGATTTATGGAATCTAAGGTAGTTTTGAGCCTGAACAAATGAGACATGAAAAAAGTGTTATGGGCTCCCGATCTATGAACGAAACACAAATCGTTACCATTCCGAGAGTCCACAGAGGACCCCAAGGATGCTCAGCTCACTTTTGTTTTTGCATACATGAAAATTGAGAATAAATATAATATAGACTATAATTTGTTTTTTTTTTTTTTCTTTTTCAGATCAACAAATAGGACAGTTGCTGCAACGTGATCTCCTCTACTCTTATCAAGATTTTGCCAAAGACGTAAGCGTTGCTTGTAATTACAGCGCAAAATTGACCAGCATCCCGATAGACGTGAGTCGTAGATTAATATAAAAAAAAATCAAGAATACCGATAATCGTTAAAAATTATAATACTTGATTGTTTCGTTTCATTTTTTTTTTTTTTTTAAATTTTTTTATTCCAGTTCAGAACACCGATATACGGTACTCAAGAGCCAAATTTCACGGATTTTGCGGCGCCTGGAATTATATTGACGTTAGTATGTGAATTATGCGAGGTTTTCGGCAGAGACCTGTTGTAAATATTTTTGAAAAAAAATTAAATTAAATTAAATCGTTCGCTCGCTCATCGTTTTGCAGAATAATTTTCTTTCTCTCGGTCGCCCTCACCTCCGGTGCAATGCTGCTCGAGAGAAACGAGGGCCTACTGGAGAGAAGTTTGGTCTCGGGTGTGACGGGCCCGGAAATTTTGTTCGGCCAAGTGGTCACGCAGTTCGTCGTTATGACCGGACAGACCGTCATGGTACTGATATTCGCTTTCGCCGTATTCAAAGTCACATGCGAAGGTGATATCGGCTGGGTCACGACTCTCACTGTACTCACCGGATTGTGCGGAATGTGTTTTGGTAAATATATCTCATGCTTTTTCAGCGATTTCCCATTCACCGATCAAAAGACTGACCGGTCGGTCAGTCGCAACCATACGCGCAGCAATTTTTTTTTTTTTTTACTAAATAAAATATTTCGACTGTTTCTTTCTCTACCGGGGAAGAAAAATTTAATCAAACGCGCGTGTAATGCAATATATTTTTTTTCTCTCTTTTTTATTTTTTTTAAATAGGATTCGTAATAGCGTGCAGCTGCGAGAACGAAAGAAGCGCAACGTATCTTGCGATGGGCTCGTTTCTTCCGATAGTCATGCTGTGCGGTATAATTTGGCCGGTGGAGGGAATGCATCCGGTACTGCGATACATAAGTTTCGTTCTGCCGTTAACCAAGAGCACCGAATCGATACGCGCTATGCTCGCAAGAGGATGGCCGATAAGCGAACCCACGGTTTATCATGGTTTCATAGCGACGTTTATCTGGATAATTATCTTTCAGACTCTCGCGATATTGTTGATAAAATTTAAAAAAGGCTAAAAATCATACTTGCCTCTCGATTAGCTCATTATCCGCCGATCCTTTTAATTCAAATTTATTGTTTTTTGTTTTTTATTTTTTTATTATAATTTCTTCGCGCCGACTCCCAAAGAGTTATCAGATACGAGATGAGCGAAATGAATTCGCGGGATTTCGAGGGTAATTAAACGTAACGCGAATGACCAAGGTTCGTCATCGGATGGACGTTGACTGTGAAAAAGCTGCCAAAAGCTGATACGTAGCTGGAGAGACAGAAAAAAAAAAAAAAAAGTATCGATCGAGCGTTTGAGATGCCGATTCAACGATTGGCTTCTAGAGCGCCGAGCGAAGAGACATTTTTCACGAGAACTCGTTGTAAAATATTTTCAATTATTATTATCAGTGACAGTTTTGTTTTTTTTTTAATTTTAGATTGTTTTTTTTTTTTCTCTTTGTGATCATCACTATTCGGTAATACGTCTTTTGGGTAAGCACGCGTATACAACTGTTTGCTCAATGCATTCTAGGATATTTATTTCACTTTCTTTTTTTCTACCTGATATAAGAATATGCAATGACGGTAGTCATGAAGCGAGCTTATCATTGTACAGATTCGATAATTCATTGATTATTATGAAAATAAGGTAATAATAGGAAACGAAACTCTGTTACTTGTGTGTGGATTATTGAGAACGACGTTAATAGATAGATGGAAAATTAAAAAAATTAAAAAAAAAAAAACATTTTTATCACGTGCCAATAAAGGATAGCGCCGCTGATATGGTAATAATGCCTTAAATTTTGTTATTTTCTCGTTTATTCTAGCAAACCGGAGATTTTTTTAAGCGATACGATTTTGCGATTAATGCAAAAATATTGTAAATATTATTGTTCAGTGACAAGCTGTTCCGGTACAACCTTTGCGACCTTTCGAAATTCTTTGACCAATGTCTTGGGGCATTGCATCTCCGTCCAGCTGATCGGTACCATAGAAATTCCTGAAATACGAAAATATGATGCAAAATCCGTTTTTTTTTTTTTTTTTTTCTGATACTTTTTTCCTGTTATTTCCTTATTATTAAAACTTACCGCATTCGCTGTGAGCCTCTACTACTCCCAATTCGTTTTCCGCTGTACTTAGCTGATAAGTGTGAGCTTCCGTCATTGGCATCTGACAAATGGCATAGGAAACGAGCAAGTCTCGCAGTTAGATCGTGTTCGTTAATTTCTACTTTTACAATGACATTGCGAAACTAAAAGTTAAATTATTCATACCGTCCAATTGTTATTTTCTTTTTTTTTCTATTTCACGGTGTGCATTATCGCTACTGAGAGCGTTGACTGGGAAATGAATTTATTCAAACGAAATCATGAGTCTAAGGTGGGAAACTTTAAGACGGAGTTTTTCTAGCGTAATAAAATAAAAATCGATTGTGCGCAATTTTGCACACATGATGCATCCAGATTCGAACTGCATTAAGGATATATCTTGCAAAAGAATTTCAGCAAAAGAATTCTTTTTTTCAACAATCAGTTAAATACAAATCTATGCGGACATTTTATTTTATTATTTTTAGACTAGGGTAGACGTACCAGTTGTGGCCACTGTACGGTATCGTAACGTGGTATCCGCGAACAAAATATACGCGGAAAAAATAGCCACTGTACCGCATGTGTCGGCTCCGCATTTCCCTCGAATTTTTTTTCAAGTTTCACGGCTGTGTTCACTTCATCGAGCATAATATTTTGATATTCGAGATGTTACTGTGCCACTATCGAATGCTTTATTCAATATTTGCTAATTTATTTGAACGAAATATGACGAAATGTGTCGATTTGAGTAGTTTTTTTGTCAGAAGTGTTAAGGGATCCCGAAGTAAGAAGACTAAGTTTTTTGATATCTAAAGTCATTGAACCCTATCAAAAATTTATATTTCATCAGTTAACCCTTTGAGTCATAGTGGTAAGTATTCGTACCACCTATTTATATGCATTTTTCTTTGTATATTTAGAGAACTTTTCAACATATTTCATTACGTTTTTTGCTATTTCTGATAGTATACTAATAGGTTTTAAAAAACCGAGAGCAATTATTGCGATATAATTTAAATTATTATTGTTAGAAGCAAATTGATTGAAAAAAATCGTGAAAATCGAAGGATTAGTGTGACTCAAAGGATTAAAACTCATTTTTCGGGTTAGAATCACAAAAACTGACATATCAGCTAAAATACCGGAAAAATACGCGTTGGCCGGAAGTGTTTTACATTGAAAATTCGATTTTTCTATTTGTGGCCAGCTTATGGCCACAAATAGAGCATACTTATACCACTTCGGTAATATATGTTTATGACGTAAATAAATAACTATTTTTTACTCGAACCTGCCGTTACTGATTGTCTAATATACCACCTTTCGTTCGTAGCGCATTCGTATCCCAATTTAAAGCTCAAGTGGCCACAGCCGGTACTTCGGATGACCAAAAGTAGTACATTTGTGGCCACAATTGTACTACTTTTGGTCATCTGAAGTACCAGCTGTGGTTATCATGATCAGAAAAGGTTTTAAATGATAACAATTCGGTTCTGTGTACCTATTAGATTACATCGATCACTTTTTCAGTTCTAAATTTGCAATAATGTGAACACTGCTCGTAATTGAATGTTCGAAAATGCTTATAGTGGCCACAACTGGTACGTCTACCCTATTTAGATTACATTGAGTATACCTTGGTGCAATAAATTTGGATTTTTTTTTTTTTTCATCATCGCAAATCTTTTCCTAGAAGAACGTATTATGAAAGACTGCAAGTTTTACAGTATTTAGATTATTTTGAGTATACTTTGGTGCAATAATTTCGGATTTTTTTTATTCATCATTGCAAACCTTTGTCTATAAGAAAGAACGTATTATCAAAGATTGCAAGTTTTACAGTATTTAGATTATTTTAAGTATACTTTGGTGCAATCATTTCGGATTTTTTTTTTCTTTTATTATCGCAAACCTTTAAAGAAAGTATTATGAAAGACTGCGAGTTTTACAGTATTTGGATTATTTTGGGTATACTTTGGTGCAATAATTTTGGATTTTTTTTTTTTATCATCGCAAACCTTTCTTTGTAAGAAAGAAAATATGAAAAACTGCAAGTTTTACAGTAACCTCGAAGCAACGAAACATTGATGCTAAATCAATATGAAATATCAAGGATACAACTCTAGCGAGTATAATGTCAGCAGGTCGAAAAGATTTGTACAATTCGACCCGATCTTTCTCCGTCGCTCGAACGTCCTCTTTTCTCAAAATACCTCTGTATGGTCTCGTCAGAACTACGTCTCCTATGCATTTCATAATGCACTTGCAAAATCTCTGATTTACCGAAGTAACCATAGCCGTAACGATATCACCCGGCGCCGGTACTATACTCTGTTCGGTCATTCCGTGTACGACAACTGTACGAGTCTAGAATTATCGAAAAAAAATTGACATAATAAAAATTTGATGCGGAACAAAGATCTGAGCTCGTAATCCCCTCGCTGTCAATTTTTCTCATACATTTTCACCCTTAACCAATTCTATCGTACCGGCGAGTTTGGAGTAAATATAACCATGCTGCTCGTAAGTACCAGGTCCAGGTAAATTAACTTTATCCGACAAACACAATCGTTGTCCTGAAATAAAACCGAAAAAAGAAAAACCATGTATTTGTAGGTTAAGCGTCGTAGATTTTACAAACTGAAGAACGCGCATAAGCTCGAAGATCGGACGAACCGGGGACACAGACGACAGGTTCTTTATCTTTCTCCATTTTTATTTTAAAGCTATTATTTAAGAGCAAAAATCGTGTCTTTATTTAAAAAAAAAAAAAGGACTGATGAAAGATTTCGTTGCAAATAGGTTACATTCAGCGCGATGACACTGGACGACACCGAGCGAAAAACTGAGCACGTGTTATTATGTAGAAATGTAGCGGTAAACCTGAACGGTAATTAAACCCTATTTTACCGTAAAATACCGGCACATGACCATTTGTTGGTTGGAATAGTTTTGAGTTTTATCGCTAGATGTCACTCATCGCAATTTCCGGTTACGATGCGTATTCCGCCCGCCGTATTGTTTTCTTGGTATTGAAGTGTACGCGCGGCGTGTGGCGTGTGAACAAAACAAACATCTTTGGCTAACTAAATAGTGTGATTAATTGCATTGCTTAATGTGTGATTAGTGTTGTCATTACATGAATTCCTAACACACGAAGGATTGAACCAAGAAAGGATCGGTGCTTTGCGGGAAGATACATTTTCCAGTAAGCTCGTAAGTATCATAAATTCCCGGCTATGAATCTCACGAGGTTATGTCACACGTTTTCCCAGCATACTCGAACGTAATTGTAATATATTTTTGCGAAATCCGATGATACGCGAGACACGTTTCGACGAATTACTCGCGCATGTAAATTTCTTTTTTTTTTCCTCAATATCGTTGACACCGCGTTTTTATGCAATTTCAACATCACCTCTGTCACAATATTTGTAAACCGGCATTTGTGCAACATAGCGCGCGATGTCATAAGCCAAACCATGAAACTCAAATTAATCTCTGAGGATGCAAAAATTCATCGTTATCGATCGTTATTTTAACTTCTTAACTCGTTAATTTAACTTTTTATTTCCACGTTGCTTTGAAATTTTATAAAATTACCAATTGTCATGCGACCAATTATGAATGGTTGTTTATTAATCAATCATAAGGAAGATCGTTTAAGATTCCGTGCTATGTGGACCATTTAACAAAATGGTTCGAAAATTATTATTCACTTTCTGTCTGGTATTAGTTCATTGCTAGTCATAGTGCGGTGTGCGGATAGTATTTCGATTTAACATGATGCAGCAACTCGAGGGGGGGAGTATAGAGTTTCGCAAACTTTCCACTACGACTATTTGAATCTTGAGATGCCGCAGAACGCACTCATCAATATCTCGGTCATACACTTGCGCAATACATTTATTATTGCATCATTTGTTAAAACAACCATATAAATTATGATACTGTAATTGTATATATCATTTTTTTTCTTCCTATATATCAATACTCATCCAATATACTTATTATTGCATTATTCATTATAACAATCATGAATTATTAAACTAAAGTCATATATATATGTATAATGTATAATACGTTTATCAATTATACATATTGTATATATTAATGTATAATACATTTAAATCAATTGAAATCTCAAATCGTAGATACAAAAAAAAATTTGTTAAAATCGAAAACAACGGGGGGACGGCTCAATGCTCAAAATTTGAAAAAAAAAAGTATTGTCAAAAAAGTAATATCGAAAATCGCCAAGTGGGAGATTGTTCAAAATACTTTTTCTGCGGTGATGAATAAAATTTTTCAAATTGGTACATAAAAAATTATAAGCGAAGTATAATTCTTAAAATATTTGTGTCATTGATGCATCTGCAACAATTTTTTAGATTCGGGTTAGAAAGCCTCGTAGTGACCATTAATAATAATGACAATAATAAGTACAAATTCGTGGGGTTTCATGGAAAATAAAAAACCGTTTTGCGCGTTACATCGTTCGAGACGAATAGTCAAATATTTCGTGAATTATCATATGATACACGTACAAATGACAAGTAGATCGCAAGAATAACGGGTCATCGCTTTCGCCTCGGAAACACGTGATGACTGTGGCCGTGTGGCCGAAAGCTTTTGTTCTCTTTCTCTCCCTCCCCCCCTCCCTCTCTTTCTCTCTCTCTCGCTCTCTCTCTCTTTCTCTCTTTCTCTATACGCTGTTGTTGCACTCGGATGAACCTCGGGTGTGCCTCCCCATATAATATATACTCACTCGCACTCTCGGCAGATTTTCGCTGTTACCAAGGGCATTCGTACACGTTCTACACGTTCCTTGGGTTCTCCATCGGCGTAGAACCTTCGCCATTTTAATTTCGAACATTTTTTTTTCTTCTTTTCATTATTCCAAGATATATCTAGAAAAAAGAGTGTTCTTAATCGGCTCAGCTGTATGTATCTAAGATATAATCAGACGATCCACCTGTAGGCATCATTTAAATATATATATATATATATACAGTTGCGTCTAAAAATCGTTCATGATCGTGAGTCCATTCACGCGTATCGTTCACATTAAAAATACGATACATTCGTGGCAAATTAATAAATTTATATTTTCAATTCGCCGTTTACCGATTTGGCTTGCCGACTGTCGAAAAGCTCGAGGGTGTCTGTGTCGAATCAGGATTCGTGTGCAACCGTGGCATACGCGCTTATTATACATATACTATGTACAGCGATAAACGATTTCTCCTAACAAGGACTCACGTTGTTCGAAGTCCATGCATCTTGAGGGGAATATATATATATATATATATATATATATATATATATTAATCGGATTTGTTAGCCTCGAATAGTCGTGGGGACAAGCGAACAGGGTATCTCGAATGACTCCCAGTGTTGCTGTTATTTTTGGCCTTGAACTTGTCTGTTGTGCAAGAACTCGAAGAGCTGTGTGAATTATCTACTTAAAAAAAAAAAAAAAAAAACCGCATTTTCAATCGCTGTTCGTATGTTTCTACATCGAAAATGTCTCTCATTGTTTTACAAAATATTAATCATTCTCTTTAAAAAAAAAAAAATACTACTTCATTCCTATAAATAACAGTAAAATGACAAGATTAACAGCAGTCACGTATATTAAAAAAAGAAAAAGACATTTTTAAATTCACAGCTCGCTAAATATTAATTTCATTAATAACATCGCGAGTTCAAAGAAAAATACAATTGACAAAAATAATAATCATCATCATCCGTCTTTTCAATTGTTTCGTAAGTCAAATTTTTCCAACAGTCACGAAATCCTCGCTTGGAAATTAAAAATCCAAGATTGACGAAATTAATTGTCCCTTAATTGAGATTAAAGTTCTTTAACCTCGTCTTAACTGGATTGAGAGTGCGAGACAAGACAAATAGTACATATGTATGTATTTAACGTATGGGGCTAGAACGAGGAGACAGCACTCGCGGACGCGAGGGTCGCGTCATCACTTTCGCCAAGCGATTCGTTCACTCTTGCGCGGGACACACGCTCGAGCGTATGGTGCGAGCGCGCTTTGTGTTACAGCCGAGAGAGAATATAAATTCAACCGAACTTACGATATAGATACGTTTAGAAGAAGAAAAAAAAAGGACAATAGTTCAATCGTTAGCTCGTGGCAACTCGTTAAATTCGTCTAAAGCGCGGATAAAAAAATTAAAAAAAAAAAAAAACAAAGTAATCTAGCAAAATAATTACGGTTAACGACCTTGATTATCACGCTGCGAAAAAAACAAACAAAGCCGGTTAACAAAACGGTTGTCGCGAAGTGAATCGCTTCGATATATATCGATCAGCGATGACCAAACTCAACTGTGCCTCAGCGACGAATCTCTTTGGCTTTTTTTTTTTTCACTTTTCCAACGAGAGATTTCTCTCACTGACTCATAATAAATAAATAAATCTATATCATATATTGTTTATGCATATTAAAATTATGCATACGAAATTTAATAAAATATATATACATGATAAAAAAGAATGATAAAGTATGCGTTTCTGGTGTCATCAGCTCGAGAGTCAGTCACGAACTCGCCGATATTCTTGAATACATTAATAACAAACGTGCTTTATCAGTGAGTGGGGAAAGTCGCTGATAACGGGAAACAAAAGTTTGCAAAAAAAAATAAGTAAAAAAAATAAATAAAAACGCAAGGAGTGAAGTAAACGAAAAAAAAAAAAAAAAAACAAGAATAAAAAAAACAAAACAAACAATTTCTGTAATTCGTACGTGAAGAGAATCCGAAGAGTTTAAAAAACTCTTTCTCTCTCTCTCTCTCTCTCTCTCTCCCACACACTCTCTGTGTGCGCGAAGTCCAACAAACCGCACAATCTCTCAATCGCTGATTTTCCATTCGTCCGTCGTGAAATCGCGGGAGAGAGATATGGATGCTCGAGTTTTGATCAATGTCATTTGTTTTCTCGCGATCAATGTCTGGATCATTTGTACCCTCGCATTGCGCGGGACCGGTCCCGTGGCGACGGTAATGTGAAAACGTGAACAAAACCAACGAGAAATTATCGTCGAACGATTTCAATTTAGTTTTTTTTTCTTCGTTGTCTGATTGGTTAAAATTTTTTTTTTTTTTTCAATCGTTGGCACGCGATCATCGGCAATCTCTTTAGTGCTTATAAAAATCGCGAACTAAATATAAGAACGTGAAGAGAAAAGAGGAAAAAGTTTTTTTTTTCTGTCCTACCGCAACAATTTCGTTGAAGAGATAAAAATGGACGGTCTCGTTGAGATATTTCTCTTTTGCGGAGTTCTCTATTATTTCTTCAATCTCAGGTAATCGATTATATTCAAATTTGCATCGTTGGAATGCAACGACAATTAGGTTTAAAGAAAAAAATCATTTTCAGTATTGTCTCGAAGACGAAAATCGTTTAAACCTTTCTTTTCGGGTTATTTTTTTCTTCGCGACCCGAGGCCTAAATATGCCAGAAAAGAGTTAGCAATACTGGAAATGGGTTTTTTTTTTAAATAAAAAAAACCTATTTTCGTTGCATTCCAACGATGCAAATTTGAACAGCACGGTAATCGACGCAGCATCAAAGATTTGAATTTTTTTTTTTTATCAATTTATTTTTACAGTTTGTGAATGTGAAACAATTATCTCAGCTTTCCATTGATTTTGTTTAATCTTTGATTTTTTGATTTTTTTATATAGCATAAACATGATGTTTTGTTTTTTCGTCGTTTTATTCGAGAATCTGACTGAAATCTAATTCGGACTAATATTTTTATAAATTTTAATTCTATCTAGTTATATAATTGCGTCGAGGAGAAAACTAAGGCGATATATTTATTCGGTAGGCATTGAATATTGATTTATCCACTTGTATATATATATATATATATATATACGCGTTGTTTTCTTTTTATTGATACGAGAACCATGCAATAAAAATATTCTGAGGTTTTTGTGCAATTATATACAAAAACCTCAGAATATATATTGATGTATCCTGAGCGATCTTGGAGTAATAAGATATTTCCTTGTAATTTATACTGCACTCATTTGGACGATCAGGTGTAAAAAGCCTGTTGCTCATCGCAGTGAAAATACGAGTGTCGCAGACCCCGGTTTTTTTTTCCAAGTAGATTAAAATAAAACAAACAAAAAATTAATCAATCTGATCCGTATTACCCCATCGTTGTATGCATACCCGAGGATGAGCAAAACATGCATGCAATATTCTCGCACGTGAAGAAACAAGAGCCTTTCTCTCTCTCTCTCTCTCTCTCTCTCTATCTATCTATCTATCTATCTCTCTAAAAGAGACCGGTTTTATTCGAGGTAGGTCAACACTTAATACTCTTTTGCATAAGAAATCGTCGATATCTGATAACTGTGTCAATGATAAAATTAAAAAAAAAAATTTATGTCTATCGTCCAGAGCTTTGTCAGGTGCACTCACCGTTTCTCGGACACATCGACGGACATCATCGTGTCTCTCCTTACCTCAAAAATTGTTTATTTCAAAATAAAAAAATTAAAAAAAATAATTAACTTTCATGTGTTTCACGCATGGGACAGATGGGAATAAATTTTAACAACGAATCGAGAGGTTTATGGATTGTAGACAAGTGAAACGACTTTTGTCCGTTGGATATGATCATTTTTCAACGTTTTTTTTTTTTTTTTTCAATGGAAAAATTGTTTCAAAAAAATATCACTTCGTTTATAATGATAGATGAAGCGAAAAAAAAACCATCATCGAAGTTGATGAATCGAGTGAAGCAATTGAGATTACTCACAAAATTTGTATAAATTAACATCGAGTGCAATTTTTAAGTAAATAAGTCTTATTATGAAGAATGTTTTTTTTTATTGTAAAAAAAATTCATAAGATTTAGTAAAGTACGTAAAATAATTCGTATCGTATGAATTAATTCATAATCTTGCATGAATTTCGAAATGAAATGGTCAAATATAATGCTTCATGAGAGTTGGCGCAAATTGAGAAAAATTGCTTAATTGCCGGTGCTTGAATAATTGGACAAATAAACGAAGAGTGGGATTTTAAATTAACGACAGATGATCGTTGAGAGAGAGAGAGAGAGAGAGAAATGCTGGTCTTCTGTTTTCCAATTTGTATGAAAATCACTAACGAGAATTTTCATCGATCGTTATAAAGTGACAATAATCGATAGGAAAGATGAGAGGTACGAGTGATCGTAAACGTGTACTACGGTGAAGACGATTAGGCTTAATAAAGTCGTTTAATTCGTGAAGAATGTCGAGTCCCGACGCCATTGGTAGAATCACGCGAGGCTTAACAAACGGTAACTCTTGGCAATTCACCCGTGCCTTCGAGGGTCCCGTCCATATACGTATATATATATATATTTCCACACATGTTGCAAATACGTACGGGCACGAGAATCGATGTATATATAAAATTGTGCCTGCTCTGAGTTTGCTGAAGCCCCGCTCGAAGATTCGTGTGTGCATGACCATCCTCAAGCACGACCCATTCGAATTATCATTGATGCGAGCCTGCCTATCCAGATCTTCTTCATCTTGACTCACCCGAGCAATCTCGTTCTTCGCCCTCGGGTTTTATCAATTTCTCACGAGAATAAAGGAAAATTATTTTAATTCCTTCCCTCGCGTGTCATATATGCCAAAGACTCCAATGCTCGTTAAATCCATGAAACCAAAAACAAAACAAAAAAACCCCAGGACAGTTGCTCCATTGGAATTTTTGGGAAGGAAAAATTTCATATTATTTGACTTACCTCGCTCTGTCATTTCTATCGATCATCCATGTGATATTTTTCATAAATTTATCGTATATTCTGTTCTCTATCAATCGTATTATCCCTATACATATGTTTTGGCATTGTTTCTTATCGAGCGAAAGTTTCCGATTCTCATCCATAATAACGACAATTATAAAATAATAATAATAATAATATACCGTACACGCTCGAGCGATTTAAATAATTGACAAAGTATATATATTCTATCCGACTGTAATTAATGGTAGCAAAGTACGCGAACTCGATTTTCCCATTTTCTTTTCTTCCTTTAACATTTCTTTTGTTCTCATTTATAACGTGTATGCGATTATAATATAGAACATTAATGATATCGTCTTTAAAAACCCAGAGATCAGAGATCACGGTTTTGATCCATGATCTTTAAAGTTCAAAGGACAATACTCAACGTGTCACCAGTGACAATTTCAAAAGCCCACAAATTCACTACAATTAATCTTCACGCTATGAATATATTTGCATTCGAGGTATAATATGTAGAGTCGCGTTAAAGTAGAACGATTTATGCCCGAAGAAATTTTTCGTGGTCATCGATCATCCACGATTCCCATATATATATATATAAGCTTGCCGAAAAAAAGTAACGAAAATTTCATACGAAAGAATAATGGAAATGCTTCAACAATAATGGGGACGAATATTCAGATGCAAGTAGAGAAAAAAAAATCGCACTTCTCTCCCAATTTTTTTTCTTTTGTACGCTCGTCTCTTTGATTTTTGAAATTTTCGATACGATTTTGATTGGCAAATTGGAGAAATGAAACACGATTTTTTTTTTCGACTTTTGAAGAAAGAAATTACGAAATAAAATGCTACTCAAAACTTTTTTGTCTAAAACTGCACTTTTATGTACAAATTCTATTTATACGTGTGTGTATATATATATTTATTTATTTATGTACAAAGCTATTTATAACATATATATGCTTATTTATTTACTCATTATTTATATTAACACATATACATATATGGCGATTTATTTTTCAGGGGAAATAATATGGTGGACGTTCTCTCGGGACGCCTTCAGGAGGTTTACGCGAAATGGGAGTCCCGAACAGACGTAACTCGCACACCGGAGGCAAACACGCCCAGACTTTCTCTCGACGGTAAGAAAGAAAGAAAGAATGTAAAAAAAAAAAAAAAATCGATTCACAATTAATCGATTCACAAGCTGCAACCGTTCTCGCAATCCATAATCATTCGTCCGGTTTCTCAATATACTCATTTTTATTTCTCATTCTCTTCCTCATTTTTTTTTTAAATTATTTATTTTAAAAAATTTTTTTTTACTCTTCACAGGGCTTCGTCGCGCCGGTCAGCAGGTTCAGCGAAAACGCGTACAGAATCGCGAGCAGGCGAGAAAAAATCGCGAAAGTTCGCTCTACAGGATAAAGGAATCGGAGCTCATGGCACCTTCTTATACAAATACAACGCCATTTCTCTATCACTGCTGCAACACGTGCACACCATCGTCCAGAGTGAGTCTAACGAGTTACAAATACCAAGATACTCTCCTTTGTTCATCGAGATGTAAAGTTGTTTTCTTTTTTGTTTGGTTGTTTTTTTTTTTTTTTTCCCCTCTGTCTCCGGAGCACAATTTGACATTTGGAGCTCTCGCGATGTTTGAGCACTCGGTGACATTCTGGTTTGAAGCTCAAAGCGGGACGTACCAAATACCTTAACGAATCTAAAAATATATCGTCTCGTCCCAAGACGAGGGACGATGCTATGCCGGGGATGTCGTTGCTCTTTTTCGCACTCTTTCTCTCTCTCTTTCTCTCTTTCTCATTTTCCAAGAGAAACATTTTCGTACCGTTCTCGAGTCTTCTGGTAGTCACGACGACAAACTCGATTCGTTATATCGTTACGCAATCTGCGCACGGTTTGCATTAGAGCTCACCGAAGATAAAAACATAGAACGTCTTTTGTCTCATCCGTCCCCACCGCGGAGTGGGGTCGATCTCGTCGAGTCTCTCGAGATAATCGGTATTGCAGAGTTCTCTCGAAAAATCTTCCCCAAGTTCGATCCCCAAGTTTTGCACGTAACACAAGCAGCTGAGATCAAAATTTTTTTCACTGAATTAGCAAAAAAAAAAGAAAGAAAGAAAGAAAAAAGGATCACTCCTTAATTATCCATCAGATACGCGCGATTAATTGATCTTGAAAATTGCGAGCTTGACCCCTCGCGAGTCCGATTACATAACTGACGTTGGATATGTAATGCAGTTTACGAGAATTTTTTGAGACTACTCCAACGACGAGTGTGCGGGTAAAGTCTCGTTACATCCGGGCTAGATTATTCAAGGTCTTGTCTCTCGATGCATCTTGTCTGTTAAACGTCATTGACGTGAAAATTTTCAGAAAAAAAAAAAAATAAATGAATAATAATGAAGAACGTAGGACAGATTTACAAATGTGCGCGCTACACGGAGCATAAAAATTGTATTCGTACTGACGGATGATCGCTCTATCGCCTCATTCGCTCTTTTCCCCTCTGAGGTTTATTTGATTCCTTTTTTTTTTTTTTTTTCGAAAAAAAAAAAAAAAAATTGCCCCAACGTGAAAAATGCATGACGACGAGAGACGAGGATTCTTCACTCGATGGTTGAGAATCGTCGTGGTGCAAGGATACCCGGAGAACGTAAGTGAGCCTCGCTCCGGCTATCGTGGTTCGCATTTTTTGTAACGTCCAGAAAAAAAAAAAAAAAAAAAAAAAACAAAAAATAACCCCATCTCGCCAAGTTTGCAATCGTGTTCGATCTTATCGAACGAACTTTGTATTGACCCCTCGATGAAAGGAGAGAAAAAAAAATAAAGATGTGTCCACGTTTTCTGCGAATGACAATTATCGCGCTTAGCGATCACTCCCTGCGATGATTTACGAAACTGATTCGATCACCGAATTCTTTTAATCTCTTTTCAGGGATCGTTCGTCAATAGCGCGACGAAACAACATCAGACAAATGGAAGCAACATACTGCTGGTCGAACCAGGACCCAGTCTACTGTCGAAAATTTTCTATCACGTTTCTCACGTTTGCAGCTTTCGCACCTTCGACTATCCGAGAGTCACGCAGACCGTGAGTAAAACGGAGTCTTTTGGAAATATATAAAAACATATATATATATATATATATATATATATATATATATATACAAGCGGACGAATCGGCGTGGAAAATTTTAATCGCTTGTCTCTCCTCGGGATCTCTTGAGGTGTATTCGAGTGATACGGGGAAAATCTTCTCTTGTAATCTCGTTGATGATTATTTTTAATTTGATTCAACGACAGGTACTGAACGACGAGAGATTACGTGAGGCTATAAAATTAACGGCTCTCGAGTGCGTCGAGAATGACGGTGTCGCGGAAGAGAAGGCCCTCGCACAGACCGAGGAACGCGCAAAAACGATATTGCTGCATATGCAGAGCACGATAAGCGACACATTGCTGAAAATAACAGCGTGGATTCTCTACAAGCTTTTGCCGCGTTTCATAAAATCAGCGATCGTCCAACCGACGCAAATTGAAATGTTGAAGAAGGCAAACGACAGTGGTCTGCCTCTCGTATTTCTGCCGCTTCACAGAAGTCACCTGGACTACATTATGATAAGCTTCATTCTACTGATTCACGATGTCAGAAATCCTCTAATAGCAGCCGGCGATAATCTCAAGATTCCATTGTTCGGGTATGCTTTGCCCAAATCATAACGATTTATTCATTTTTTTTTTTTTTTTACAAATCTCTTCCCCTCCCAACCGAGAATAATATTTTCAAAGTTTCGGGTTTTCAAATATTAGGACGTTAAATCACGATAATTCGATTTTCCAACGGGCCACACCGGAAATTGTTAGTTGAGGTAGAAAAAAAAATTTATATCAAAAGATGAGAATTTTAGATCGAGTGAAAGATCCGCCAGATTTGATTTTTCATTTGTTTTTCCCCTTTTTATCGAATTTATGATGAAGAATTGCTGGGTAAAAATTTTTTTTTTTGCTCTCACAGCTGCCAAACTATCAGTTCGTGTCTTAAATAAGATGCTCTTGGAATTTCATTGTTCCAATTCATGTTTAAATTCGGTCCCAGACGGATTTTCACTCTTTAATTTTACTATTTTTCAAAATTACTGTTTGTAATAAATGAAAAAAACCTCCCGTTAAAAAATTAACTTGGTAGCCGAATTTCCTTTGCTCTGATTTATTCCGGATGCCCGTCCTATCGTAGCGATTTACTGCCGTTCAGTGGCCAACTTGTCGATTGTTGCAACAATGAAATTAAATTTAAAAAAAAATGGTTCATGCCATCGAGGAACGGAGAGGGTGCACGGATAGTCCAAACGCGAATTGCAGTCGAAGATGCTGATTGTGAGACAGTGCTTGATAAAGATCCGAGAGATTTCATCGCAAAAATCATTGTTTTTGTTCAATCGGTATAATTTGCCTTATGATTTTCTTGACCCGAGTCCAGAATCATGAAAAACGGAGGCATCTTGTATCAAATGCATGAAAATTTTACAGGATTTGAGAGTAATTAATGATAGTGCTGAAAAAGCAGTTGCTTTGGCCCAGGATTTCAATTTATTATTGACGATAAATGAAAATCAAAGGCCTTTTGCAAGTTGTCAAATTTCATCTTGAGCAGTATCCCACTTGTCAAAAGAAAGATCTAGCATCAATATTGCCAACAAATGCCACTGAATAAAAAAATTAATTCAATTTTGAAAGTAAAATTTGAGTAGTATCATGCTTGATTGAATAATAATAACCCCTATTAAATATCTACTAAAGAGTTAAAATTCTAGGAGGATCTTATTTAAGACATAAACTGATCCTCTGGCAGCTGTGAGAGCAACAAAAAAAAATTTACCGGCAATTATTCATCACAAAATTCGATAAGAAGGAAAAGAAAATGAAAAATCAAATGTGGCTTCCACTCAACCTAAAATTCTCATCTTTTGACATGAATTTTTTTTCTACCTAAACTATTTCAGGTGTGGCCCGTTGGCAAATCGATTTATTTTATTTAAACGCCCTAATATTTATTTATTTATTTATTTATTTATTTGTTTAGATGGCAGCAGCCATCTAAACAAATAAATCATCATAATAAACCATCATATTCGATAAGAAGGAAAAGAAAATGAAAAATCAAATGTGGCGGATCTTCCACTCAACCTAAAATTCTCATCTTTTGACGTAAATTTTTTTTCTACCTAAACTATTTCAGGTGTGGCCCGTTGGAAAATCGATTTATTTTTATTTAAACGCCCCAATATTTATTTATTTATTTATTTATTTATTTAGATGGCTTTTGCGTGGTCTCGGAGCATTTTTCATAAAGCGTCGCATAGATCCGGTTCTCGGTCGTAAAGATACCCTCTATCGTGCCACACTGCACACTTATCTCATGGAGAGCCTGAGGGCCGGTCACAACGTTGAATTTTTCGTCGAGGGTGGTCGCACGAGAACCGGCAAACCGTGCATGCCGAAAGGTGGAATTCTCAGTGTCGTCGTCGATGCTTATATGGATGGTACAATCGAGGATGCGCTACTGGTGCCAATCGCCATGAATTACGAGCGTCTCGTTGACGGTAATTTCGTCAGGGAGCAGCTCGGACAGCCAAAGAAAATGGAAACTTTTCGTTCGACGATCAGCGCCATTTGGTCAACGATCATGGGAAATTATGGAATACTCAAAGTCGATATTTGTCAACCATTCTCGCTTAGAGTGAGTGAAAATTTGGGTGGAAAAATAAAAGAGAATAAAATGTTTTTTTTTTTTTTTTTCCCCTCGAGCAACAGCTCGGAGTCATTTATGAGCGAATGTTTTATGTTAAAATTTTCATTGCTTCGTAGGAAATGATGAAATCCTTTCAAACGCAACAGAACAGACTAGTCGCGTCGACCGAAACGCCTGAGAAACCTCTCAAATATACAATGTCAAGTTCGTCGTTGTACGGTACGGATTTCGTGGACGAGGAACATCGGCAGCTCGTCGACAGTATCGCTAAACATATCGTTTACGGTGAGAGAATAATCTTTCTTTTTTTTTTATTATTTTCGTTATCAAGAACAAGAAAACTTGAAGTCACTCGATTGCCAAGTAATTAAAATGAAAAAAAAAAAAAAGAGATATTAATTATGCGATATCTTTTACGATCGCTGATCGATCTATAAATTCTGATTCGATGTGTTGAAGACTGCTCGAAATCAACGCCAATAATGTCGACCAACGTCGTGGCCTTCTTGCTGCTGAATAAATTCCGGGACGGTTGCACCTTGGACAAGCTCGTCGAAGCTTTCGAGACGCTACGACAGGAATTGGAGATTGCTCACAAAGATATCGCGTATTGCGGTGAGACTATCGATATCATCAATCACGCGGTAAATAAAAACGATAATGAAAGCGAACAAGATTGTACGAGCGATTTTTTAAAGAATTCATTTTTTTTTTTTTGTTTTTTTTTTGTTTCTCGTACTCGTGTAGCTCGATATTTTGGGACCCGGTTTGGTTAAACAGCAGAGGCAAGAGATAACGGAAACGATTGGCGATCAAGCACCGAAAATTCAGAGCGTTATGATGATACGACCGATAGCGATACTTCCGAATGTCATCGAACTGGCTTATTATAGCAATACGATGATGCTTCACTACGTCATGGATAGCGTTGTAGGTACGATAAACGTTTTGTTTGTTTTTTCTTTTTTTTTTTCTTCTGGCATCACTGAAAAAGCTGAAAAAGTCATGCAAAAACTCGAAATTTTCAGGAATCGCAATTTTTATGCATCGTTTGATATAAATTCGAGACCCTCGGGGGGGAAAAAAAAAGGTTAACCCGAAAAAACATGAAAAAATAAGAAAAATTCCACGTTAATGTATCTTAAAAATAATATCCATGTGATTTGTGAGGAGCGTTTGTTTCATATCAATTTGTTATTCGTATTATTTTTTCAATCTATATTATTATTTCATATTATAATACAAAAAATAGAAAAATTTCCGTACGAGATATTATGAGAAATTCGTAAAGTCGAGGACGAAGGTAAAATAATCTTGTTGATCGATTAAAAATTTTCCTTTCTGATGTTCTCCGTGCTTGCACGATTTAATAGCGAAAATTTGTTTTACGGTGGGATTTGTTGTTGCAGAATGTTTTGTCGAGGAAACCCTAAAAAAAGCGGATAATCCGATGATTATTTCGTTCGCGTGATTAATTGTGTTTTTTTTTTATTTTTTCCATTTTTTAGTGAGCGCTCTGTACGCGACTCTAAAATCACAGATAAACGATCCGCGAGCAATCGCCGAAAACGACATAACAGTGTTTCAAACGGTCCTGATCGAGAAATCTCTCAAGCTGTGCGACATTCTGAAATACGAATTCATATTCTGCAAGCCTTGTCAAGATTTGGAATACGTTATCGTCGATGCTATAAGAAATCTTACCAATACCGGAATAATATCTCTCCAAGAGGTACAGTTTTTTTTTTCCTTTTTCCATTTTTTCGAACCAAATTCTGATAGAAAAAAAAAAAACAGGAGATTCACAAAGCTCGCTCTATGAACGAGTGGCTTTTTGAATTTTGGCTCTCGCACTGAAAAAAAAAAAATTCCCAAATCATCAAAATTCATGATCAATCAATGTCCCAAGTTTAAACTTGAATTTTGTTTCGTACTATATTTCGATTGGATAATCTCACGTTTCATAATTATTGTCAATTTTCTCATAAATTAAGAATTTCATAATATTCTCTCTCGAGTCACGGAACAACAGAATTTTTTTTTTCCTCGATTTCAAAACAAAACAAAAAAAAACGTAAAAATCTCGAAATCCAATTTGCAATAATGTAATCTTGAAACGATGAACAATCTTGGCTGTATTCTCAGGAGGGTTATCTGGAGGAAGAACTGTGGAGTCGAAGATACGCGAGTACCCTCGACGATAGCTCGGACGAGGAGCGAAGAGCCGAGAATAAAATACGAAAGATACAGTACAGGCTGAATCTCGAGGCTGATCGCTCGAGTCGCATGGAATTTCTTCATACTATTTTGAGGCCTCTGATCGACACTTACGCATTCAGCGCATTTACGCTTCGTAAACTCGTCGGACGTTCGTTGTCCGAGCGAGACTTGGTCCAAGAAGTCTTGAGCGAGATTAAAACGAATTTGGATCGAGGAATCGTCAGTTATGGTCAGTACAAAAGAGAGTATTCTATTTTTTTTTTTTTTTTTTTTTTTTTTTTTTCATTAAACGTCGATGAAATTAATTTTTCCGTTGCTCGCTTCGTCGTCAGGTGAAAGTTTGTGCGTCGATCCAATAAAAAATTCGTTGAAACTCTTCGAGAAGTGGAACGTCCTGGAGTGTCATCCCGAGCAAAACGTCAAGATCGTATACCTTAAGGACGAGCACGACAACGACAGGGCAGCGAATGAGATTTACGAGACTATCGAAGCCTTCAAGTGGACCAGAAACGTCGATTGAACGTTTGAGCTCGGTGAAATCGTGTCTCTCGGCCGTCGCCGATCGTCTTTCACAACCTGTACATAACTCGAATTAGGATTAAACGAGTTTTCCCATGAGAAAACAAAAATAACGGAAAAAAGAAGAAAAAAAAAAAAAAAAAAAAAAAAGAAAACAACGAAGAAAAATGAAACGGAAATCCGTTCACCGCGTGGTTCGGTAACGTCTGTGATAAAGCTCGCTGAAGCTTGTACAGTAAAAAAAAAAAAAAAGAAAAGAAAAAAAAACGAAAGCAATACGTAATTAGATCTGATCTTTAACAGCCGTGTCATACAGAGGTACTCCTACACTGAAAGTGACAATAAAAAAATACATACTTACGTATATATATATATGAAGCATTCCATGCGGTTTCGAACGGTCAAAAATTTGTCCATTCTCAGAAAAATTGAAATTTTGTCAAATTATTTAATTATATGAAAAAGAGTAAGTGTACATTTTTACGAAATTTTTGGATCACATTTTTTTGTTTATCAAAATTTTAAAATTTTCTATAAGTATCGTTATATCTTGAAAGCGTACGATTAAACGGAAAAATGTTTCATACAAAAAAGTTGCAGTTTTACATAAACTTTGTGGAAATTATTTTTTTTTTAATTTTTCGAGTTTAAAAAATGACAATTTTCATTAAAAGTATAAGAAAATATTTTTTTTCGATCCGTATGTCAGTTTCGATTTATCTCAAAAAATTCCCGAAAATACTCTGAAGTGCGTACAATAGACACATATTTTTTTTTTTTTTTAGATGCCTCGATTAGTTCCAAAGCTATGGTTTGTTTTATTGATATTTTTTTTTGTTTTTTTAGAAAATTCAATTATTATGGAAAATCATACTCTCCCAAATTGTTTCTCTCAAATTTTTAAATAAAAGAACATCTGCAATAATAATATCGATGTTTTGGAGCTTATTGGAAAAACAAAAAAAAAATATTATCAATAAAACAGAGCATAGCTTTGGAACAACTAATCGAGGCATCTAAAAAAAAAAAAATATGTGTCTATTGTACGCACTTCAGAGTATTTTCGGGAATTTTTTGAGATAAATCGAAACTGACATACCGACCGAAAAAAAAATATTTTCGTATACTTGCGATGAAAATTGTCATTTTTTAAACTCGAAAAATTAAAAGAAAAAAAAATTTCTACAAAGCTTATGCGAAACTGCAACTTTTTTGTCTGAGACATTTTTCTGTTTAATCGTATGCTTTCAAGATAATACAACGGTGCTTAGAAAATTTTTTAATTTTGAAAAAATTTACACTACGCTTTTTCATATAATTAAATAATTTGACGAAATTTCAATTTTTTTTGAGAGTAGACAACTTTTTGACCGTTCGAAACCGCATGGAATGCCTCATATATATATCAAATATATTTGCAAATATTGCAAATATATTTGCAAATATTGCAAATATCTTTCTTGTCGCACATATCGAGGCCTCTGTCGTTTGTCTTTCCGCACAAAAAGAGATCGATAACCGTATCGCGTATTACTAAGCACGGGCTGGGACAGCGTTAATATCACAGAGATATCTATATATATATATCTATATATATATTACTATTTTATAGTGATAAATTACTTTTGTTATAAATTTTGATGACACTCGAAGTAAGAACGAATAAAGGTTGTTTAAAAAAAAAAAAAAAAAACGTACGATCAATCTTTTATTTCTTCTCTCTTTCTGTTTACAGAGCACGGATCAGTATTTGACGGTGGCGGCGATGGGATAACTCCGTCTCATTCCCATACATTTTTCGCGATCAACGAACAGCGCATCGACTTTTGCCCTGAGATCGGTCTCGAGATTCGATCGGGTTTTTAACAATTGCTGATGCTGAGCCTCGCATTCTTGCAGCTTCATGTCCATCTCGTGTATCATGGCCTTGATTGTCCCGACTTCATTGACCGATCTAGAAATCATCGTCGTTAGGCGAGGGCAATCGTAAGAAAAGATTATCGGGGAGAAGGGGCAATGATGATCATCCATTTTTTTGATACTTTGATAATTATTGTAATTATTATTATCATTATTATTATTTTTTTTTAATAATCCTTCAATCAGCTTTATCGCGAGTGTTGCAAACTTTGATCCGTTTTTCCGTAATTCGTAATTAATTGAGCTTTCATTTCTGGTATTGACAAAATATTTTTTGCTCAAAATATTTTCCTTTTGAATGTTAAAAAAAAAAAACAAAAAAATTATTATTCGTTTACATTGACATTAGCTTGGAGCATTGTAGAAATGAAAATTTATCAAATCGTCGTTTCCTGCGTCACGACGTTCGAAAAACTGGATCGCATACGAATAATTAAACGTTGCTCTTAAGTGATCGTCATTTCCCCCCGTCTCCCCTGCTCGGTTAAACGAAATATCGTATTTTTTTTTTCTAAAAACCTCAGTTGCGCATAATCTCGGCAGAGTTCTGCGTGGGGTCGATGAGTTCTTGCCTCAAGACGCGTATGAGCAACTTTCAATGCTACAGCCTTGTCCGCTACGGCTTTTCTCAGTAGCTCCAGAGTCTTCTCAACTTGGAATATATCTTGCTGAATCTAGCGGAAAAAAAAAAAAAAAACCTTTGTAAAACGCGTTTTACCCCCAGCAAGAATCCTCTCGTTTCGTGAATGTATTGGCTACATTGAGGATTTTTTTTTAATTTAAAATTTGGAATTTTTTTGGAAAGTAAAGGATTTTTTTTTCCATCAAAGCATACTTCGATCTCGAAATAATTTCCAATAATTTTAAATTCTCGATGTGCGCGTTTGTGTTGTTTCGGTAGGCCAACTTTTTAGGTGGTCAGGGGGTTTTTTTTTTTATTTTTATTTTTTTTTATACGCTACTTGCCTTTTGCAAATGAATTTGAATTTTGCTCTTAGCCTCGAGCATCTCCGCGGATCTTCTCGCGAGTGCATTGTTAGTATTGCTCCAAGCGTACCAAATTTCTTGCGCAACAGCGCTTATCGCCGTATCGATGTTACTTCGAAGCTGACACGAGCGATCGCGAATTTTTTGTGATTTCTCGAGGATGCCGTTCGAGGCTTCAGCCCAAGTTTCGGCCTCGGTCACGCTTCTCATAAAATTTTTATTCAATCATGCGATTCATCGTGCAATGGAAAAAAAAAGTTACGAAATTGTTTTTTTTTTCGTTTTCTGTTACCAGGGATCGTATTTCTCAATGCCACCGTAATACTGGAGTCCTCGACTGAAATTGTTCAATTGATGGCACATCGAGTCAATTCCATGCGCCGTTTCTTTATTGCCAATGTCCATTTCTAATTCATTTTGAGCCGCTCTGCCGTCACTCAACTGTTTGTGTGTATGTGTGTGAAAAGTTTTCTCATGATTTATCATTCATTCGATATTCATTGGGACAACTTAAGACCCTACTAGAACAATAAGTGCCTAATTTTGAAAATCATTTTTACAAACTTTTCATCGAAACTGTTTTTTTTTTTTAATCGAAAACAATTCTCGGGGACTCGTACGACAGCGTAAGTTCTTAGGATTGAAAAATAATTAGTTATGTTTTTTTTTTTTTTGTCAAACAAAACGATTTGTGACAATTTCTAAAAATATGAGCATTTTCGTTCAGTTTCTCTTTTCCAAAAATCATCAATACTATCAGTGCAATTCGAATTTTCGATAGTTCGTTATCTTTGCTGAGTATTTAAGTCATTCGAGGGGCTTGAAAAATGTTTTTGCAGTCAATTTTCAATTTTTAACAAAGCAACAGAGGAAAAAAATTTGGATTACTCGTGGATTAGGATTAACGAAAATCTTGAAAATTGAAAATCCATGTAACTCTGTGAAGCTTTTTGCAAATAATTTGTCATCGTTGTCAGGATAGAAGACTCGTGTAGATAAAGTCTGAATAATCGTTTAAAATACGTTGAATACAGATAATTTTACGTATTATGATCGATTAAACTCACTTGATTAGCACATTTATCGGTAAAGTATTCCAATTTCTTCTGCGATTTTCTTATAATTTCAATTTCTCGAAGCAACGATTGTTCCGTCTCATCGTGCACCAATTCCGTTCCTAATTATTAATAACAAAAATAATAACGTTCGAACTTTTGAATTATCAAACAGTCTCTCTCTCTCTCTCTCATATTATTCGTCGGAAACCTTTTCTAAATTCTCGATGATAAAGACACTCTTGTGCTACGTGCAACGGTCCTTCGAGATCCTGTATAGATTTCTGAAGAATTCTCCGACACTCTTGCATCTTTTGATTTTCCACAATCAAACGCTCAAGTTCCGCAGCAATCTCTCGTTCCCAAAATTCAATATCAGTCAGTCTCTCGCCGAGCTTACGACCGGTGTCTCTCTGCCCTTCTATCACGATTTTTTCGGCTTCTCTGTTAAAAAAATATTCAAGGATTCATGCTGCAATCTTTTTCTTTTTTTTTTTTTTTTTTTCAATAAGTAGAAACGAAAATTTCGAAACATCTAGCCCGTTGATGGAAAATTTTCCAAACTTTTCTCACGTACAAGAATTTGTTTCTTTTTTTTTTACATTTTTTTTCTGTCTACGTATACAATAATAATAATAATTTTTTTCTTTCAATTCCTAGAGTAGGACGGGGAATATTTTTGCCTCATGAGTGTGTCTGTATGCTGAAAGAAATTATTACCGCATCAGTCGTGTCGTATCGTTTCGCAATTTTTCAGCATAATGCCGATTTGCATTTGCCTCGTTGTAAGAACGTAATTGATTCTGGGTCCATTCGTATGGTGTGTATCTCGTGTAGAGAGCTGAGCGTGCAGCATGAGCGGGATTTCTCTCGAAACCCGTCACGAGATTTGGATATTTGAGGGGCTCGGTTGACATTCCTTCGGGAGTGTAACAGGGATCGACCAGTTGATTCGTTATCGACTGATTCGGTCTACGTTGTAAATTAATAAAAATTTGAAAATAAAATTTATCATTTTGTATCTAAGAAATAAATAAATCTATGTATGTATGCATAATTATATTGGAAAAAAAAAAAAAAATTATTCATTCGATAATGTTTGAAAATTTCTTTCAAGTTTACAGTGGAAGAACTTGAACGGTCTCGTATCCCAATGTTGGTCTCCATGCATGCGGTCTCGGGGTTCTGTAATATTCTCCGACTCTGACCGGTACCGAGGGACCGGATATTTGTTCCATACAGGGTAGCACACCAACGGTACTCCACGGTTGGAGTTGCTTTTAAAATTTCGAAGCACAAGCTTGTTTATAATTTTTTTTTTTGTGCCGTGAGCAATGCTCGTCGACCTATTTACCGTGTACATCACAGTTTCGGTTGTCGTTCCCGATTGACCCATTGCAGCCATTTCCTCCAAGGTTTCTTTTCTTGAAGCTAATATATATATATATATATATATATATGTATATATATATATATATATATATATATATATATATATAACTAAAGGGATTTTTACTTTTAAAATACTTGGTCAAATCCGAAATTGACAACAGAGAAATTTTGACAGCGATCTGAAACCCCCTAAAAATCGTCAGAATGTCGAAAGATCAGGTTTTGTTTTTTTTTTTCTGTCTTTTTTTTCATCGGAAAAATTCATTACCGCGATGGTGCAATCAACGTTCAATTTTTTTGATATATTTTTTTTTTATTTTAAAAAATACGTCTCTTCCTACATTTTTTTTTTTTACTCGAATTTCAGTAGTTTGTCCCGGTGATTGAAAAACAATACCGGCAATCGTTCGTTTAGGATAGTTATTTTTTGGTTAAATTTTTTCCATCGGATCTAAAAGGATTGTAGCTTTATTGGAAAGCGAATAGAAAATTTAAAAAAAAGTGTTATGTTCGTTAACATTTTTTTAAGCGATTTTCAAGTTTTCATGCTACGCTTCAATGAAAAAACAAATGCATCTGTGATAATTCGGAGCGTTTTTTCAAAATTTTTACCATAAACTGGAAAATTATTTATCAATATCCGAAATGTCTTCATAAAAAAAATAGCAGAGTCAATAATTCTCTACAGAGAAACGAATTTTTTTAAATTTTCGCATTCAACGCGAAGTTGATGAATCGACCACCGAAGCGCTGTGGTCACGTGACCGCATCATATGACAGAAGTACAGGGCGCGTGAGTGCTTTCTGCTCGACGATCCAGCCCCGCCAGTCATATACGTGAAACTCCCCGAATTCGTTTCGAGGATCGCGCAACGAGAAAAAAAAAAAAAGAAATAGTAACGAGAATGAAAAATTTGCGACACTTTTTAACCTGGGTCCTCGGACTCGTTCTCGTGTTTCAAATATCCGAAATTCACGCTGGCACGAACGTGCCCGTATTATTATGGGGCGGCGGTGGCGGTGTCGCTGGCTCGGATAACAATTTCGGGAATCCCTTCGAGATAGTTTCGCAAGAAGATTTTGAGAATATTGTGGAGAATTTTGTGGGCCGTTCCCTCAAGCCCATCGTCGTCTTCGTCAAGGATGATTTTTGCACCGACGACTTTATCAAGCACAAAGACGTACGTAATCATTGTTTTCGTTATTCGATCGTCGCGACAGCGAGAGACAGAAACTTGCTCCAAAATTTCACGAGCAATTTCTGGAGCGTGAAAAGTCTGTTGTACGAAAAA
Source organism: Rhorus exstirpatorius (assembly GCA_963564615.1). NCBI lineage: Eukaryota > Metazoa > Arthropoda > Insecta > Hymenoptera > Ichneumonidae > Rhorus > Rhorus exstirpatorius. Next base: position 48,270,608 of record OY751313.1, read on the forward strand.
AAAAAAATTTTGATGAATTTTCATCAATCGCAATAGTAGATTTTCCCTGTTTTGGATTAATTTTCGACGATAATTGCAGTAAAACAGCGCTCGTGTATAAATCACAACTGAGTTTGAGAGTTTTCCCAAGATTATTGTAAAAATTACTCCGAACGAACCGTTATCTTCGTACAATCACTATCGCTACAGTGAAATTGGATCAAATATGCTTCGGCTCGTATTTTTTAAAAATTTTTACAAAACCGCAAACGTACATCGTTCGTCTATCGCGCCATTGCGATAGCGAAATTGATAAAAAAAAAAAAAATTTTGTCCCCGCCCTTCCTTGATATAAATTTTTTTCCAAAAAATAACGAAAATCAATCCTTTTGGATAGACGCAAGTCGAATTTTCTATCACGTCGAACTTTTCAGAGTCTCGGGCCCTTGTCGAAGATTCGCTCGCAGGTTTATCATCCCTCCGTAAACGAACCAGTTTCGGTGTTTGAAAAATTATCATTCTACAATTGTACGAACGAGAAAGATTTCAAATCAATATCAGAGGGTCAATTGGTCCTGAAGCAGATCACGGATTTCGACGAGGTTTTCGAAAAATTCAGTACGCTCAAGGAATCGAGTCCCAAGCTCGTGGCCGCTCTCACCGGCAATTCTTGCAATTTCGGTGCTTCGGAGCGAATAAAAAGAGCAACCGGCGATGAAACGGCAGTTGCGGCACCGTCGAACGCGTCGACTCCATCGATTTTATTTAACGGAACGAGAATTTTGATGTACGCCAGCTCGTTGCCTATCCTCCAAGTTTCGTCCGACAAAAATATTACCGCTAAAATGACGAAAGGGCCGACTCAGGAGGGCGAGGGCACCGGAGATTCGCCGCTCCAATTGAATTTCGAGTACGCGGTGACGAACGGCACGACGACCTTTAACGCAATTGTACTTCTTCGTTTTCCCAATAAAACAGCGGGTTATTATACGCCTGAAGTTTTGTACAAGCGCGACGATGTAAATTTTACCCTCGCTACGAGCAGCGATCTCGCTTTTCCCTTCAATTTCTCGTATCATTGCTCGCATAGCATTAAATTCGGCAACTCTACTCACGTTCGCTTCGAACTGACGGACTTTCAAGTCCAGATCGATGCGAATAATTTCAGCGACGCGTACGATTGCGTTGGCTTCACGAGCATTCCCATATGGGCTGGAATTTTCGTCACTGCAATTCTCGCGATAATCATGATCTGGGGTCTAACGATGCTCATGGATATTCGTACGATGGATCGATTCGACGATCCCAAAGGAAAGACCATTACAATCTCAGCATCCACGGAGTAGAGGAAATAAAAATTTCACAATGTACATCTGTTATTCGCGAATATGTAAATATACTCATGTAAAGTTATGTATATTTCGATGCTGTAGAATGTTTTTTTTTTTTTTTTTTTTTCTTGCGGTAAGAAACGTTTTTTTTTTTTTTTTTTTTTTTTTTCTCGTATTCCGAAGAAAATTTAACATTGTTGAGTATTTATGTCGAATGCAAAGATCGCAAAAGTCGCACCAAGCATCGGAGAGTCCAATCCCTGAGACGTGTTATGGAAAAAACGAAAGAGCGAATAAAAATGTATGATTTGGCGTAATGGCTTTGCAAGATGCGTTATTGTTTTTGGAAAAAAAATCGTTTTTGTGTTTTTTTTTTTTCGATCTGAATGAGATTCGCACTATCGACGAGCGAAGCAAGTATTTCATTCCGTAATCCACGATACCACGAATTTTGGTATTTAAAATTGGAAAAAAAAAAAAAAGCAGCATGTTTCAATGAAAAATAGTTTTTGGCGCATAGCACGGAAGATGCCGACTGAATTATAAGGGCGAAACGGTATATGGTGATAAAATAAATTAAAAAAAAAAAAAAAAATAGTATACATATGTTGAATATTTTATCTCATAGTTCATTCCTTGTGGCTCCTATTCGTAATCGAAATTCTTATTTAGCAGCTCTCGTATGAGATACGCGGTTGTATGATAATACATAGGATAATTCTATAGGATTGTAAGCTTATTCGAATTGTAATAACGGCTAAGCGTCGGATGTGTATCACGAAATAAATAAAGTAGCTGTATAGCGAACTACGAGAAAAAAAAATTTATTAGGCAGTCGTTCATTTTTTTCTTTCCTTTCTCTTTTTCTCGCAACAATATTCGAGAATAATTCTACAAGTGATCTCGATGTGTATGGAGCGTATACAAAAAAAAAACATGTAAATATTTAAAAATCAGTACGCGGCGTTGCGACGACGCAATTTCAATATTTGGCACCTCTCAAGATTCACAGGCGCGTACGTCCATTCCGTGTATCGTCATAAATACCATGGAATACGCTGGCAGAATTATCGTATCCGACAAGTCCAAGATGATCGGTTTGAACGGTGGCAAGCTACCGTCAGCTTTCAACTTCAATGTTTGACCGTTCATTCGAATCTCGCTGGATAAAATCATAATTATATTGTCGTTTTGCATCGTCGAGATATAACTTCCGGTGAAATATATATATATATATATTAGGGTGTTTCGGGAAAAAAAAATTTTGGATTTTTCATGCTCCCACCCCTCAAAACTTGAGTTTTGATGGGAAAAAAAGATCCTCACGAAGAGGGAACTCTGTAGCTCAAGTGGAAGCCGCCGCTCATTGGACGTTTCTAATTACAACAGCCAATTAACGTCTATGACGAATTTTTTGGAAGGAAAAATTTCAGACCATGAGGATTGTATTTCGAATTAAGAAAAAAATATTTTATTAAATAAAATTTTGTTTATTCCTAATTTCTAATTTTTTATAAGAAATCCTAAACAATTTTAAGTTGAAACTTTTTTTTTCTGACACCATCGTGTTTTAAATAAAAATTTAGATCGATTTTATTTATAACAATAATTTTGCGATTAAAAATTGTTTATAAATTGGTCACAAACAATTCGAATTTGGTGAAATTTTTTTTTCGTGATCATTTTTTTTTCTTGACTCAAATATACGTACGCCATCGTTCTTTATTCTCTTGCTGAAATAGGAAATCATTAGTCTCAGGGAAGATCGTATATAAGCAAAATTATTCACCTTTAAAAATTTTTCCTTTATGCAAACAAAAAAAACGCAAAATTAAATTTATTTATTTATTTTCGGTAAAGATTGATGCCAACGACGTCTTTTTACACGTGGCATGCGTCTTTCAACGGAAATCAGCGACTAAAAGTTTGATCTCTATCCTTAGTTAATAATGAATTAAATTCCGCGCACAAAGCTGATTTTCGTTCAGCAATATAGTTTACAACTTTTAAATCATTGAAATCATTGAAATCATTCTTTTTATGTGAACTACAATTTTCATGGTCTGAAATTTTTTCTTCCAGAAAGTTCGTCATAGACGTTAATTGTCTGTTATAATTAGAAAAGTCCAATGAGCGGTGGCTTTCGCTAAGCTACGCAGAGCTTCCTCTTCGCGAGGATGTTTTTTTAAATCGAAACCCAAGTTTTGGTTTTGAGCATGAAAAATCGAATTTTTTTTAACTCCCTATTCTCCACCAATTCTCGACACACAAGGGGACCTAAGGGTTCCGGACTCGATCGAAACTCTCTTTGCAATCATTTTACCTGGTATCAGGCAGATTTGAAATTTTTTCACATTTTTTAGAATAAAACTTCGAGCATCAATTGATTTGTTGGAATTTTAAGCGCTTTCTTTAAAAAAAACCTGATAAATTTATAGTCATTCTATGAAGAGCTAAAGAATTTTTTTTAAATAAATTCCAACTGTACTTTATATCAGGTACAATTTTGCTAAAAAGTTTTAAATCAAGAATCTCGATGTGAGTCGGAAATATTGGATCTATATATAATATAAATATATATATATATAATATTATATATTATTATTATTATGTATAATATATATATTATATATAGATCCATTATTCCCGACTCACAGCGAGATTCTTGATTTAAAACTTTTTAGCAAAATTCTACCTGACATGAAGTCAGTTTATTACATATATATATATATATATATATATATATATATGTAATAAATACGTACCTCGATTGCAGATGATCGGATGTGAGAATGTACAAAAAGACATTGGCACTTTTGATCCTCAACGATTGAATACTTTGTATGGAAATTTTCACCTTCTCTTCGCCGATATTCATTCCGTACAACGTGATCGCGGGTACTCGACTGATCAGTGTACTTTCCGGTGAGCAGTGCGCGTACAATCGTACTTTTGTCAAGTTGTTCGATGTGACCAATTGCAATACTTTCTCCGATACAAACTGTTTGTATATCACACTGACCCACCAGTCAGGATTTGGGATAATATTCTTTCCGATCATTGCGTAATTACCGCCGAAGAGAGATTGCCGTACGACAACGTCGAGACCCGTTGCTGCGCTGTAGCCGAGCTTATCGAGCCACAAAAATCCAGCTACGTATCTGTCCGACAATTCTGGAGCACCACCGCCATACGCCGTACTCGTTTCCGCTACAGCAATTATAATCAATGTAAATTGGCAATGCACGGTTGTTATTTTTTTTTTTTACTATCAATTTTTACGTCTACCAACGATGCCCCCTAAAATTTTCAACCCAAAAGTGAGAGATTATATGTGAGAATTTTTTCACGATGGGATAAATGTGTGTCTTGTTAAAAAGCTAAACCATATTGAGGATGCTGATATGAATACTGATTAATAATGCAAAAAAGTAATTAACAGGCTGCTTTTATGACCATACCCTGATGCACACGTTGTAACAAAATGTTGTAGAATGATTTTTTTTTTTTTTAATTAATTTAGCACTCACCGACTGGGTAGTGAGAGTAGCCAAAGCTTGGCAAAAATTGTTGTTCATTTTTAAAAAAATTAATTAATTGTAATGAAAACGGTAATTAATTATTCGTGTAATTTTTTTCCCTGCCAAACTTTGGTTGTGGCTACTCCAATATATGTGCTAAAACTAAAAACGATTGATATTATACTCACAGAGCCACATTTTTATTTTTTGTCCGGATGAATTTATCGTCGCGTTCATTCCCTCGATCTGCATCGAGAGATAATCGAACGTCGAAGGATCGATGAAATCCTTGAGTCGAGCCTCTCTCCCATTCAGATAATACTGATGCCAAGTCAAATAGTCAACGCTATTTCCATTATTCTCGAGAAAATCTTTGGCATAAATCTCCCCGTGATGATTCTCATCGCCTATGTGATTAACTTCCGGTCCGACTATTATGCTCGATTGAAAACCCGAGGCGTTCAATAGACCGCGCAGACGATAGTAATCTCGTGCAAGCTGTTGAGCCGTTACCGATCTACCGAATGCGTGAGGAAAGGAGTTTGGCTCTGAAAACATAAAATTCCTATTATTCACTTTAAAACGATGCACTGTTGTGAGAAAAAAAAAACGAAAAATTTTGAGAAAATTATAAATTTCACATGTTTCAGTAGACATTATGCTTTCAACGTGAAAGTTTCAAAAGTTTCATTACGCTCGAGGTGAAAAAAAAAAAATTAAATTCCCTGACTCTCCAAGAAAAAATTACAACTTTTGTAAAAAAAATCCATCCTAATATAGAAAAATTGATTGAATGAATTTTAAAAGTTGAAAAAAAAAGTTTCATACTGAAAAATTTAGTTAGCTTCGAGGGTCTTCATAATAATACAGTTGATTTTTTTTTTTACAAATTTTTAGGAGTCAGCATTGGATATATAATATTTCAAACCCATTACCATTGCCCAATTGCCAATCGAGCAGCATATCATGACTTTTGGCAAAATTGATGATTTCTTGGGCGTTGGTGTCGTCCCAATTTCCATCGGGCTGCCTGATCAATACATTGAGATCGAACATCATCCTCAAATCGGACTTTTCCGTAAATTTGTACAATTCCAGAAAATCGTTCTCGGTGATCGTAAAGTTACTAATATCCTGTCCATCCACGGGACTCCTCGCAATCATCGAAATACCAGGTATGGTCTATGGCACGGAGAAAGAAAAACGTAAAAACTTTTCACGTTCGACAATATCAAAGTGATTAATCGTTCTTTTTTTTTTTTCTAATTATTTCATTGAACAGTTCACTCGCCTGATTGAAAAATAAACAATCGGCCGAAGTTCCACCGAATCGGACGTAAGCGGGACTCAAGTGACGCGCCAAGTTTATAAATTTGTGATCTTTTATGGGAAACTCCCTTGTATTCCTGAGTAAAGAGGAATCCAGACCGAATGACAAAAATCTTTTGGACGTTGTGTGCAATATCGGTTGCGTCGGGTCTATCATAAAAACGTGAGTTTTTCCAGCGTGTCGGCTTACATCCCAAAAAAACAATATCAACAGTGCCAAACACAGAGCTACGATCAGCGAGCTGACGACTGATCGCATCGTCGTGTCTAAAATAATTCAAAGATCAACCGTATATCTCATTTTCCTATATTTGGAAGATTTACAACGCATAGTGGCATTATAAAATCCAAAAAAATGTCAACATAAGCTCCGGTGTCATTGAGAATTTGAAAAAAAAAAAAAAAAAAAGCCTTCCACGAAAAACAAGTTTCCTTCACGAGAAAGTAAAATAAACCGATAAATTGTAGAAATTTGAATCTGGCGCTCTTGAGCTTGTTTCAAATAATTCGCGTCAGACGTCGCCAGCTTCCGAAGATTCGTTAACCAATTGACAAATAAACTTGGTTATTCGCGGAAATTGCAGTTTCCGTCACGAAACGAGAACTGATGATGGGAGTTGGCTCTTTAGTATGAAGATAACGCGATCGAATAAATTTTAGAAACTCGATCGTAATGACACACACGCCGTATGATAAACAGGGCTTTGGTAAAATGATGAATTTTTTTTTTTAATCGGAAAACTCACTCTCGCTGGTCCTTGCATTGCTGAGATTCTGATATTGATTCTTGCCCCATTCGTTGTTCAAGAAATAAGTCATTTTTTTTGTGCGATAATTCGGACAAACTTCGTCAGCTTTATATGTATGTGCACTCGTAGCAAGAGGCAATGTTCCGGCGCAACGTGAGCTCTCGTACAGCTCCCAGCTCTCGGCACTGACACGTTTGCATTCGGGTTGGTGCAAGCAAACAATAACAAAGAAAAACAGAACACTACGCGCGAAACCTACACAGCGATGCCACAGAACGCAGCTATCATATATATATGTGCGTCAAAAACGCAAAGGCCTTATCAAGTAGCGCACACTCGGCTCGTTAAATTCTGATACTATGGAGTTCCGGTATATTCCTATAGAAAACCCGCGTATATGCATCGATATGATTTTCATTACGACGCTATTGTCAAAATCTTATGGTTTTCAGGGTGTTCATGGTTCACACCATGACATTTATCGAGACTCTATAAACTGTTAGTTCGTCAGTTCTGTCAATGACGAGCTTTTCGCTCGTCGTTTCTTCTATCCTGTGTATTTTATTAGGCTACTCTCCCCGTATATTCATAATATATATCCCAAAATATATAGCGATAACTACATGGAAAAAAATAATGATAAACCCCGCGGAGCTCCTCTGGTAACAAAGCCGCGTTTCCCTATTTTTTTTTTTCCCAAAAACGGCTTATTTTTCAGTCAAAAGCAAACTACTTTGGCTTTAATACATGTCTTTTCATCTTGCATCGAAAACCTAATTTGCCGAAATATCAGCAGTCTTGGAGAAAAAATAAAGATCTATTACCGACATTGGGTATAAAACTACACCCCGCCTTAACTTGTAGCCTTCAATATTGCTTATCTTCTCTTACCATAAACAAAGTCTAATCAGTCATTGAATTAGTCATATATATGTATATATATATATATATACTTACCGTAGACATCGCGCCATTTTCTACAAGTATTGTACTTTTTTATATTTTTGGACGTTCAAAACAAAATAACCAGTATTTTGAAACTTGCAAATTTAGTCGTGATGGCGTATCAGTTTTAGCCAAATTTTCTCTAATTTTGTCCATCATATTTTGAAGGATTAAAGTCCAATGAAAATACAAGTTCGATGATCTTTGAGTGGATAATTTTGTAGATTCGTATAAATATTATTGAAGTATAAAAGTGTGTGAGAATATTAGAAAACAACGAAACGATGGAATTTTTTTTAGTGAAAATGGAAACCCATGGAGTAGCCAAAATAATCCGACCGGTTGAAAATCATAGTTGTTGAAAACTTGAATTTAGAATGTTTCGAATTTTTTCAAATTGGCCTATATATACACTTTGGAATTAATCGAGCATCTCGTCTTCCATAGTTTGACAAATTTTTCACATTATTAAGAAATTTTCCGGTGATGACTGCCAATTGGTGGAGCAGCCTCGAAGCTTTGAAAAAAAAAAAAAAAACATAGAAATCCGTGGCTATATCGATGGCACGTTCGTTCTACTTTCGTCTTGATTTCGTTGATGGCCGTATTTTTGAGATACGATTTTTCCTAACGTTTCCAGCATCGGATTTCGATGGTGTTCGCGCAGGCGTCGTATTCCCCGAAGTTCGCCAAGCTCCGCTAGCCTCGTCGTTCCTTTGACACGGCAAGAACGACAAATTTAATCGCTGATTGCGCACAGCCGGCTGAACGATATCGCAGCTCGTTGAAAAATTATTTCCCGCTGCGACCAATCGCGACACCGTTTTCGTATTCAACTTTGTCTGAACACCGCTACTCGTGACTCTTGTTATTCTCGGGACTCTCGATGTTCCCGGACAATTTCGATTTCTTCGTCTTTTTCTTACTGCAAAATAATTTGAAAAGAAAAAAAAAAAAAGAAACTACGTTCTCAAAGGGCGTTCCTTGCTTTGTTAAAGTACTTAAAAAAAGCGTCCAAAATGTAAAAAAAAAGGCCACAGTGAACAAAAATGTTCAGATGGATGTTATTTTCAATTTTGTTTTTGTTTTTCAATCTTCAACTCTCCAATAGGATGGATCATGACTCAAAAAAAAAATACTGTAGCTTTGTGACATTTTGAATTAATCGTAATTCTACCGAGTGCGGTGAGCGTCCGGAAAAAAAAAACTGGTCTTTGAATATTTTACGAGGAAGCAACGAGGAAATTTCGAGTTGAATGCATTTGGACGTATTAAATCGGTGTAATTGAAATGAATACCGGCAGGTGTTAGGTTGAAACGAGCAGCATCCGTGCTGGAGCTGGACGATTGAACGAGTCTCGAACGACTTCTTCGGACAGCAGCCCGATTTCTATAAGCCACGCTGTGCCGTCTCTTGCGTCTGTCGTTCGCGAGATGATGCCTGGAGTCACAGCTGCTTAGCTCGTCTTCGGCCCAAAATTGACGATCCGTCTCGTCCGAAACGGGTGGCAGAGGAAGCGGCGGCTTTTGCGTAATGAGAAATGTTTTTTTTTTTTTTTTTTTTACTTTTTTTTTGCACCATCATCTCACACTGACAGTGCGACGAGAGAATCTTACAGCTTCACCGAAAGTCCCGAGTATGAGATTACGTTTGTCGCGTTGATTCATCTGCGACATCATGGAATTCGTTCTGGATGGATTCTGCGAGGTTGCGGCATAACCCTCCTCTTCGTCGGAGCTGCAAATCATTTTTCTCGAATCGCCACGAGCATAATGACTCATTTTGTACGCGTTTGTGTATATATATATATTTTTTTTTCTTCTAATTATTATTTATTTTTTTTTTTTTTTTTCGTACAAATTAATTTTTTTTTCGTTTCTTATTTGTCATAGCTTGATATTCTAAACTGGTAAATTTATGTACAAGTTGACAGCATGATCGAATTAATTAAATGCCATTTCCAAGGCAGACTCGACTCTGGCGCTCGTGTTTCTTTTTTTTTTTTTTCTCGTTTTTTGTTTTTCGTTTTGTTTCTCACATTTCGAACGATCAATGAAAATTTAAAGTACAATCGACACGAAACAGCGCGTGTGTTGTGTGTCTCGATATTTTTTTTTTTTTTTGCCTTCTTTCCCGTATAACTCAGCGACAAGCGATGCTCGCGATAATTAATTTCTTATTAAACTATTTTGTACAATGAGTGAAAAACGTATTGGATATCGGTTCAAAGAGGCCTCCTCGCGCAAAACTACGCGCGTGTATTATACAATGACGAAATTTTTTACTTGATAGATTGATTCAATCATTCTCGGATTTTCTACGCTTTTTGCCGCGTGGACTGTCGGTGTCGTGTGGGCTCGGTGTTATGTGACTTCTTTTCCTCTTTACGCTCGATTCGCTAGTTTCGCTGCTGCTGCTCGCTGCAGTCCGAGTTTCCCGTCGCAATTGTCCTTCGCCCGTGACTTGTACGAGAATCTGTGACGTATGAGGAAAAAAAAAGCGTGTATGATAAAATTGCGAATGATCGTCGGGGACATCAATGAATGACCATTTTTCATGGTCCAAATAGATCCGAAAAAGAAAAGATATTTCAATATTTCAATTAACATTTGATTGATAGTGTTACGTCCTGGATTTTTGGTGTTATTATTTTAGCCATCGAAATTAACATTTTCATTCAAACAATATATTAATAATGAAGAGACGGAGAAAGACGTCTCAAAATGTAACATTAGCCGAATAATCAGCGTGCGAGCGAGTTGCCAGTGAAGATCTCACAGTCACGGTGTCTGTCAATTTTGCTGATAATGGGAATCTCACGGTAACGGGCCGGACGCTGGGCACCTTTGAGATGTGCAGCGGCCGACCCGCGTACTTTTTTTTTCTCGCGGAGTAATCTAAAAGATGCTCCGCGCTAAAAAAAATTATAACAAAGAGTTCAGTGAGATCACGACTGACGACGAGAATGATCGAAGTCGGATAAATTTTAAGGTTTTTCACTCCGGCCCCCGACCAGCATGGTCGGGGTCGTTATAAAGCTCCAAAAGAGAATACAAAATTTCGAAAATATAAAATAGAAAAATACTGTGTTTCAAATAAATCGATAACCTTTTGTTATATTTTACTGCGTTTTAAATAAATCGATTACCTTTTCTTATATTTTACTGCGTTTTAAATAAATCGATTACCTTTTCTTATATTTTACTGCGTTTTAAATAAATCGATCAGTGTTGTTGAAGTTAAAACGACCGCAATCTGGAGTTTATTATTAAAAAATATACTTGCAACGATCACCACTTGTCGCTCCAATCCCTGACGAGCACACTCTCGTCTATCACTCGGAGCATCACTCAACATCGTTGCGCCAACGATAAAAATAATTAAAATACCCGGGACGTAACAATAGTCGGAAGCGATTGGAAAACAACAAACAAACAAAAAAAAAACACAAAAATTCATCTCGCTACGTCTCTCTCCCCGTAGAGCGGTCCTCGTCATACCTGCATGTGCTGCAAACATTCCTCCTGCATCGAAACGGCCATTTTGTAAACAAAAGTATCCTGCTTGTTGTACATAATGGCATTTTGAAACATGAGCATTACGTCTCGCTGAAAATGCATCGTCGAACGTATCGTACCGTTGTCGATATTTTTCTTTATCGTCGAAAGATCCATCGGCCGAAATATAACCGAATGATAGCCCGGTGCCTGATCCTCCGTTATCGGACGAAGAAATACGGAAGCGTATTTGTGGGTCGCAAGACGATTGTAAACGAGCATCACGGCTTTCTTCCAAGTCCGATAATCGGCGTTCTCTCCGCTGCTCTCGTTCTCGGGCTCGCTGTCGATCGCCAAGCTCTGTTTCTTCGAGTAGGTCTTCATCGCCCGACCACCGCTCAGTTTCCTCAGCGACGATTCCTCCTCGTCGAGATCGCCTATGTCGTCGCAAATACTACCAGCCGATTCGACAATTTCCTTTTTTACAGCCGCATCGCCGTCCATTGGTCTCTCATCATCATCATCATCATCATCATCATCATCATCATCATCATCATCATCATCGTCCTTCTCCTCTTTGACGATCTCGGCGTTTTCTTCCGTTTTCCCGTCCTCGAGATCCTTGATCGGACTATCGGTATACGATTCGTCCTTGACATCGGGCTTCTCTTCTTCCGGTATCGGTGTCGGGCATTTCTTCTCCTCGCTCTCGTCAAACTCTTCCGCCTTTGGCGATTCATCGAGCTTCGTTTCTTCCTCATCCTCTTTCTTATCATTTTCCTCATTCTCATCAATCTCCTTCTCTTTTTCCATCTCATCGCTCTCCGCCCTTTCCAATTCCGTTGATTCTTCCTCGGCTTCCGGTACAGACGGAATTTCCTCGATTTTTTCTCTCTTCTCGATATCCACCGGGCATGCAGCCTCCTCGTTATCTTTCGTAGCCTCGATTTTGGCCGATTCGTCGTCAATTTTTTGCGCAATAACTTCGGTCACAGGACTCTCGGGCTCGGTCGAGCTTTCGTTCGTCGTTTCCTTCGTAGCGTCCCTCGTGACGGAGCCCTCTTTGAACGATTCCTGGGAATCCGAGCCATCGATCAAATTATCAATCAACGATCGCTCATCGGTGTTCTTCCTCTTGCACGTGCTGCTCTGCGAGCTCTCGTCATCCTCGAGTATCGTACTTATGTCCTGCGACTTTTCGTTATCCTCGATACTGGGAGCGTCGTTGGTAACCTCGGAACAAGTGCTCGCGACTTCGGCGCTAACGACTTCGCTCTGATCGCCCGTTATCTTCGCAAGATTCAACTCTATCTGATCCAATTCCGTCTCCTTCTTCTCATTCGTTTCCTCGCTTGATTCCTTCGTCCCGATGGAATTCTCACTCGTTTCATTCGCCTCGATCGCTACGACAGGCGTCTCGGCCTCGTCGAGCTTCTTCTCGGCCGCTTTTACGTCCGAATTCTCGCCGATGGGCTCGGAACTTTTGGATTCTACTTCCGGTATTGCGGGATCGTTCTTTTCTTTCGGTGAATCGTCGATTTTCTCATCTACGATCGTATCTTTGTCATTCGGGACTCTCGTTTCCTCTGCGATGTCTGCTTTTTCGGGCTCCACCGGTATTACCGGCTCAACGGGAACTTTTTCCTCGATTTTTTTCACTTGCTGTAATTCTTCTTCCTCCTCTTCCTCCTCCTCCTCTTCCTCTTCCTCCTCTTCTTCCTCTTCCTCTTCCTCCTCTTCTTCCTCTTCCTCTTCCTCCTCGATCTCCTTCTTCTTCTTCTTCTTCTTCTCCTCGACCTCTTCTTCCTTCTGCTGCACCTTCTCCGGATCCTCCTTTTTCTTCGTCTCTTCGACCTGACTCGGCACCTCGACGACCGCTGATACTGGCGTGATCCTCGGTTCAACGGGCTCAATGGCAACGGTACCAATTATTTCGGCGATACTCGATGTGCTCCGATCGATATCCTCGATGGCCATTTCACTCTGGGGCGAATTCGATAGCGAGACAGGCTCGTCGACGTCCCTCGGCTCCGGACGTTCCGGCGCATTGATCCTCTCCACCACGGCTATCGGCAAATTTTCCACCACCGGCAACGTCGGGACTATCTTAATCGGGACAGCTCGTGGACCGATCGTTATTTCTTCCTTGATAAGCTCCTCGAGATCTCCTATTATCTCGCTTATCTCGTCCTTGTTAATCACATCGTTCATTATGTCTTTGCCCATGACATCGTCCACCTGTTCGATTATCTGTACCATGCTCTCGGTCACGGGAATACTCGGAACGATCATCGAAGATCTCACGTTTGGATTCTCGTTGTGCGCGTGGTTTTGCTGCTTAACCGGATGACTCTGCGTATGAATTTCCGGTTGCGCTATCTGCTGCTGAACGTTCGTTGCCGCTTGCTGCAGGCTTGCCAGAGAACCTCTCTGCAAATTGGCCGGTAGCTCGAGAAGCATCGACAGTGTTGGCGCACCTACCGATGGCCTCTCGTTCGCGCTGCTCGTCATAACGCTGGACACGAGCTGATGCAACTGCGGCGTTATACTAGCGGATATTTGGGCGCTGGGAACTTTTGGACCGGAGCCCAGAAGACTCGCTATCGTCGGTGAATTGACCTGAGCCGACGTGATCGGCGTTTGAATCTGGATAGTGGGACTCGGTGATTTCAGTAGACTCGTGAGAAGCGGTGATCTACCGCCCCGATTTTTCTTCTCGTCGTTCTCGTCGTTCGTCGATTCGCTCGTCTCCTGCGTCTCGCTCGTGGCTTCGATTGCTTTTCGCGGAGCAGCCAGGCTCAACGTTTGCAAGGACGACGCTTGGGCTTCTTGCTTCTGCTGACGCTCAGCGAGCCATGCCGCGTGAGCATGAGCTTTTTGCTCCTGATCGCGCTCCTCTTGATCTATGGCGAGCCACATTTTTTGCAATTTATCCTCCGTTATCGTGCCCGATCTCAGCAAATTCACTTCCGCCTTTAATTGCTGATACTCGTCGCGCTGAAAAGCCAATATCTGACCGAGCTCGGCTATTCTCTCCTGCGTCAATCGTCTCACTATCGACTCGCCCGTTGTTCCCGCCGGTACGCTTTCGCGTTTCTTGCGCTTCGGCGCGTCCGCATTCTCGATCAGTGTCGCGTACTGCATCGAGCACGATTTTTGGGAAAACCAATCGGGCGGCCTGAGGGCTTCCTTCTCCGCGAATGGCCTCAGCGATCTCGAAACGCCTGTCCAGTTCTGATCGCCCGATTTGAGAACGCTCGATGCAAGACACAATTGCTCCCTCGTGCTCCATGTGTCGCACGACACGCGCTTCTGCTTGCTTCCTGCAAATTGCCAGGCGAACGAAGAATCGGAAAATTTTTTGTCCATCATTCTTTCTGTATCTGTTCTTTGCATATCTCTATTTCTTTCTAATATCTATTCGTGTTTCGCAAAAGTCAGCTGTTTAAAAGAATTCTAGGAAAAGATAAGTTATATATTCCACAAAAGAAGTTGTTCAAAGAAATTGGAGTACTATCAATTGGCAAAGCATGGTTTTTATGCATTATTGACTCGGAAATTCCCTGACTTTGCCAGGTTTTCCATACAGGTTTTGCATATGTTTCAGGGAGATTAGGGTCAAGTGAAAAAATGTTGAATATTAAAATAAAAAATTTAAGAAAAAAACTGAAATACAAAAAAAATAATTTACGCACTGTTAAGTAAAAAATTAATACATTGAAAGCAAATACCGAACCTGTTCTTTTATTATAAACGGAAATTTTTATGCCAATAAATAAAAAAATAAATGTAAACACTTGTCTACAATAATAATTGTGTAGTTGTGTATCGACAAATCAAATGCCGAAGCTTAGCTTTAGAGCTTTGGAGTAAATTAATTTTTAGTTTTTGAAATTTTCATTGTTTGGCACTGACGTAACTTTTATTAACTATAAAGAATAATATAAATATTAAAAATATACAAAATCATTTATTTTCATGCTTTTCAGTTTTTTTTTTTTTTTTAAGTTGGTTTCATTTTTCGTAATTCCGGCAAAATGTAAATTCTGTAATAATTCCAGAAAATTTTCCAAATTCCCTGACTTTTCCCTGATTATTCCAGGAGGAAAGAAATTCCCTAAGTTAAATTCCCTAAGTCCATATTCGTAACAACTATGCAAAGCCTTCGAAGTTACGGCGGTAATGAAACTAGTTGAAAATGACGAACTTCGGTTTTGCGAAGGAAACACAAGTGCTGGTAATTACAAAGTGCGATAAATAAAACGGAATAAAGAGATAGGGCGCAAAGCATACGATTATGCGAGGAACAGATGCTTCAATGCCCTCCCTCCGCACATCCGGATAATTTGGAAACAAAAAGATTTTAAAACCGTGTATACGGAACACCTGTTAACGAAATATTAGAGCAACCGATCCTCACGTTTAAAGGCATAGAAATTTCTGGGAGCAATATTTTATTTTATTTCACTTTACTTAATCGTCTATCATTGTGTACGCTTCCAGTTTTTAAGTTTTTATGTTTTCAAGCTTTAATGGTAGATTAATAATTTTAGGATACTTTAGCAGAGAGGTTACGAACAAGCGGAAGCGCTTAGGCAATACAAGCATGAGGCGGAAAGAATATGGGGACCTAGAGTCAATGTTCGATAAAAGAATCTGTGTTATGTAAAGTATGGAACTATGTAAAGCGTATAATTGCGCTCTCATGTACTCCAATTGTAATAATTTTTATTTCAGGGATTAAATGAATGAATGAAAAATTATTGGATTAATTATCATAGCATATCGTAAGATGGCAATTTTCATTAAAATTTTTTTCATAATTTGGAGTACGGCTCGATTATCCGGAGTCAGCGGCACCGATGTGTAACAAAAAAATTTTTGTCTTGTTTATTTTTGGCGCTCTTCTTCGGCTCGCTGTTATAATTTATTTACTACTGATTATTTCATAAAAGTGAACAACGATAATTGTAACTGCATATTTCACGTCTGTTTTCCATCGTACGAATTATTATTTTTCTCGTGTGTTGCATGAAAAAAATCATAAGAAACAAATACAACTGAGAAAGTAACAATTATCACACTGATTTTTTATATTTTTAACCACACGCGCTCACGCGCGCGAACGGTTTTCTGACAGCGCTGCAGCGCTCTAATCTAGTTTCGATGATCGACTAATCACTTTCACAACTGTCAAACTGACAGTTGTGTCAATCCTTGTCCGCCAATCGACCAATCACAGAACGAATAAAATGGGGACAATGAAACTCGAAAATTTCGATATTTCGATAAAAATATCGTTTCGTCACTCACCAACTTTTTAAGAGTTGATTTCAAGATTTTTTCTCTGGACTAGCAAAAAAAATTAATTATTCATATCGTGGAATGCAGATTGAACGCACCAAGTTACAAGCGCTCAAGGCCACTTTCATGAAACAATTGATAAAACGTAAATTATAAAAAAAAATGAATAAACTAAGTTTCCTTGAATGTGAGGAGAGCTAATCTCTGGATGGCAGGGCACAGTCAATACAACACTGGGATAATCTAACCTCTGTTAATTGAATCTTCCAAGAAATGTTATTTTCTTTAATGGTGCGCGAACAGTATGAAAATAAAAATTATAAATTCAACTTTTATTTCATTTTTTAATTTGTCAATTATTAAACTTCATTTATTAGCACATTGTACAATTTCCTGAGGATAAAGCATACCTAATCGCAAATATAGTGTGTGTGTGTGTGTGTGTAAAAATTATATTCTCTCCCTATGAATTAAAATTTTGTGACAAGATTGATTATTTCGTTACATGCTGATATAATGAAATGGTAAAGTGTGCGTAATCAAAACACAGCACACAGTTTTGACGGTAAAGTGTTTTGAATGGAGCATCTATTCTAACCTCAATGTTCCGGCTTAATGTTTACATCTACGATGAAACTGAAACACGTATATTCCGTAATATTCACATGAATTTACTTACGGTCTTGAACTGATGCCATTGTATAATAAACTTTTTTTTTTCCTTCAATAGGGACAAAGCTATTTTGTTTGTATACAAAACTGATCTAAATGTTTACTCCAAGTTTACTCGAATGAAAATGAACCTTTTGGCGGACGGCGGACTAATGGTAACAACAGCATCCTGTTTTATCCAAATGGGTTCATCAGAATTTTTAGTTCACCGTGAAAATTTCTAGATAGCCTAGAGGGCAGGGATGTAGGGTGAAAGATATATGAATCGCAAAAAGCAGGATGTGAAAACCCCGTTATGAACGACTCGGTATCACATCCGTTTCATTACCCATATAATATTTAACATTTATTTATTTACGCAGCAAGAAATTTAAGCAATAAATGAGTAAAAAGTTCAGGACGTACACTTGGTCGAACTTCGCGTATTTTTCTACTCGTATACAAAGATTTACTCAATACGTTTCCGTTGAAGCTTTGGATAAAATTTTTTTGCCAGCCAATTAGATTTTACTCTCGTGACACGCCGGCTCCCGTTTGGTTGATCCAATGGTCATTATCCAATTGTACTTTCGTTGATTGGTGATCGGATTAATATGGCGGGAGAAAAATGTGGCGCGCATCGGTAAGATACGGCGGTTGTTGGAATCACACGACTCCAATATGGCGAATGTGAGGGACAGTGATACGTCGTTGTGGCTTCATAACAAGTTAGGAACATCGAACGACAGCTGGACAGGGAGCTCAATTTGTTCTCAGCTCAATGCCGAAGTATTGCGGAACATCAAGGATTGTTTTCCCGATCTTCAGACTCAAGTCAAGCTCAAATTATTACTATCATTCTTTCACATACCTAGACGGAATGTCGAGGAGGTAAGCAGCCAAATTTTGGTTTTTTTTTTTTTTTATTGTATTGTTTTCTTTTGTATCGTCACATTGCGGTTGAGGATTTCTTCAATGCATTTGTCATCTTCGTTTTCTTAGTCGATAGAAGCTCGTATAATCAACGAATGATTATACCATAATTAACCTCAGAATAACAGTAATTCGTACAAATTGTTGATAACGCCACCTATCTCGGCACACCTGCGCGAATCGATGTTTTCCAAACGGATTTTTCCATATATACATGTGTGTATAGATACACAGTAAATATTATAAGTTATTTTAGAGTATAACATAAAAATTGACTGAATTTTGGGCTTAAATTTATTTAATATTCGATATTTCAAAGTGCTCTGGCTAAAAAAAAACAAACAAAAACACGACATTTATAGAACCACATTTTTGAATTATGGATTCGATGGGTTTATGTTTTTGGAAAGACGGTGTGTCGCTCGATGAATAATGTACGCTTGTCCGTATGCATATGTAGGAGATATATTTCACGAGATTCAAAAGTTAATTCCTACTTATGTATTTTTTTTATTTTAATTTTTTAGAAAATCGTCTTCGAGATACATCGAATTCGAAATTTTATGAATTTTTTTTTTTTTTTCGTTCAAGTTGTATCTCATTGTCTCGCAAAAAAAAACGTAAAAAAATTGTGGTTTCGAATGAAATTCATTTTAGCCGCAAGAATCGACGCTTTCTCCTACGGGAGAATGATTTTTTCTTTTTTTCTTTTCTTTTTTTTTTTTTTTTTATTTCGAGACATCCCGATATGCATGGTATAAATTACAGTGGCGCGCAGAATTGGAGGAAATCATCGAGGTGGCGTCGCTGGACAGCGAGCTGTGGGTCTCCATGCTATCCGAAGCGATGAAAACATTTCCGTCGACGGGTTCGCTGAACACGGACATCACCGATCTCGACGAGCACAGACCTATCTTTGGCGAGCTCGTGAATGATCTGAGAAAACTTCTGAAAAAGCAGAATGATCCGGCTATGCTGCCATTGGAGTGTCATTATCTCAATAAAACGGCGCTTACCTCCGTGGTCGGGCAACAGCCGGCGCCCACCAAGCACTTTACGCTTAAAAGAAAACCAAAAAGCGCGGCGCTCAGAGCAGAATTGCTTCAGAAGAGCATCGACGCGGCTAGCAATTTAAAGAAGAATACAACGCCAACTGTGCCCGTTAGAAGTAGAGGAATGCCAAGAAAAATGACCGACACGAGTAAGATTTACCTCAGCCCTTTTCGCTGAAGCGCTGAAATACCAAAAAAAAAAAATTCTTAAAATCAATCGTTTTATCAGTAGAGATTTTGATGACGTTCGATAATTTTCATTGCCGTTAAAACTCATCACTGAACAGTAGAACGCAATTTTAACGATTGAAACGAGTTTTACAAAATTGAAAATCTACCAAAAGCTCAACGTAACGGCACTTTTTTTTTTTTTTTTCAAAAATTGTGATAAATCAATCTACCCGAGATGAGTGTCCCAGTTAGTGAACATTTAACGGAGGATCCACGTTCTTTTTACATTTTTCAATCATACCTGAAGAACGATATCCAAAAACTTTGATTTCATATCAACAATTTCGTTCATGCTGAATGTAATAATATTGAATTTTTTTGTAAAAAAAACGTTGAAAAATCCGGGTAAATGAGCAAATTAAAAATCCGCGTTTGATGTCCGAGTTACTGACCGCACGCCAATTTGCTGGCCGGGATAATGACACGACAGAGTCCCAGTTAAGGTAGTCCTCGTGCAAATGCGTTTTTCATGAGAATTTGTTGAAATTTATAGCGGACGAAGAGAATGCTAGTACCCAACTTCTCGTGAAATTTGAAGCAGAGATTTACCGTTCCTAACTCGAGATATTCAATGTCAAAGTTAACCATTACGCGTAGAGCATATTGAAATTTCTTGAAAAATTGAAGTGAAATTGACTTGAAATTTCTTGAAAGTGAAGTGAAATTTCTTGAAGTGAAATTGACTTGAAATTCCCCCCCCCCCCCCCCCCCAAATGTATTTTTCTCGGCGCACTCACTCACTTTTTTGAGTTTCAACGTTCATTTTTAACTCTATAGTTCAAATCAATCATTTTTATAATATCGCTATTTTATGCAAAATCGTTTGAACTTTAATTAAAAAAAAAAAAAAAAAAAAAACTTACTAGCTTTATTAGGAGCCGAGATATTTGAGATTAATTTCGACTGGGTATTTTTTACACTCATTGCCTGGAGAGGAATACGGTTTGGATGTTTGACTGTCAGGGATTAATGAACAGTCGGGAATCGATCCAAAAAAAATAGTTATACTTTTATTTCACATTTACTCGGTTCCATTTACATTTATTTGATAAATAAATCAGAAAAAAATTCAATACATTGCGCAGAATTTCTAAGAGGATCGTAGAAAACTGAAAATTGTTTAGATTATGGAACATCAATCAAAAACTCGTACACGTCCTAAATTCGTCCCAATCAATGACGGAATATACGAAAGTGCCGAATTTCAAAGTTAAATTCATAATATATGAAAAATAGTAACTATTCTGAACTTTTTTTCTAGCCGAAAAGTTTAAAACTGAACCTTTATTTGCGGGTATTTAATCAACGATCCGATAAAATATATGTAAACTATCATTGAATATATACCGTATCGTTCAACATCTGGGACGGATTCACTATCCGGAACGTTTATCTCATTTGATATTGCATCGCTGCGATTGTTTCTCAATGCTTGGAAAATCCTCGTTAGTATGCATAGCGCATCAATGGCGATTAATCAATATTTCACACGCAAAAATCCAATTTTTTCTAAAATCTACCGAACGAATTATAGAAATTTTTCAAACAATCGAGACTAAAGTAACACGAACCAACTTGTATCAGCGAGGCAAACGAGATTCTACCGTAAACCCGAGTTTCGTTGAATTCAATGCAAAATTCGTATTTCATTGGCTTTTTTTGTTTTTCTCCGCAGCGCCATTGAAGGGAATACCGAGCAGAGTACCGACGAGCGGATTTCGTTCGCCCGCTCTCACGCCATCGACCCTGTCGGCGAGAACACCGATAGGCAGTAGAATACGCAAGGACGGCGGTATAAAACTTTTGGATATCAACGAACAGCCGCTCGGTTATGCAGCGGCGAAGAAGCGAAAGCGCATGATGGAACTCGAGGAACAGCAGAAAAAAGTCGCCGAGGCTCAAGCCGCGGCGGCAGCAGCTGCGACAGCCGCTCCCGCTACCGTCGAAGTTCCCACGACGCCAGAATATGCGCAGGGTCTCGCACCTATAAATCCTCCGGTCACGACTGTTACGATCGGAACGACTCCGGCTGCTTACGCACCGCCGAGTACAACTACGCCTGTTCCATCCGCGGTCGCACCGCAAACTCGTACGTCTACGCTCCGAACGAGATTTTTTTTTTTTTTTTTTTTTTTCTTTTCTTGCCATCGTTCGGTGAAATCAACGATGTGTTTTAATTTTCACGATTTTTTTTTTTTCGTTTCCAACAGCCACGACACCGAGCGCACCGACGACACCGAGCACGACACTGCCGCTGACAGCGCCAGCCGCTACGACTCCCGTCGAGAGTACTCCGGTCGGTGTGCAAACCGTACGACCGGCTCAGACGGTCACCCAAATACGCATACAACCGACGCCTCAACCGCCGAATGCCGCTACCAGTACGCGCAAGGGACTTTCGCTCACGGTAATGATTTTCATTTGATAACGCGTTGTGTTTTATCGAGCCGAATGACACTCCGCATCGTCGAATATGTAATTTTGAAAAAAAAAACCATTAATTCATCAAAATTAATTTAATTCAGGTAGTAACGAAATTTTGTAGAATTTTTCGCATTTTAATGCAAAAAAAAAAAAAAACATCCTCCATTTTTCAACAATGACTTTTATTACGAAAACGGAGATAGTTTGAATTTTCCGAAAACTCGTCGAGGTAATATCCGTTGTTGCCGGATTTACGAAAATTTTCTCTCGCCTTGCAGCGCGAACAAATGCTCGAAGCTCAAGAGATGTTCAGGGAAGCGAATAAAGTCACGAGGCCGGAAAAAGCGCTCATTCTTGGATTTATGGCTGGTTCGAGAGGTGGGTTGCTGTTTTTTTTTTTTTTAACTTTGGAAAGATGCAAATTGACTGAGCGCGCGTTAAACGTCGGTTTTTTTTTTTTTTTTTTTTTTTTTTTTGAAAATTTCAGACAATCCATGCCCAAAATTGGGCAATATCGTTACGGTTATGCTGTCGGAGAATACCGAGGACGTTGTACAGCCGGACGGGACGACGGTATCGATGCTCGTTGAAACACATTTCCAGATGAATTATACGAACGGTGAATGGAACAGGATTAAAAAAAATCGACGAATAGTGAGCGATGAAACGACTGCAGCGACCGCGTCCAACGCGACCGTTTCCACGACAGCGGCCTCCGCGACTACTCCAGCTCCCGGTGCAACTGCCAAGGCTTCCAATTAAGCGTGACAAATTTTTTTTTTTTTTTTTTCTTTTCTCAGCTCGTTTTATCGTCTCCCTCAGCCTCGCCATCCGTTTTTTTTTTTTTTTCTTTTGTTTTTGCGCACCGTTTAGCTCATACGCTATTCGAAGAATCGTTGCCCCCCCCCCCCCCCCCCAAATACCTTGGCTGCCTTTATTCGCGATTCTCGTCAAAATAATCTCGGTTCGAGCAACGAATTCTCGATAATGATAGAGCGAGATTTTTTTTTTTTTTTTTTTCTTTTCTCTCTCCAACGACCGGACAAATCCGCTCGAAGCTAGAACACCAATTTTCACGTCACGCGCGTTTTAAATTCGCGGACTGGAAATTGTTTGTGTAAAATTGTAGATAAATACGAGGAACGTAACGAAATAATAATGATAATAATTTTTGAAAGAGTTGAAAAATTTGGTCGTGCGTATATAGAGAGATCGCTCGAAATTTTTTACAAGACTGCCGTGAAATTTCATTTGATTAGATTAAAATTCGTGAAAAATATCTCGCAGGCAGATCGAGAGCTGTAGTTTGAGGCCTTTTGGGTCTATTGCGAAGATTATCACGCTCGAGCCGTAATGACATATATATATATATGTATATATATATATATATATTTACACATTTAACATTATATATGAACACAAGACTCTTATAACATTGTTATTCGAATAAAGTATAAATATATTGATTAACTCGTGATGATTTAAGTTTTATCCACGATTATCGAGATATGTCGATGAACGCTGTCGAATTTTAATTCATAATTAGGAATAAAGAAATTAAGGAGCACGAGAGCGTTGCGAATACCGGTGAATATGATATGGCTGTAGAACTCCAAAAGCTACGTTTCAGACCTGAAAAAAAAAATATAGAGGGAGTTAAAGTAACATTTTTTCGATTATTCATTCTCATTTTTTGAGTGTGTCTCTCTCTCTTTCAATTTCTCAGATTTCACGAAAATAGGTCTTTGTACTTTTGTCATTGGGATCGCGTGTTCCGCACTGCCTGTACCCCAATTTGGTCTTTCGTTTGGCGTCAACGTATCCGGGAATACTGAGACTCGGCACTTCCAAACGACCCGTAGATATGAGCTTGCTAAAATCTTGCTCCAATCTATTAGCAATCGGACCTGTAATTAGCAAAAAAAAAAAAAGATACGCATAGTTTCCCCATCAATTTTTGAAGATTCACTGAAAAGAAGATTTGTATTTGAATTTTTGAAAATTTCAAGTAACAAATTTGCAAGCTTTGACTTGCATCTTGGTTCCTTTTTTTGTTTTTTTTTTGGCACGATTGGCATGAATTTCACTCTGACGAAACGAAATAATTTTTTTTTACCGCTGAAATGCAACAGGAATTGTATACATCCGCCGTTGTGAAGAGTCTTGGTCTTTCGGCTATCGATCGACAACATCCATTCGGGAATTCCCATGACTTGTCTTACATCTTCGAGAAATTGAGCCCTGCAAACATATCGTTTGCGACATCTCTATGGAAAAATAATTAAAAAAAAAAAAAAACGAGCATACTATTTTTCACTCACGTTACGAATCTCGGTGGTCGTCTGATATTCGCATATTTAACGATATTAAAGTCGGGCTCGATGTTTGCACAAGCGAATCTCTGAGATCCAAAATTTTGATCCAATACAACGATTGATTTGCCGAGTGCCGAGACCGTGCCTTCCAGTGGAAAATTCGAGTCTACGAAGACTCGTCTCTCCAGTCCAATGTCTATGGGACCTAAACGCCCCGAAAGATCACCCACGTAACAGCGTAGCGGTAAATCGGGCCCACATTCCTGTCTGTAAAGATCTTCCTGAAATTTATTAAAATACTACTAGATGAGCTTGCCCGAAAAAAAAACATTTTTTTTTCTTCTTTAACTTTCATGATATCATTTTATGAAAGAAATATGGATATTTAAGATTTTCAGGATGTTTGAGAATTTGAAAAATCTCGGAGTTCGATCAAATTTAATATGAACTTTAAAATGTAGTTTTATGATTAATGTAGATCATGAAGTTTTACCGATTGATCGGAAAATTTTCTACTCACGTTACGACGTTCTACTAAAATTCGATACTAATTTCATTACGCTCGTAATATTTTCGTTGCAATCGTATTAAAAATAAAAAAATAAAAATAATAGTAAAGAATAAGGATATGACGAGCTAACGCTAAAATTAGCTTCGAATTTAACTATGAACAGTCATTAAATTATGATCAATTGATTCCTCATATTGAATAAGTTGATATTCATCATCGGCGTATACTTTTGTTACAGGCTTTGGCTCATGGAAAATAATGAGAATGAGAATGATCTGAGAATTTTACGTTGAATATTATGATACGAAGTGTCTGGCTCGTACGGTAACCGTACGAATAATGCAAAATTATGATTGAACATCATATCCGGACGAATAATGCACAATTATTCGTACGGATATGTAATTAAATGTAGGCCAATAACGTATCCGTACGAATAATGCAAAATTATTCGTACGGATATAAGTCCCGGTATGATTGAACGCCATATCTGGACGAATAATGCACAATTATTCGTACGAATGAGTAGTTAAATGACTAAATCGTGCAGTAAAACGCGAATTATTTGATGATGAGTTGTCCTATTTCTCTTTCGTTGAAAATTCATCAGTTCGGAAATTTTAATAGGTACATACAGTGGTTATACGTTGATGGTGGATTTTTCGTCGAATGATTCGTGCTTTACCGCACGAACTGACCAATGGTCCGTGGAAAAGAACAGAGAACTCGAATGATTCGCGCTTTACCGAGACTTATATATCCGTACGAATAATTTTGCATTATTCGTACGGTTACCGTACGAGCAGCCACGGCCATTATGATTTTTTTTTGGTTTTCACGAATATCAGAAACTCTGATTTTTCATTGAATGTCCTTTAATTTTTTCATACGCATAATATTTATATATTTCAAGAAAAAAGGCAAACATATGAATTTTACATAAATATATCACTTACGTTCAAGGGATCTGCGAGCTGCGTGTAATATGGATTCCACAGATAACCACCGGCAACGCATCGAGTATCCTTCACCTTAACAGTCGCGTCAACGCCAACCGGATTCACGTATATCGCCCAATTGTGATTTCTCGTCTGAAAGAGTCGTGTCGATATATACAACGAGATTCAACTCTCACTCTCTCAACTGGCATTTAAAAATTTTTTGAGACACAACGCCGTCAAGCCTGGTTTTTAATACGTACGACGTTTCTATCATGATTTCCCGGATGGCGCAGTTTCACTTCGATCACAGTTTCGCTCTGGCTGTTGTCCTTGTATATCAGTTGAGTCTGAAACAGATAAACGTCGGTTATACGCGTGAGAATATATGCCACGAGGGCCTGAGAATTCAGCGAATCGTGACTTTTTTCTTTTTTCCTTTTGCTTTACCATTTTTATATAACCGTATGCAAAACCATTGGGATGATGAAAGGAAGCTATCGCTCGAAGTTCTCGAGCTTCGGAAGGCGCGTAGCCTCGCTCTATCGTTGAACATGCCCATCTGAATTTTTATAATTTTTTCATACATTGTATTATTCGATTGACGATAATGGCTTTTCATTGGATGATTTTTTTTTTTTTTTTTTTTTTCGTGAACAAAGGTACGTTACAGTGTACCCTTCTGAGGAATCTTGAGGTTGCTTCTTCCAGGATAATTTTTTTTTAATTGATGCAAAAAATTACAAGATTTGATCAAACTACACTTGAGCCAAAAAAGAAATTTCAACTCTGTTATTTTCCGAGAAAAACTAAGATTTTGTATATATATTAGGATGTGCGGAAAAAAAACAATTTTTTTTTTCGGTTGCATCCACCAAAAAAAGTTGAAGTAAGGTAAAAAAAAAAGAATTCTAAAACGTGAGGCCAAAAAAAAAGTATTTCAAACGGCATTTGAATATTTTCCATAAGAATAACACAGGAAAATATTGGGATTTCTGAATGTGGTAGTGCAACTCGTCAGAAAAAAATCACACAAAGATGTCATTAACATATTCTCATGGAGAATCGAATTCCCTACAAAAAAAGTTCTTACGAAAAATTAGCTCGGAACAACCGTTCGAGTGGAATATAACGCGAATGAATATAGTGGAAATAACGCTGTCTGAAATTGAATTGATAGGGAAAAAAAAATAATTCAAAAGGCTGTAAAAATCAAATTTTTCGCTTTACGAAAAAACTTTTTGAGGGTTTTTTGTAGAGAATGTTCTGCTCTAACATACTTGCATGAAATTGTTCTCAAAATATTTCTCTTATACAAAAAAAAATCTAGTACAACAATAAATATAAAAGAAACGACGTTCATCATTGATCGTGTTTAGAAAAGCTTTATTCAATTAATTTGGTTTAATAAGATAGAATAGGTTTTTTTTTACATTATAATGCTCAATAATCATCGTTTCTTTTTTTAAGAGTCTGTTTGTTGCAATTAGGGTATTTCTATCGATAATTTTGCACTATGCCCAATAAATATTGTAGCTGCTCTTCGTTTTTTGTTAATGAACCGTTATATGCTTCTATCAAAGCGACGTTGTTAGAGCAGGACATTCTCTACAAAAAACCCCCGAAAAGTTTTTTCGTAAAGCGAAAAATTCGATTTTTACAGCCTTTTAAATTATTTTTTTTTTTCCTATCAATTCAATTTCAGGCAGCGTTATTTCCACTATATTCATTCGCGTTATATTCCACTTGAACGGTTGTTCCGAGCTAATTTTTTGTAAGAACTTTTTTGTAGGGAATTCGATTCTCCATGAGAATATGTTAATGACATCTTTGTGTGATTTTTTTCTGACGAGTTGCACTACCACATTCAGAAATCCCAATATTTTCCTGTGTTATTCTTATGGAAAATATTCAAATGCAATGCGCCGTTCGAAATAATTTTTTTTTGACCTCCCGTTTTAGGATTCTTCTTTTTTTACCTTACTTTAACTTTTTTTGGTGGATGCAACCGAAAAAAAAAAATTGTTTTTTTTTCGCACACCCTAATATATATATATATAAATATTTTGCTTTATTTTCATGATTAATGTTGCAAAACTCTGATTTCTTGCAGGCCTGTTACGGATTAATGGGGGGATACCTCAAGTTCCTGTCCTTCTTGTGTATAACGATACTTCGTCCCAGAATGCTTCTCGGCCCGAACAGAGGTAGCCCGGTGTCGTTTTGCGTAGTCGCGTATCTCTTTCTATTGTCGAGGGTGCCAAATTTTCCACTCAAATCTCCCATAGCGTACTGATCGGTGGTACCTTCGCCGGGTTCGGGTGAATTATCGATGCTCACGTTTCCCGCATTGTAAAGATCATAGAGAGTCGTGGATTCGCATGGAAATTCCAAATCCATCTCGACCGAAGTCTTGAAAGAATAACACACGATAACGTGACATCGAGACACCCATGAAAGTCAGACTTTTATCGAACACACACACACACCCTCAAAGATCACGTAGGCACGAATTTTTGGGACTTTGCGCGATTTTTTATACGACTCTTGCATATGAATCCAACGGAATTCAAATAATAAAGGAGGACTTTTAGGACTTTTGTTCTTACAAACTTTCGCTCCGAAAAAAAAAAAAAATTATTTTTCGTTGCCTTTTTGAAAAGAAATTGACACCTGCGTGCGGTCTTCAAGGATTAATGAAACATAAAAGCAACGATACAAACGCTCATGGTGAGATATAATGATATAAATATTTACCATATGCACGTGATATTCACTGGTTATTCCATCCAAGCCTTCCAGCATCGTTTCCACATCGGTCACGTCATACTCGCTCTGCTGAATGAATTCGAATTTTCCTCTGAGCATAATATCATCCCCGTTACCAAACCAATCCTTGGCCACTCCTTTCTTCCTGTAGATTCTGCTAACTCTGCAAAATAATCATTTAATTGTTCAATTTTAAATTTCCAATTAGTTTCATCTCCCGGTAACCTCTTCCGTCATCGTTGACATTCTCGTTTCTGCTCGGTGCCATTGCTGATCCTAATTATTCATTATTTTGCAGTTACGAAAAAATGGGAAAGCAGAAAATTTGACCCGCGGACAAACGAGAATGAATAGTTACATGGAGCATGCGAGTCTTTCGCCTCTTGCGACCGGTCCATGATCGTCGTAGAGGACCAAACTTTTGCCGAGAATGCTGTGCGGGCCCGACAGCGGCAACGACGTATCCGTGAACAATCTCCGAGTGAGACGCGGACCGTCGCGCTTACGTCCGGCGATCGAGAGCTTTTCGTGCCTCGTTAGATCACCAACGCGACAGAGAGTCACCTGTTTGGCTGTACAACGCTCCGGATGAGCCGGATCCCACTCGACCTTGGTAAAGAGATTGAAAAAACAAAATATATTACTACGACCGGAAATTGTACGAAACGACCGGAAGTCTATGGGCAAACCTTGTAAGGATTGTAGGGACTTCCGGTACTGAGGCATCTTCCGGTCCAATTGTAAAAATCCTTTCCCGGCGGATGATCATGAAGCATCCATCTACGCGAGAAACGATCGTGCCATTTTACGTGACGAATAAACTAAAACATCGATTTTTTTTTTCGGTCCTCTCTGAATTAAAGAAGAAAAAAAAAGGGCGAATCGCCAGAGTTTGGGAAGAGGAAAAATTGAAGATTTGCCATTTATACCTGTGCTCGGCGGAATTGTTGAGAGCGCTACCGTCACCGTGAACGAGATTCTCGATTATAATCGTCGTGTCCGCGTCGGGCTCGTTTTGCGGCTGACGAAAGAGAACTCTGCCGACAATGGGATATCGAAAGATTGCCTGTGCCGTTATCATCGGCATCTGGCCGGCATTTTGCGGCAATTGATGCGACATCGTTCCACATACCCAGGGTAATATACTTTTGTTGTCGGTCTCGTTGAATCTGTGGATTGAGAAGAAAAAAAAAAAAAACAAAAATATCGAAGCGAAAAATATTTTAGAGAAAATTTTCCCATGCTCTTTTACACAATTGGGAGTATAAATGAAATTTTTTTTATTTCAAAATCTGGTAGTTTAGGAAAAAATATTTAGTGCGTATTTTTTGTTTTTTTATTTGAATCAAAATTGCCGAAAACTGAAAAATATAACATTATGACGTCACACATGTTACGCTATATATATATATCAAAATCCGTGAAATTAATTTGCCTATAACAGGTGCATCTGTCATTTTTAACGAAAAATAAAAAATACGTCCTCATTATTTTTACTTACTGTACATTATCCGCCCCAATGATTGAGAAAAAAAAATTTCATTCATACTCCTAATTATAAAATATAAATACTGAAATAAAAATAAAATATAAATACTTGTGAAGAACGAGAGATCGTTGAACGACGCTATTGATTCCTGATAATGGCAGATACACGTCCCAGTATATACCCGCCAATTGTGCACTTCCTGCTAGAATATCATTGTGAAA
The DNA here is from genome assembly GCA_963564615.1 of Rhorus exstirpatorius. Taxonomy (NCBI): domain Eukaryota; kingdom Metazoa; phylum Arthropoda; class Insecta; order Hymenoptera; family Ichneumonidae; genus Rhorus; species Rhorus exstirpatorius. The sequence continues at coordinate 48,300,798 of OY751313.1, forward strand.
AGAGCGCTCTTTTCGACCTTGAAGCTTTCCGGAGATATCACCAATCGCATACTGATCCTGGGTGCCAAGTCCTGTTTGCAATATGAAAGGAAAAACGTCAAGCTCGGAAATGGTAAACTCTGCCACGAGATTCAATTTTTCCCTTAATTTTTTTTTTTTTGTAATTTGCCCTAATTGGCACGAAACATATTCCAGTCCTATTTTCATTATAAAAATAGTATCAGGATTAAAAAAAAAACATGCTGTATCTCGAGTTTCAAAGTTGAATTTCTTTCCCAAAAATTGTGTTTGATTTTTCATGAAAAAAGAAGAAGAAGAAGAAGAAGAAAAAAAAACAACGAATAACTGAAATTTGTTATTGTTTCATTACCAGCAGGTGGAATTGTCTTGATGTCAATTTTGGACGGATTGTACATCTCGTTTGTCGTAAGACAGGATAATTTATTGTCATTTTGACGAATGAAATCCAATGGATCGCGTGGCAATTCGTGAATTCTGTAGGCAGCGATTTTCGTCGCGTATCTTAGACGCGTCTCGAGATCATTGATCGTGTTCAATGAAACGTTCACCCACGTTGGATCGTACTGGGTTTCCTGGGACAGCGTCACCTCGCCCTTGATACCGTGAGAATTAATGAGACTCCTGAAAATCAATTAACATAACGTGAACAAGCGTCGATTTTTGTTCATCAAGAAGAAGAAGAAAAACAAAAAAAAAAGAAGCAGAAAAAACGAAAAATAAGATAAATTTAAGATTACTTTGCCAACGAGGCTTTTCTGTGCTTGATTTTGGCACAGGCGAGAAACGAATCCGTGTGCGTCGGATGAAATATTACGAGATAGAGAGAACGCTGTGAGCCAAGAAGATCCGGCGGTAGAAGCAAAATTAGCGAATCTCTGTACGTTGTTTTGAAGCTCTTGCTCGTGTCCACGGCAACTTTGATTTTTCCGAGACGCGCGTCAACGTCGCCTATCGAATTTCCCGCGCCAGTGTCGTCCGGATCGAAAACCGTCTGTAAAATGTTGCAATCGTTTTTGTCTGCAGGAAAAAAAAAAAAAAAAAAAAAACAGTGGAATAAAATTCCAGCCAATGCTTTCCATTAAATTATTTCTGGATAAAATTCAAAAATCAAACTTCCTCTCGCGTATAACGAAACGAAAAATAAAAAAAGAAATGAGCTATTGTCAGAGTTAATTTTATTTCAAGTCCCTGTAAAACGATTTCTTCTCAGTCATAATTACGGATTTTATTTTTATTTTACCTTTCCCCGAGTCAAATATATCGGTGACGTATATCTTCCAATTGTGCTCGGTAAAATCGACGCTGTGCAGCACTTTTTGCTTCGACACGTGATAAAGATCAACGTACATTGTCGTGTCGGTCGTCGCATCACCGGCGTGTCCTCCCAACCATCTGAACCACACGCTACCTGCTACAGGACCATGAAATCTGGCTTCTGCATTTTTTTCAGCATTTCTCTCGAGCACCTACAATTTCATTGCCCGCACGCTCAGAACTGTGGCATATGCTGTGTTTCGTTTAATTAAATTAGCGTAAAAACGTTTGCCCAATTATTCATCTCGAAATTCAGTATTTCACAAAATTTCTATCGCTTTATTTATTTTTGCCAAAATTGAATGCCAATAATCGTTGATTACTCGATTACTTTTACTTGGAGAACGTAAAAAATAATTAATTGTCGAATAATAATAACTATCATTGTTACTTGAATTTTTATTGATTATCTGGAATTTTGAGAGTTTTGAAGGAATTATTCAAGATCTTTGAGGGAAGTCCACGTATATTTTTTTTCTTTTTTTTTTTTTTTTTTTTTTTTTTTTTTTTTTTTTTTTAAATTTGCGAATACAAAAGATCGTATCGAAAGTACCAAATGATAATTGGGTCGAAATGCTTCTTTGATCGTGTATAAAAATAGTTGGACCGCAGTGCATAATAGACGGTTATGAGAAAAGTGCAAAAATATTTGTATCGGAAATTTTAAATAAAACGATTTTGTTTCGGAGTACCCTGAATGTTTCATAGCTAAAAAAAAAAATCCGTGCATAAGGGAGTTAAACTCGTTGCTTTTATATTACCGTAATGGAGGCGCAAATTTTTCTGGAAGAATAAGCATCGACGAGCAGCAATCCTTTGCCCCACAGACCCTTTTCCCCGGTTAGACTCAGGCCAGAAACTTCGACAAAGCTCGTTTCATTTCCGGGCATCATCAGCGGACCAACGAGTTCCGTGAGATCGATTATCCTGAATTATATTTAAAAAAAAAAAAAAACAAAAATTAATACAAAAATTTGTCCAATAATAATAAACTTCGACTATACTGAATTGGCAAAGAAAAATTCATGTCAAAAATGAATTATGGTACCACACGAGCTATAACAAAAAAAAATCCTTTCAATGTCAATACAAAAAATGTCTTCCCAGCATAGCCGAGTAAAAAAAAAATTGTCATTTCTATGTTTTACGTTTCACCGAGATGACGATCGTCGCATCGATTTTCTACAATGGTATAATCCACTGGGAATCTCGTCACCGTCCAGAACCATTGTTGATCCGGATATTGCAGGGTCGTCTCGAGACCCAAACGAATTTTCACCGAATCCTCGTTTCGTTGCTCGAATCGAAATTCACCGTGCAGTCCGCCGGATGATATGTAAGCCGCTAGTCTCAGTGCACTTCCCGATGAAACTAAAAGATTTGTATTTTTTACATTTTTTCATTTTTCTAAATTTTTTTTTTTATCAACCAATCTGTCATTCAATCTGGAGCACTTAGGATCCTGCAAGGTCGAGGAAATATTCACTAAATTCCATCAGGTCGACTCACCGGAAAGAAGAAAAAACAAAAGCCACTGCATTCTATATTTTTAATTTCCAATTGAATTGGAAATTAAAAAAAAGCAATCGGAGAGGCGAGAATAATAATTTACAATGAAGAAATCCACGTCACAGAATTCATGATGCACCGAATGTCCGAGACTCTAACCAACGTTGAGATTCAAGGCGGACAACGAAACTCCGGTACTTTCTCATTTCTCAGGCCCATACGGGCTCGAGAAATAAGTTTTCTCGGAGTGGGAGCAATGACAAGATCGGCGTCCGTTAGTTCTGTAGTGGGGAAAGCCACACGATGGGCCCCAGCAATCGAGCAACTCGTCTAGATGATACACATCCGCGACATATGAGTGCCCACGGTACAGGGGACTTTTGGGGGGAAAAAAATCAGGTCGAAAAATAGTAAAAACATATTTTTTTTAATGTATTCAAGTTGAAAAAAGGCATTCTTCGTTTATTTTTTATAATTGGTTTATTGGTAATTATATGTATTTTGATAAAAGTCATCTGAAATCTTTCCAACTGCATGTGTGTTAAATTGTTACTCCAAAACGTCAGTGAACATATTTACATATTTAAATATTTTTTTCTATAATTTTGCTGGTTGCTTTAATAAAATAATAAATACCAATTGAAAATAGAAAAATAAAATAAAGGCAGAATGCTTTTTTTTTTCAAAGCAAACGAGAGCTGCCATCTCTGGTTGCTAATACTGCAAGTAACTTTTTCCAATTAATTTTTTTTTCTTTGTATATCTTTTCGTCTTTTGTATTCATTTCTACATTTTTTATTCATTTATTACATTTTTTATTCATTTATTATTCACCGCCTGTAGTGTTCAGCCACATAACTATTCCAGAATATTTCTCGTTCGAGGCTGACTGAAAAATTTATATATACACAGGAAAGAATAAAAATCAGATTTTAATTTATCTCGAAATAAATCGAATAACGAGGGGGAAAAAAAAAACAATTGCCACGATTTTTGACACATTGGTCATCGCGTTGTAGTATCATAATCTCGAGTCCGAAAACCGTAACCTTCAGTACGGAGATAAAATAAAATTAATCGTCGATAATATGCGGTAAAATTTGGTGAAAAAGAAAAATGGTTTGGAATATCGTGCAAGTGAGAAGCATCTTGGATTATCTCAGGGCTTATCTGTCTTTCGATTTTTTGCCGAAATTTGCGCGAAAAATCGTGCTGTTCATCGGTAGTTTCATGGGAAAAGCAGCGTAATAAAATTATTATATGATCAAAAATTTTTTTTCAATTTACCAACACTCCGCAATTTTTTATTCTTAATTCATGAATCTCAATTTTCATTCCCTCCCTCCTGCCCTCATTCTAATTGGGATTGAGAAATTATTTTCTCGCTATAACAATTTTTATGTTATCTTGAGAAGATATGTCAGCTGACGGAGTCAATTATTTTCGGTATATCGTTTGCAGACGCTGTCATCGTGATATCATAACGAAACGATTGAACAGACGAAAGAAACGCAAACTCGACGATGAGTGCAAGCAAAAATCAAAAGTCAGATCATCCAAATGCTCGTGCAGCAAGTGCACGTATGTTTCCTCATATCATCGAGAATTTTCATATATAGCTTCACCGGAAGTGATTTCATAATAGCTTCGATTTTTATGCCCATATCGGCAGGGGTTTCCGGCACGTTCAGAAGAAACGAGTTATAGAGCCGGATTTTTTGGCAAATTTTGCCTACAATCAACGAGTCTCGATGGACAATGAGACGTGAGTCAAAATGAGCCAAAGCTTTAAAGCTCATTGATCGGAAATAATAATCATGTTATAATTTTCTTGTTTTTTTTTTTTTTTCAGATCGATGGACGGAGGTTACAACGAGCCAGTTGGGTGAGTAGGCGAGCTGAGAGCACAAACTCGAAAAAGATACCGCGTGTGTGTGGAAATGCAACTTTTTGTTTGTTTGTTTGTTTTCTTCTCTCTACAAATATATAATTTATTTTCTGCGCAGTCGTTACCCCATAAAGAAGGCGAATAGCTTGAGAATAGTGGTCGGCAAGCCGAATTCACGAGAGGATCATAGAGATCTTTATCTCATTGTATATGTGTCTTATCTACTGTTAACTTGGATAGCATTTATTACGTTCAAAGATAATCTAAATTTTGATTTGGAACCCGAGCACAGTTGCAGCTATCTAATGTTCAAACGACGAATAATGAATTTCCGACTTTAAGCGGAAACAAAAAAAAAATAATAATAATAATAATGATCCAAGAACATGCACGAAAAATGTTTTTCTTTTTCTTCTTTTCTTTTTTTTTGTTTTCTTTTCTTTTTCCGTTTTGTCAATACTCAAAGGGAAATAACACTGAGTCCCGGTGAAACATGGTGGAACAAAGTTGTGAATCAACGCTCAAACATGCCACCCTTGTTTCACGGTCAACTGATGAAACCCACAAGATCGGAGTGTTCATCAACGACTTCTGGCTTTCGTTCTGCCACACCTGACATCTGCAGTGACGCCATGGAACTATCGCGAGGCGTCACGCCGCTTTCCGTAAACACAGACAAGTGCGTGTGTTTTTTTTTTTTTTTTTGTGTATACGAATTACAATTATACTATCATCGTTTCGCTATGTGCGTTCTTTTGTACATTTTTCTTTTCCCTCATAATGGCAGAATAAAAAAAGGGGGAAAAAAAAACCTAAATATCTTTACAGATCTCGCGACGAAGATACGAATAACTTATTGACGCATCCGCGAGAGGGCTCAAAGTCGGATTTGAGGATATTGCCGTGCTGCGAGAACAAGTGAGAGATTATATATGAATATATTGTGCGGGATGATAAATCTGCGGAGGGGAGCGTGAAAAAAAAAACGCTGTAGAAGCGGATTTAGGGAGATGAGCTATTATTCTCGGATAGCTGAGGGGGTGTTGAGGGCCATCGCGGGTTAAAAATATTTAATCTCGAATGAAAAATCTATTATTCACGTAAAATAAATATTTACATACAGAAGCTATCTTTTATGAAAATAAATTTTAAAAAAGCACACACACACACACAATATATATCACTGGTGTATAAAAAATGTATCATCAACGTGAAATATTGTTCTTGTACGTGAAGCAATTATGCATTGAAATAATAGATTTTCGATTCAAGCCCAAAATATGTATCGACCACGAAATGTCTGATCCATCGAGTCATCCGAGGCAGCGAATCTTCCTTGCCGTCCCTCGCAGAAGACTCGAGTCTCGTAGAAGCAGATACGAAAGCACGGCCAAATCAAACATTAAAAAAAAAAAAAGCAACTCATGGACATTTGGGAATCTATGAGAGATTTTTAGTTCTTATTTGGCCAGCAATTTATCCGATCCTACAAGCATCGGCGTCAGATTTTTTTTTTTTTCGTTCCATCGCCGATCACAAAAATGATATTTATCTTTATTTTTTTGGTCATTTAAAGCGGGCAATCGAATATTGTGACTCGTGCGACGACGAGAAGCGCCTCGAACAATATCACGTCGTTGGGAAACACGGAAAAGGAGCCGCGAGCCTCGACGATAACGAGAAAGCAGCGTAGCAGGACCGGTAAAATGAGGAGAGAAAGATCGATAAGAACGACTAGCCACGGGAGCGATTGTTTCAGCACTTGTGTCAAGTGTTCGCGAATTTTGTCAAAAGCTATTTAGAGAAAAAAAAAAAAATTTTTCATCGTACTATAATAAACGCGTAACAATGTGTGTGACTCGTGAGTATTGGGTACAAAAGAAACGCGTACGATATGTGTAAACTGTAGCCATATGTACACCGAGAGAGAAAAAAAAGCTCGACTCGTCGCGAACGAGCGACCGGACGGAAAAGAAAGAAAAAAAATGTATTTTTAGGAAAACCACGTGCATTTCTCGACGTTTACGTATTACGAAACTGAAAGAAAAAAAAACTAAAAGTTTTTTAAAGGCCGCTATATATACACACACCTCTGCGCCAAAGTCATAGTACGAGTCCTAAATTTAAATAATTAAATCGTTCCTTTTTCATAGAAGAGACTTTCGTGGCTTTAAAAAATCGAAAAAAAAAAAACTGTTTCTTTACGGAACAAACTTTTCCATGTCAGCTGACATTTGTGAGATGTGGTTTTTTTTTTTAATATAAGAATAATGCGAAGCAAATTAAATTCGAAATTTCCCCGAGTTATGAAAATTTCTAAAGATTTATATTTAATCTCAAGTTTATCGAAAGACTATGATTCACGATTTTGGATCGATTTAAAGTTCGTTTTGAGTCCGTTCTGGGTGAATTCGATCGATATACGTATAATGCTCTTCGATAATTTCATTGCAGTTGTGATTTAATTTCGCTTCTTGGATAATACGAGCATAGAACGTTTTTTTTTTTTTTTCATCGTGGGTCTCTCTCTCTCTTCCTCGATAGTTTGCCACTCGATATAGGGTTGGAGACTGGGAATCCGAAGACTTCGGTGGGGATGTTGAAGCCGGTTTATAAAGCCGTGTGTGGCCCGTTCGCGATGTCGTTCATGACGTCGTTGCGACGCCATACGCGTAACCGGAGAGTCTCGTGCAGGCCGTAACCGATTCTCCTCTGCCTTATGACCCCGCTCTTCCGTGATCACTCTCTTGCCAGGGTCACCCTTGACTCATATCATATATATATATGTACATATTTCTCGTTTCGAAGAAGCTAACGGAAAAAAAGAGAAAAAAAACGAATTAAAAAAAAACACACACACACAAATCGGTATAAGTTCGCGGACGAGTCCGGAAACGATAATTGAATATCGCGTTGGCTTTTTCGTTTCTCTCAGAAGCTCATCATCGCCGAGGGAATAAGAGAGGAAGGAGAGAGAGAGAGAGAGAGAGAGAGAGAGTATAAGGCTCGTCGTCGGATCCCCCGGCAAACCGTTTTAGTCGAATTCGACGCGGGGTAGTAAGGGCTCTATTTTGAGGCTGCTCGCACTAAATATGGTCAGATGGGCGCGTCGAGTGGTTTGCCCGACGGAACCGAGCAGCCCCTGGCTTTTCAACGGGCGGGGGAATCATTTAACGGTGGGGGAAGAACCACCGAAAGTTACTTAGACAAGTTCACCACTATTACTTGGACAGTTGGTTCCCCGTAACCATCTCGTACCATCCACTTAGAAACCAACCGTAGACATGGTAAGTAGCGTTTTTTCTTCTTCTTCTTCTTCTTCCTCTTCTTGTCGGGAAGAGGAAGAAGAAGAAGAAGAACGAGATGAAGAAAACCAGTATATGTGCGCGTAGGAATATCCGAAAAATTCGATTTAAAAAAAAAAAAAACGCGTTCACGTTTTCGAAAGTTTACACGATCGTATTGACGATTTAGATTTGAGATATTTGCAAAATTTTTCACGCCAATATGTCTTCAATATGTGGGAAAGAGAGAGAGAAAGGAGAGAGAGAGAGAAAGGAAGAAATAGTAAAAAATGTGGTGAACGGTTTCGCGGGGGCAAAACGTCAGAAGCAACGTCATCGCGATTACGACAATACGATGTGATCTATGAAAGTTGCGAAAAAAAAGTGCAAATTGTGACGTTCGAGTGGAACAAAAAGATAGAAACAAAAAAGAAAACAAGTGTTTGAGGAGTTCTCGTCGATACGTCGGATGTTTTGGCTTGTCCGTAAGCGATAAAATTATCGATGGAACTTGCCACGGAGAAATGAAAAAATTAATACGGTAGATGTAACATTTATGGCGATCTTTCGTACGTTTTTTTTTGTTTTTGTTTTTGTATGGCCACCAATGTTTCGAGATACGAAGCTCGCAAACATAGCAGAATCAAAGGCGAGGCATCCGGGCTTGACTTTTCAATTTTGACCGAGAAACAAAAAAAAAATATCGAAACGAAAATGCCAAAACAGCAATTTTAAGAAATGCTTCAACAGCTCGTGGTGAAAATAATTCAGATTGGAATTTAAAAAAATTGCATGAGGATATTCAGTATTTCGAAATAAGGCACGTATTTAAAAAAAACAGCCTCTATTACAATTTTTTTACGAGCCGAAAATATATATATATATTTTTTTTCACATGACCAGAAAGCAATTTGGAGCTATCACTCGTTTCGGACTGTCGCGAATGGATTTTAATATAATAATAACAATAAAAGACATAATTTCTGACTTTTGAAAGAGAATTGAACAAAAAATGAAGTAAATCAGTTCACAGATTTGCATGAATAACGTGAAAGAATTCGAACGATGATAAATATGGGATTGCCAGAGAAAACGACCACGAGCGTCAGAGAATTGCCAAAAAAAAATGGCATGTCTAGTCCCTATGCAAATTCATATGCGAAAATATAAAAAAAAATTCTCCTTTTCTTCCTCGATCATATTTCATGCGTATGCGAATAATATATCGATATATCGAATGCGATGCAACGATGATAAATAATAAAACAATGAAAATCTGTCAGAAACCGTGCAGTGGCCGAAAAAACGAAATCATCTACAAAAATAGATTTTTTTTTGCCGCAAGAAAATATATTTTTTTTTTTATATTGAACTTATATTTTACGCAAGTATCATTTACGAGTGAAATAAATTTTTTTAATTTAGCCATTTTTTTCCACAAAAAGAAAATCATATTTTCGCATATAAATTTTTTCTCCGTTATGCCCCTCCGATTCCAAATCCATCTATCACGGTTGACAGACATTTTCCTCATCTTCGAAAATGCGGAAATAAAATTATTGGCGCGTTCTCGCGACGTTAAAAACGACGTTACTACCCTCGTGTCAATCCGATTCGATATTATTGACGCGATATAAAAATATACAAGAAACCCGGGAAGGGAGGATGAATTACGTAATATCGGTAACTCGAGAGGCGAGAGCGAGGCGGGGTTTCGGTCTATATACGTCCCGTGCGAGCAAAATAGCGTTATACATCGACACTCGGGGCGAGCTGAGAGGCCTGTACTTCTATTATTAGAAATCATCAGCGGGATAAGACTCCTCACCAATTTCCGTATGCTTGCTCAGCTATGAACCAGCGACGATGCTCGGCTTATTCTCGCTTTCATCGGTGAACGCTTCGGTTCCAATTTCAGCCTCGAACCCGATGTTTCCCGTCTCTCCGGCCAATATTCGCCGATAAACTCAAACCTCGGGAGTCTCAAATCTTCTCTCTCTCTCTCTCGTCGACTCAATTAAATTTTCTATTTGAGGATCCTCGCGATGGTTAGCTCTCATCGTTGATTCGAATGTAGATTGTGTCGACGAAACACGAAACACTCGGGAAATTTCTTCAATGATCTCTCTCTCTCTGTTGTGTTTTGTCTTTTCGTAGCACTTGTTTTTTTTTTTTTTTTTTCTTCTTTTTATCGTTATTGTTAAACTGGAATAATTTGTTATTTCCAGGCGGATAAGGAGAAGAAGAAGAAGCCGAAGAAGAAGGAGGAGGCGGCGGCGGCAGCCGCACCTGCTCCCGAACCCGAACCCGAACCAGCACCCGAGCCAGTCAAGTCAAAGACTCAAACTCCGGAATCTCGATCCGAGCGAGCCAGCAGTCGTGGCAGCCGAAAGGCTAAACGCTCCGGTTCAAGTGTCTTCTCCATGTTCTCACAGAAACAGGTCGCCGAATTCAAGGAGGTGAGACGTTGTTCTGTGAAAAAAAAAAACAAATAAAAAAACGACGACGACGAGATAAAAATTATCATTTCTCGAAGGAACGTTTGCGAAAAGGATTTTTTTTTTCGTTGTTGCAAAGTTCTTCGCTTATGCCTCGACCGGCAAGGAGAAGGAATCTACGGGGACTCGCGAGATCCCCAATCTCGGAATACATTCGATAATTCTTTGTGCCGATTTTTGAAAAAAAAAATTGTCCAATTGTTCGACAGTTGTGCAAGCAGCCAGGTCAAGGATATTTTTAAAAAAACTGCCTGCTGGATAATTCAAGGCTTTTGTCTCAGTCGGGCAAATGTTTAATCGTATATCAGTTTCACAGCTTTCAGGCAGAATGAAATACCGTTTTAACGATATTAACATCTATTTTTTTCTTTTTTTTTTTTTTTTTGGAGAAAAACTGGGAAAAAATCGACATTGGCGTTTATCGGGTGAACTGTCATGTCTATTCTTAAATCGCCTGATTTTCCGAGTCTCGGTATAAAGTCTTTACTATCAAATTTCCCGAAGATGTCTACGATACTTCTCAATTATATCGGATGCATCGTTTTTTAAAAATAAATTTGGGCTACGATGCGTTAAAAAGGATTTCAGAGAAACGATTGTAGAAAATTTTCGTCCATAAAACTATGCATTCAAAGTCTCTGAGAAGTATTTCAGACGTGTCAAGCTATGTGGACCTTTGTAATGAGCGAAAAGTCAACTTTTTGAAGAAAAAAAAAAAAAAAAAAAAAAAGAAAAAACGACGGTTCAATAAATTATTGGCGAATCTTTGACGAATGTCCTCGGTATATTCAGGCCTTCCAGCTAATGGATCACGACAAGGACGGTGTTATCGGCAAGGAGGATCTTCGTCAGACCTTCGACTCGGTTGGACGTCTCGCGACGGACAAGGAATTGGACGAGATGATCGGCGAGGTTCCCGGACCGATAAACTTCACTCAGTTGCTCACTCTTTTCGCCGCTCGCATGTCGGGAGGTTCGTACGAGACATATCCGGCTTGTGCCCTACTCGAAACGGTAGGGTGCACGCGGATGTGTAGAAAGCGTTAGAGTCATGGTGCCAATGCCGATACCGGGAAATATCTGAAGATACAGAAAAAAAAAAAAAAGAAATTCAAACGAAAAAACGATTATGAAAATGAAAAAAAAAAAAAAATTACAATTCGCGAGCAACGTTTCGAAAATTCATGCCATAAAAGTACAGCATTGGAGGTAAATTCGTCAAAGTGTCGACTTTTCAATGTTCTTTCATGTTGTAACGAAAAAATTTATCCAAAATTGGTTTTATCCCTTCTCGTTGTTGAATGGAAAAATTATAATTTTTCGTGTTTTCCCTCTTTGTGTAAACCTCTCGTTGAAAAATTGTGAAAAAAAAAAAAACATCATTGTCTCGAGCACGTTTCCCAAAATTATCAAAAAAAAAAAAAATCTCTTCTATGATTGGTGTGTTATTCGTCTCGGTAACGCGAATGATACTTTTGTCTCTGCTGTCGATAACGAGGCACGTCGCGAGTTTTCGTTCTCCCGCATAAAGAGAAAAAAAAAAAAATTGTAAAAATTCCATCGTCCGTCATTCTCTTTGTACATAATCTCGAAAAATCTGGAAAAAAAAGTGTTTAACGTGTGTGCGAACGTGTTTCGCCCCACCCTTGGCCCACCTCTATATGTTCTTCCTATACTTCTGTGTGCACCCTGCCGTTTCCCAAGATACTCACTATGCCCCGTTGGCATGGTTACAGCAGGATCGGATGAGGACGACGTGGTCATCAACGCCTTCAACACCTTCGACGTCAACGGAAAAATTGACGGCAAAAGGTATGATGCGCGAGGAAGTATATTCTTCGAAAAAAAAATTCCGCGATTTTGCTCCGGGACATCTTCGTTGTTCGGTGCTGATGATGAGCGTGTGAACCAGTACGATCTAAGACTGAGATTTACTCTGCTGACTTTGATGACTGAAGCACCATTTAAAGACATAATTTATTGCGAAAAATAAGCTCGTCGAGGGTTCTTGACCTCTCGAACATCGAATATTTACTGCAATAATAATTATTTATATTAAAAGTCGAGCCGAGTAAAAAAAAGAAAATCGTATCGCAGGTGCTCCGTTTTTTTTTGCATGAAAAGCAATTTGGAGCAAGATATACAAATTCAGATGAAGAAACTATAAGTAGCATTGAGAAAAATCATCAAACATAGCAAATTGTCAGAAAATAAACAAAAGAAAAAGAAACTCTAGAAGGAAATATCTAGATCACTTTTCATATCACATTATGGATTCTAATGTTTAATTAACAAATTACGAGTCATTGTCTGAAAGTCATTAAATTATAGTAAATTAATAAATAAACGAAGGTCATGCGATTTCTTTCAATCCTCCATTGGGAAGAAAATATATATGCAAGATACAGAAAATGTAAATCTTACATCAAATAGATACTTCCATTTTATATGGGGGGGCTTGAAATAAATTTTATAGCATGATTTATTCGAGTATTTTTCATGTACTGTTGCGCGAGATTAAGTTCGAATGACATTCATAATTTGTTTTTCTTTAAATCTTATAAATCATTATGTGGAACGAGTAAATTATCCGCATGCTGCTTTTTGGAGTACTTTTTTTCTCCTGGACAATTCGGTATAGTCAATTTTCTTTCTCAACGATGCATTGGATTATTATTCTTCCAATTAGCTTCTCGTATTTTTTTTTTTTCCAACATGTCAAAAATATTTTTTAATTACGTTTCTCGATCACGAGACAGCAAATTATGTAGTTAATCTGTTCGAAAAAAAAGAGTATGCGCAACTCGAGAAAGCAGAGCGATTCTGGTTATTTCTGAATAACGAATTCGTGTCAAAAACATTCTGATATGTATATATGTTTTTTTTTCCAAGACTGAGGCACGCTCTCACCACCTACGGCGAAAAGTTCACACCGAAGGAGGTTAACGAAGCCTTCGACAATATGTACATTGATGACAAGGGTATGATCGACACCCCCAGCCTCATCGCCATGTTGACCGGAAAGGGAGACGACGATGACGATTAAACGGCTGGCCCCTCATCGTTTTAAACGCACACATTTACACACTTACACACTTACACACACACACACACAAACGCATGTACGCAAACGCACTTAGACACACGCACACATTCAATGTCTATAATTACAAGCATTGTCTCGTTTCAACGGCAGGCCCGCTTGTGCCTCGTGGACTCGCATGACACCGAGCAAAAAAAATAAATCCGCGAAAAGCTTGTACAGCACGATAATAAAAAAAAAAATTTTAAAAAAGAAAACAGCACAAAAATTGTAAACACGATTCCTCGTTGAGATTATGGACGAAAAAAAAAAAAAAAAAACAATGAATTATGAGACAAAGGGTAAGAAAAAAAAATTACTGCAACGGGTAAATTACTCTATTCGTGTAATACATATATAATATATTTATTTATATGCATATGTAGTGAGATATAATTTCCTCACTTTTTTTTTTTTTTTTTTCGTAAGAAAATGAGCGGACCCACCATCGAAGGAGGTTTCGCAATCCTTACACTATCGTTCATATAATAAAAGTATTTCAAAACAATCCGCGTCGTTTTTTATTCTCCTCGTTTATCCCCTATGGTCATTTTGCCCCTCCATTTAAATTTAGCTGTGCTTTTCTTTTAATATGCAAAAAAAAAAAAATTATATAAAAAATTATATAAAAAATCCAAATTGAAATTGAATTCATATTGAAAACTCTGATGTTTAATTTGTCGGTTTAGTCGATTGGTTATTTACGTTGAAATCGTCTCAAAGGCTGTCCAGCGTAACATTATGATACGAGGAAGGCTGAAAAATTGATCTCAGTCAACGATTCCGCCGATAGGTTCATTAGAATTTTGGCAGAATACCAGAATAACAAGACTACCTACGTGATTAGCGCTGATGCTCGATCGTAAGTCTCACGTCGAGTTTATGATCCGCGACGGCGCGAGACAGACGAACATGCGTCAAGGATAATTAATTCATCGTGTGTTCTGGATACGTCGTAATCAAAGGAATTTTTGGGATAAGAATTTTTTTTACCGCGGTCGATAATAAAATTACACAAATACGCTACGCTTCTACTTTAAATATATCTTTCATATATATAGTTACGTAATTAGCAAACGGAGATTTGATCTAAATATATGTTATTGTCGGTTGTTTAACATATTTTGTTTGGTTGTTTTTTTTGTTTTTTTTTTCGTACGTCTATGATTTCTTCTGCCTCTCGCCAAAAATAGAGCTGCCCACTCGCACATTTGTGCTGCCGACCTCAATCTGGCAATAGAAAATAAAATCTATAATTTTGCTTCCTCGTACCAGTCAGCTTTGTTTTGGTGAACAAAAAAAAATATCGAGATTTGCAGGCCAACTTGTTCAGAGTTCTCATAAAAAAAGCTTTAATGCTGTTTAGAAAAAAAAAAAAATGTTGACGTGAATGTTTGTTTTCAGTTTTTTTTATTTTTTTTTTTAATCAACGAGATTGCTGAAATTATAAGAAGGCTTTTTTTTTAATGCCAAATAAAGCGATAACTTTCGAAATTTTCAAGCGATCAGAATTAACCTTTCCGAGGACATAAAGTTTCGGTCATGGATGTCTCGTTTTGAATTTGGGTAAAATTGATCAATTAAGAAATTATATGAATTTTTGTCAATTTTTTGAAAAATTACTATAATCATCGTTGCTTCTTGAGCTTTAAACAATTCACGAAAAAATTTCTATGATACTTACGGCATGCTCGTAATCACTCGACATTCCCATGGAAACTTCCACGGTTTTCGTTTCCAATCCCAAAACTTTGCAGACGTTTTCTCTGCAATTTTTCAGGGCAATGAAATCGGGATTCGGTCCATTCGCAATGTCATAGCCGTAAGCCCCGATCGTCATCAGACCCATGAAATTTAAATTTTTACAATTTTCCGTGACGTGTTTTACCAGAGCAGGAGCATCTTCGATTTCGCAACCTTGTTTCACTGTAAAGACAACGATAAATTGTATAACTGCGACGGTTAACCCTTTCATTGGTGTTCCAGAAATAATGTTTCTCAATTAGTTTCAATTGAAAATACAAAATGTCTTGTATAACAAATTGGTTCGCAATTATTTCATATTTCGATACGCTAATGGATATTTTAGGCTCAAAACGGGATTTGCACCAAATTGATGTTAAGAACATCCTTAAGAATAGCATGCTCTTGTTCCTCAGATAGCCTGATTTCTTAGTTAATTCTGAATTTCTTAACATAGCAAAAGGGTGTGATTCCTTATTGGAGTGGGCTGGTATCGATCGAGCGATCGCTTCTGGAGTTTGCTCCGAACGCATTTCAAATTGGTGCTCGAAATCATTTCAAGATCATTCAAATCAATTTTCTTTTTTTATGAGCAAAAATGAAATGTGATATCTATCTTTTGTTTGAACTGAAGCAATTACTTACCTATTACAGAATAATAACGCACCGACTGTGTGCTTACATTTACTGCTCAAGCCAGCTTTACAGCTAAGTTCATTTCACCAATTTTTCCGTCTGCACTTATTTTACCCTCTATTTTATGAGCAACTCCTTTTAAATTGGGTGTTTGCTGACAAAACGCAATAATCTGTCAGTTTTTGTTAACATCTGCACGTTTGCTGCAGTTTTTTACGTGACCAGAATTTAAGAGTTTTTTACCTTCCACAAAGTTTCTTGTGAACAATCTGCAAATGCACAGATTTCCCCGATACTTAATTTCATCATGAAATATAACTGATCAACAATGCATTTATTAAATAGAATAACAATATTTGATGACGCGACATCGCTTCAGCCTAACCTCAACGGTTTGTTTTCTTTTTCAATAGTGTCAAAAGCGGCCACCAGATGGCGATTTGTCGAGGGTTGTATCTTTTGTATCTTGTATCGCCACGTCCGGCTTCTGGGTAAATTTGCATTCGCCGATATTATTGTTTATTAAAGCATCAACTATACTGATCATAGAACGATAGCATAAGTTTTCGAAACTACAATCCATCAGTTTTGCATTGGCCATTTGTATTTCTTCGAAGCATTGGTGTTTGTCCGTAAAAATAGGTTAGAATTACTATAGCATCTTAGATGATTCGATATTGGAATGGAACATTTATCTTTGCAAATCGGAGAATAAACTGTAGAGGGGTGTGCGGCGGACTGGCGTCATGGCGTCTCGATGTTTTTCTCTTCACTGTTATTATTATTATTATTTACCAGCCATATGTGTATATGACACAGCATACACAGATACAGGTTTATTCACCTTTTCTTGACGCGTTGTCTGTGTGCGTCAAAACATTAGCGCAGCGAGATATACGTGATATAGTCGAGCGGAGTTATGGGGAGGAAGAAAGAGCGAGAGGGAGAAAGGTAGGAGTGCATATATAGATTGCTCTCTCACCGGCAGTGGCAGCACCGTCGCTGCTCTGGCGCGTACCACGAGCCACGAGCCACGAGCCACGAGTTTTCGGACAATCGCACTACGAGACGGTTCTTTTTCCGACCGCGGTCATCTTCCGCTCGTGTTCTCGCGATTATCCCTTTCATGTGCATGTGCAACATGCACTGTACTTTCAAATATCTTACCCAGTGCTCCTATTTACGCCACCCAAACCAAGTCATCGTCTTCAATAATATTCTTTTGTTTAACATGCTCAACGTCACTTCGTGAGATTCAATTACGGACGATAAATACGCGAAAACTCTGAGCTATACACGCACGCGGATATCGCATTTGTGTATATCATTCTACATGCGTGAGTGATGTGTACAGTGAATCTTTACGTTGAAGAGAGACAGAGATGATAATAGAGTCACGAACTATAATTGACGAGTAAAAAAATAAAAAGAAAACCCCACACAAACGCACTCTGCAACACGAGAGAACAGTCTCCGTTTGGAACTTGACGAATGTATACAGGAAAGTTCGATAACGACAATTGACAGTGAAATTTTTTGGTTACAAGGAATCGAAGGGTGAGAAAAAGTTGATTTTACTATACATAAATGTACTCATATATATATATATATATACATATAGAGTTGTATTCGTGAATAAGCACAGGTGTTCAAAGAACATTCAACAGACTCGAAGAATAATTTGTGATTGACTGAAATTTAGTTGATAAAAGTATAATTTTGTATATCCACAAGTACAACACGCAGTTCTTTACTTTTTTTTCTTTTTTTTTAACTTGATCGTGACTTATCACACTGACAAGTATAATTCGCAAAAGTATTATGTGTATCCCAAGTATTTTCGAAACTATTGAATTTTTCAAACAATCATATCTGACATTGCAATAATTTCACAAAGGCCTCGCGCTATTAAAGTTACATGTTATATCCAATATGACTATCTATGGGATACAATATTATACGTATCTCGTCGATTTTTTCTCCGATGAATTATTTACGAATATGATAAAATAAAAATCCTCGTAAATGTAATGTGCATGTATAAGGTCGATCGAAAGATTCTCAATATGTATTACGATTATATATGGCATTATAAAATCGTTACATTTTACTAATTGGCATCGTGAAACCACAAACTTGCCGTGTTTCTCGATTTTTCGTTTAACTCGAACAAAGACTGAAACGTAACGTAAAATGGAACTTGAAATTGAAGGTCAATCGGTACAAAATTTTGAGGCTTGAAGATAACCACTAAGGGATTCGTTACTTGGATCTTTATTGCAGCATAAAATCCAAACATCTCTTAATGTTTCAAGTAAATATTCCCTTGCATTTAGAGAGCGGAAAAATTTCTAGAAAGTTTGTGGTTTTCACGGTATATATAATTAATTAAGTCATTAAGATGATTGAGTGAAATAATAGAATTTCATTATGGATACGTCGTAAAAACGGCTCCTGCATTCGAAGAGAAGCTAAAGCGATAGGAAAAAAAAAACCTTTCGTTTCATTTATGATCCTATTATACGGTTATATATTATTCTCTCGAATGCCAAGTATTCCCTATATATTCGAGTGATACAGCGATTACACGAAGACATAAATTCCGGGCATAAATTCTTTATAAGACATGTTTCGTTCTTTATAGGACCTAAACGGGTCTAGCACACCGAAACGGAAAAGCACGTTTTAGTCGTAAAGTAAAGAAGATAAAAAGAGAGAGAGAGAGAGAGAGAGAGAGAGAGAGAGAGAACGAATGGGTGTTTATTTAGCGTCCCCAGCTATTGCATTTCTCGTTGGACGAGACATTTACACACGCTTAAAATCCTACTTTATTGGCTATAATACATCGTTGCTCTTCTAATTTTCGCAAATTTCTCGAATTCTCTCTCGACCCCTCGACTACCCAGCCCCGTATTATTACCTCACTCGATTTCTGTCTCATCGATCGCAGTGTCTTTGTGTCCATCACTTGGATGGGTGACCGTTTAGTGGCAGGTGCTTTTTGTTTCCCCGAGGAACGGGAGTTTCTATTCGATTTTCCTCGTGTACGAACAACCAGAAATAGCCGAAAACGCCACCTTTATCGGCTAAAGGTTTTCCGCAGTTTCCCCGTGCCATCGTGCAAATGCGATACACATACGGTATTAGAGAGTGGTTGTTGGGAGAAAAATGGCTGCGGGAAATACTCTTAGCGGGATTCCAGGAATATAATATGGAATTGAGGAGCTAAGTGAGGGGAACGTGAAAAGAGCTGAAGAAGATAAGCGCGCAGAAATAACGCAAAGATAATATAGATACAAAAAAAACGATGCGTTAGTCGGTAATATAGGGATCTGCGGGAAAATCTTCGAGTTTTAACTTACATTCTTCTTGGCGATCTCTAGTTTCAATGTCACGTCAAAATAATCCCCGAAAATATCCTCATAACAAAATATCTCGTGACAAAATATCCCTGTAATGAATATCCTACTGTGATATTTGGTATTGTTCGTATTATTCATATTCGTAGCATTCATATTTGAGTAGCAGCAGCAGCAGTGGTAGTAGCAGTGAGTAGTAGTAACAGTAGTAGTAGTAGTAGTAGTAGTTGTAGCAGTAGTTGTAGCAGTAGTAGCAGCAGTAGCAGTACCAGTAGTAGTAGCACTATTAGTAACAGTAGGAGTAGTTGTAGCAGTAACAGCAGTAGCAGTAGTAGTAGAATCAGTAGTAACTTTATTAGTAGTATATAGCAGTAGTAGTAACAGTAGCAGTACTAGTATCAGTAGCAGTAGTAGTGTCAGTAGTAGTAGCAGTAACGGTAGCAGCAGTAGTAGCAGCTGTAGCAGCAGTAGCAGTAACAGTAGCAGTAGCAGTAGTAGTGACAGTAGTAGTAGCAGTAACGGTAGCAGCAGCAGCAGCAGCAGCAGTAGTAGTAACAGTTGCAGAAGTAGCAACAGCAGCAATAGCAATACCAGTAGCAGCTGTAGCAGCAGTAGCAGTAAAGGTGCCATTTCATGGGCAGTGAGCAGCAGCAGCAGTTTAGTAACTTACTAGATGTTACTAACATCAGTCTAGTGATTTGACGCAACAGTAGCGCTGCTCATAAAATAGCGACGTCGTCTGCTAGCGTTTGCTGCTTTGCTGTTCGGATGAATGAACTTCAAGCAGCAAAAATTTGCGCCGGAAGTGCTAGTAACTTTCGGTGAATTGCTGCTGCTGCTGCTGCTGCTTACTGCCCATGAAATGGCACCTTAACAGTAGCAGCAGCAGTAGCAGCAGTAGCAGTAACAGTAGCAGCAGCAGTAGCAGTACTAGTATCAGTAGCAGTAGTAGTGACAGTAGTAGTAGCAGTAACGGTAGCAGCAGTAGCAGCAGTAGTAGTAACAGTTGCAGAAGTAGAAAAAGCAGCAATACCAGTAACAGTAACAGTAGCAGCAGTAGCATTTTTTCTCTTACGGGTATATTTTGTTGCAGGGATATTTTGTTGGGGGATATTTTTTCCTGGAATCAATTGTTATGTCGCCCTAATTTTGTACGATTAATCGTTATGAAATTTGAATACATTTTATTTTGGGATAGCGAGAGGGCAAAAAGGAGAAGAAAAGATCGAACCTAGACCGTAAAAGAGTGTCGCGTTCTCGCTTGGTTCGATATTAATATGTGAACTCTGACCGTAACTGATCGATCCTGCTTCGTCGAGCGTCCGTTACCCCAACGAACTATTCAAACCGCGTATATATACATATATCTATAATACTAGGGAAACCATCGGCAAAGAGCTCCTGTTTACACGCTGAAGGTTGTTGACCGTTGCTATAGAACTCCGGTATACGAGAATTACCAGAGCAACCGAGATGACCTACTGCATGAGCAAATCATAAATCGTTTCGTGCACCTTGAATCACTTAACAAGTTCATGCGAACGCATCAGCCACGATTTCTCCATGGGAGGCTCGTTGTAACGAATGTGCTTATTTTTATTTATTTATTTATTTTTTCATCATTTACACACGAAATGTATCATTTATTCCCCAAACATTTCACGAATAGATGAAATATAGAGCGAAGAAAGTTTGTTTTTTTTTTTTCAGCTCTGTTAATTCGTAGTAATTTTGCAGATTGCCAATGGGCATACAGTTTTTATTGCTTGATTTTGAAACGTTGCAATCACGAGTCGAAGTTTGACCTCGGTCGAATGCGCACACACACACACACATACAGCCTATTTATTTTGTAACGCACCAGCAATCCTCATCTCCGTTAATACGATCTACGAGACCACTTTCCCCTTTGTCTTAAGTTCTTATTATTTTTTTTTTTTAATTAATTATTGTATTTTTTAATTTTCCGCTTGGATACGATAACTTTGCGATTTTAGGATCACTGTATTCAAGATTCCAGTGCTAATGTGCCATTTTATCATTATCAAATGAAACAATGAGAAAACGTTTTGCAAGTTTTTGATATTTTTATATTCATGGGTCCTTAAGAGCGAGAACGATATACATATGTTGTTTTCTTTCATTTTCTTACCACGAAAGAGCGACACAAAGACAAAATATAAGAGCTGCAATAAGACAAAGGGGACAGAGCCCTTTGTCTTATTGCAACTCTTATTTTTTCCTTCTGGAAAAAAAGATTTCGTGGTTTTTGGTTTCAATGTGTTCAGAATGTGCCCAAACATTTCGAGAAAACAAATTCAGAAAAAAAATTGTGCTTGTGTGTATGTGTGTGTTTGTGTTAACTTCTTGAGCAACCGTGCTGAAACTATATATGCACATAACTGAACAATGGAACCCATCTTGTTTACTGAAATTTTAGAAAAAATGTATTAAGTAGATTTAAAAATTATTTAGACGATGATTGAGTAAATGTAAAAATGATTTAAGGTTATTCATTTTGTATGAATAGGCTTGGAACAAGCATATGTTTGGTATTGAATTTGGCAAGAATCGCTTGAGGAGTAAAAATTTCATAAAATTTGTAAATGTTTGAAAAATGCCTTTGATCGCTCCAACTTTGGTAAATTTAAGATTATTCATCAAAAACTTTTTATACCTAAATAGGCTAGGGGAAAAACATGAATTTAAAGCATGAAGTATTGAATTTATCGAAAATATCTCAAAGGGTTGGGATTTCATTTTTTTTTTTAATTTGATCTTTTCGAAAAAGGTCTTTGATCGCTTCAACTTTCGTAAATTTGATATTAACGAGCCAGAAAATTACGCTATAGTGTACAGGGTATTAAAATTTGTCAACGACAAATTGAATCCATAAAACAAGCGTGCAAATTGGTAACTTGCACATTATTGCTTCCTTATTTATCACTTAACAAAGCTTCCTCTATATGAGACAGCCAAAATTATAAAAACCATTTACGAAACTACGAAAATCATCTCCTGGTAGAGGTTACTTTGTAATCGTGTAAGTGAGGAAGCAATGTGCAAGTTTTCAATTTTTTGTTTGTTAATGTTTCACTTGGATGCGACAACATTGGCAACTTTACGGTTACTATATCCAAGTTATTGGTGCTAAGGTGTTATTTTATCTTTGCCAAACGAAATAATGAGAAAGAAATTTGAAAGTTTTAAATATTCTTATATTTCTTCCATGGGTCCTTAAGAGCAAGCACGACACACACACACACACACATGTTGTTTTCCTCCCTTTCCTTCCAACGAAGGGGCGACATGGTTGTATACTTATACTCCTGGAGTTATAAGTGCTCGCGTATACGAGAACGCGATAGGGGGTTTTTGCTCGTGCAAGCACGATCGATTGTTGGAAAGTTGTAGAGAGAAACAGAGGTTGTGGTATACACTGTGCAGTGGTTGAAACCCGCACACGATTTTCGCTACATAAGGGGAGAATTTTGCAAAGGGACCTGTCGTGCAGAGTATACCTCGACATATAATATCTGTGTACTTTGGTGTAGTATCGCTATAACATGCACCGATGCGTGTGCAGCTCTCTATTATCTTACTGAGGGTTGAAGGTGAGATGTGCGGGGGTTGAGCTGAAGGTTCCTATGTGAGAAAGCAAAAATCGAGGGCGACAAGGGCCATCTCGGTCCACGTATTACGAAGAGGGAAGTATCTCCCTCTCTGTCGCTTGTACAGGAAACTGAAAACGTGTAGTACACTTTGGCCCACGTGGGTCTTTCAGTTTTGTACTCTCCTGTCTCGACGTGCCGCACTTTCATTTACACGTACTGTACCGTACGTTATGAGTCATGTGACTTGGATATATCCGAGTACTAGTTGGACCCTTTGCTATTGAACAGGGGCTCTCAGTAAGCCTCGACATATATACATGTCGCTGTACGCTTCTACATGCGTTATATATGAGCTCTTCCAACAGTATTTCTCAGCATTTTTATATTGGATCTGGTATCAGTGGCATCAAAAGCCTCCAGGCTATCAACTTTCGTTCCGAACAAATCATTCTTAACCTCTTAATTCGCCCCGTCGTTTTGAATTTCGAAATATTTACCTCGAAATAACAATCAACGATCTAACAAAAGTCCAGGCACTAATTTTCGCGTTGATCGAATCATTTATTGCATGCAAGTTCTGTTCATCCCACCATTTTAAATTGTTAAATTCAACTTGCCTTTTTAAACATTAAACTCGAGTACTTTGTTGCGTGAGCCTGTAGAGCTTCGTGATGCTCGGTTCTCGTGATCGTGGTAGGGCATCAAGCAAATAAGATCCGCGTCTGCAAACGCTTAATCAATTTTTAAGACCAAGTGCTGAGGACGCCACTACTACCTGCGATCCTTCCGCTATGTTTCACTCACGTAAAATGGCCACTACATCGATTGGGCTCTGTCAATGACGATTGGCACACCCAAAATACATGATATACACATAGCCCCGATCTCTAGTTTTTTTAAGGGATTGCATTCGTAGATTAAAAGTGCCGATATTAACTTGACGCAGGTCGATACTACAATGGAGATAAGAGATAACTCATGTCCTTTTATTTTGTCCCGTTTTAACCGAACAGTTCGGAATCCGTTTAATCCGTAATTCTTCGATATCGGATGGAGTATCAAGGAACATCGAGACGGTGCAGCAGTCGGGAGATTGGCAAGAAACCGTCATTGCGAAAGCCATGACGCTACCGGTATCCAGCTATGAAGCCCTACTCGTGCAAGTACGAGAGCTTACCCACGAGACAATACTACTGCAGCGACAGTTATCGTCGGATCTTTATAGCAACGTGGCCTCTACGGATCTCAATCACAACAATCTGACGGACTTTCAGAAGGAATATGAACAAGGTGAGCGAAATTCTTTTGCCTCACTTTATTCATGATTCAACAATAGACAGGATATGCAATGTTTCTTAATTTTTGTTTCTCCGTTTGTGTTAAATTTGATCAAATGACCCCCAGCTGGGGCTGCTCGTGGTTTCACCTTAGAAACAACGACCCAATTCACTGCACCGTGCCACGACAATTGTCGCGTTTGGGTCTTCGTCATCGGTTACCGGGGATCGGCTACAACGCCGTGATCGACGCGGCCAGACACTTCTCCCTTTAATTCACATGTTAGCAACAGACACATCCAACTTCTATTTTAACTCGGTTCAAACGAGAATTTCGTCTGGGGCTTTTATACATCTCTAGATTATCGATGCCTCCTCGTGGTGTGCTCACTCTTCCTCGCTTTCTTTCTTCTCTTTCTCCTTCTCCATGGCTCGATTTTCTTTCAGCTTGATTTGACTATCTCGCCATGTACAATCGCTTCTGAAAGCAACGAGCGCGTTCCCTCTCGTCTTCTCTGTTCTATCCTCGCTCTATATGTGTGTGTGTGTGTGTGTGTGTGTGTGTGTGTGTGTGTGTGTGTGTCTGTGTCTGTGGCTGGCTCTCCAGGTCCGGGGGATATCCTACTTTCTCGTTCTCGTCTGCTTGTCCATGTTTGCGACACGAGCAACAGCAGCGCTTGGAACTTTGCCATCAACGACGCCAAAGCCAAAAACAAATGTGCACATAGTTATACGAGTATGCCTCGCGCCAGTTTCCTCACTCTCGAGCTATTTCCCGGGAACCTAGGAAACAGAAACAGCGAGTATATGAAAACAAAAAACGAGACGCAAAACTTGTTTAGGATGGACCAGAGCGCGAGAACGATATATTTTCGTAAAACGACAAACTTCTTGATCTTTCTTCCGGTTTAACAATCCTTAAATCATAGCCCGATGATCTTTTGGCATTTAAGCTGGATTTCAAGTTGCCCGGGTCACTTTCACCATTTTTTATTCGTTCCGCAACACACTGGTCCCTCACTTTGTCTGTGAATGTACAAAACCTTCAATTAAATTTCTAAACCAGCCGCGTCTCAAGGTAGTCTTTGCACTTGGGCACTTATTGGAGAATTTGGTGAAATATTTTCATCTTGAAGCACGTTTTTGTTTTGTTTGTTATGTCTTGAGACTGCAAAGTTTCAGCTCACACGTCGCCGACGTTTTTCCGCAAGAAATTTTGATTTTAAAATCGCCGTTTATACGAGAAAAAATTTTAAAATCGCCGTTAATACGAGGAAAAAAAAAATCAGCCCGCCACAGGTTTAATTGAAAAAAAAATTCACCTACTCTCAAATACTGGTGAAGTGTTTTTCATTTGATTCATGAAATTATGAGCTTTCGATAGATCGAAGAAAAAAAGAAGCAGGATAACGAGATTTTTGGTAAAAAAAAATTTCAAATTAATGACCAGGGCGCAACTCAGTTTACGTTGTAAGCGCGTTCAGCTGACAGCCCTTTTTGCTACGAGTGTTGCGGTAATTCATGCGAATTTTCAAGTATTTATCAAAATGAAACTCTCCATCCGTATTATTTCTGTGCATAATGAAATTACATTAATGATCAAAATAAATTAAGAGTTGTGCAACAGTACGCTATATTTATTACAAAATTTACAAGAGTTTTGGCATTAGCCAAAGTGAAATTCAATGGACTAGTCAAATGCATGATGGAAAAACGAAATTACTTGGAAAAAAAATTCATTCAAGTGCTCTAAAAGACATCTCGACGGTTATTATAAATTCTGACAATTTTTTACGTATTAACAAATATCATAACTTTCACCAGCAGTTTCGTTGTTAAAATAGTCGATTACCCGACTGGGTCTGCCACAAAGATTACCTTAAAAAAAAAAAACTCTCCGAAGGGACGGATTAGGATTATCTGCAATTTTCAGAATGCTGATTGGCTGATTAATTAAACTTTCCCAGCCAATTAGACTCAACCTCAATCGATCATCAACAACTTTCATTTAAAACAAATCAAATAAGAAATTATACGGATCTGCGAATAGAAATGTCGGAAAAAAACGAACATCTGCATGAAACCTTTCTGTGATAACCCCTCATCGACTAGCTAGTATGGATTGATTCTGGAAGTATCGGTATTTTTTTTTTGTTTTGTTTTTTTCTTATAATTCTCGGATATAGCGTTCGTGAATTCTTCGGGACGAGATCCGTAAAAAAATTTAACGTTTTTTTATTGTAAATTTCGTAGCCCGTTTTTTTCTTCTTTCGCTCAAACGAAAGATTTTTGTTTTACGATTGGATATTCGCGAATGTCTGAATCTTGGCGGAGTGGTTATGTAAACATACGGAATATTTTTTTTGCGTTGGAGGAAAATTCACACACACACACACACACACATATATATATATCATATATATGTATATATATTACGACATATATCGATGATATCTCTCTGCAATGAAAGGCCTCTTTTTTAAGAGATTGTATTTGATGTTTCGAAGAGCAATAATGGATTTTATTAGTGAGTCTCTGTGAAAAGATTCAAGATCGCGAGTTTTACGCAACGTTTCCTTTTTTTTTTTTTTTGTCAAGTCCATGTGTCTCTGTGATTGCAGGAAAGCTGCTGTACGATAATGTAATCCGGAGATGTGACCGAAAGATTGACATTGGTCAGAGAAATCTCGTCGATCAAAAGTGAGTAATCGGAAATTTGGGATATATTTTTGAAGATTTTTTTATTCCGTGCCCGGGGCACATCGACTATTTTTACGGAACTTTCGGTAATCTAGAAAATTTCTAGATTACCGAAAGTTCGAAAGTGCATTTAATGCACCAAACGTCGAAACATGTATCGTGGGGTTCACGCTTCTTTATTTTTCTTTTTCGCCTGTTCTTTCTCTCATACACCTGTGTTTCGCGTATTATGGATCGTGTGCTCCTTACTTTCATCATCGAGGGGTAGAAAAAAAACCGAGTGCACCAAACTTTTTTTTCCATTTGCGTTTCCTTTTGCGACAAATCCGTCATTTTCGATGCTCGTGTCTCGTAACAAAGGCCCTTTCGTGAAACGCCGGCTGCACTGGTACGAGATGACACTTTTGCAACGAGCCCCGGGCACGAATTTCCTTTTCCTCATTTTTTTTTTTTTTTTCTTCTTTTTTACACAATGTACTCCGGGTGCATTGGTCTTTTGTTCTGTACTTCAGCGAAAAAGCGTAATGTAGCCGGGTCTTTACTGGGTCAGTCGAGTGTTTTTATGCATTCACTGGTCTCTGGCAATGTCTTCTTTTTTTTTATTTCTCATGCGGTTTTTTTTTTTTTTTTTTTTGAAGCGAGTTTGCGTTTCATTCTCATCTCACGCCGAGCTTCGACCGCGCACGGGAAAGCTTCAGCTCCGGTGAATTGACGGCGCGACTCATTGCTTGGAGAAACGAGAATCGTCGTAATCATATTGGAGTTAACGTGAGTTTCATGAAAATGCATGAATTTTTTTTAATTTTTTTTTATGAAATATCGCTATATGAGGATTTATTCAATGATGTCCGTTGTATTTATATTCCCCGATCATGACATTGACGTTAAGATATAGCGCTGTATGAAACATCAATGATTTTTTAAATAGAGAACTTGTATTATTTTCAATTTTTTAAATTATTTAAAAGATAATTATTCAAACGCACGATTTGCATAGGTTTTTTTCAATTACTCATCATTGTTTAATTAATAGAGAACTTGCGTGTAAACAATTTTCTCCTTTTTTTTTATCATTCTGTCATAGTTGAGTATTTTCTGAAGTTAAATAT
The DNA here is from genome assembly GCA_963564615.1 of Rhorus exstirpatorius. Lineage (NCBI taxonomy): Eukaryota > Metazoa > Arthropoda > Insecta > Hymenoptera > Ichneumonidae > Rhorus > Rhorus exstirpatorius. The sequence goes on from OY751313.1 coordinate 48,328,832, forward strand.
TGCATTAGTTTCTTTAAGCAAGTAAATTATTATATCTTAAGGTGTAAAAATTGTAAGAAATTTACGCGCTCTGTGGGCCGAGTGACGTCACAGCACCCTTCGGTACTTAGGGTAAGGTTATGTCCGGTTTTTTCCAGCTAGGGTCATCTTCCGCATACAGTTAACCGCCGGATAACCCATCTTAAATGGATAGGACATCCGTCGGTAAAAAAATTCGCGAAAGTAAATCATTAGTGCACGAGTGTGTGTAATATATACATTACAGCGTATGCTGTAACTTGAAAAAATGTTAATCAAGGATACATGAAAGCGACATCTGCAAATTTTCCAAAAAACAGATTGAGAGATGTTTCTAACACAAATAAACTCTTTTCTGGTGTTGATACAGCTGTGTTTTTGCAACACGGTACAAAACAATATTTTTACACTTTTTTCGATTCTTCAGGTACATTAGTCATGTTTGAACCACTATTTGGACTACATATTCACGATTTACGAAGATTTTTCGGGTTAGGAATGATTGGCTGCTTGAATTTCTTAATTTTACCGCTAGAGGCGTTGCTGCACTGGGGTGTTGTGACGTCACTGTCACGCGATATACCTTTGAAATGCAACTCAATTTTCAAGCTGGTATAATTAATTAAATAATTATGAGAAACTAAAAAAACCTTGCAAATGATGTTTTTGAATAATTATCTTTTAAAAAATTTAAAAGTTTAAAATAATGCAAGTTCTCTATTATACCTATAACGGTGGATAACTATATTCGGAAGATAATCCTAGGTGAAAATACCGGGCGTAACGTTACCCTGGTACCTCGAGGAATATGTTGTGACGTTACTCGGCCCGCAGAGCGCGCGTAAATTTCTTACAATTTTTATACCTTAAGATATAATAATTTACTTGCCCAAAGAAATTTATGCAATGTTTATTAACTTCAGAAAATATTTAACTGTGACAGAATGATAAAAAAAAAAAAGGAGAAAATCGTTTACATGCAAGCGCGTTTTCTATTTTTGTGGTAATTATTTACTTTGACGGCTTTTCCGAATTTGGGGTGTTCTTGGTTTTTTTTTTTTCGCATCAATACGTTTGTTTTGGTCCCAATAATGATAATCAGGTGACGGAGCCTGAAAAAATTAAAGGGTTAGTACAGAAATATTCAAAATTTGTTTGTTGGAAGTTGTTATGCACGTGGAAGGTGTTTGCTACTGGTGTGCAGGGGGCCAAGGGGGTGCAACCCCTCTGCGGGGTCATGGGGCAGAACCCCTTGCGGGGGGGACCCCCCCAAGACACTAAACATAGTTTTTGTATGCAAATTTTCAAAATTCATATTTCTTGGTTTTTTTTTGCATCAATACGTTAGTTTCGGTCTCAACAATGATAATCAGGTAGAGCAGCTAATTTTATTTAATCTTTCGTGCTTATATTTAAAATTTTATATTATTTATCAGGATAAACTTCCGAAAGTGTCCCCCTACCGATTTTGCTGAAATTTGGCACATACCTTCTTTTTGACGATATAAAACTTTGCCTAAAAAGATTTTTAGCGCATCGCAATAGTTTTCGAAGCATCGAATTTTGAAAAAAATTACCACGACTGAAGTTGTATAGCCATATCCGGAATGTGAACTACGCGCACTGGTAAATCGGGCCGGACTGTTGGAAAGAGATAGTTGAAAATCGCGGATCATACTGTTTCACTCTCGAACATATATTATCACTTATGAACATGCAGTCGCATGCACGAAAGTTTCAATGCTGCGCACTCAGTTCGCAAAGAGTTCCTCCTCCATTTTTGTCGCCTGTGTATTTTCATTTTTTTTTTACTTTTCCCATCATTCAAATTTCGTTTTCAATGTTGAGTCGCAGCCAATCGGAATGCTTGGACGATGGGAAAAGTGAAAATTGAAATAACGCAATCGACCCCTCCTTGCCTCGTATCGTTTGAGCTTAGAGTCGATAAACTGCCCCTTTGCCAGAATTTACACTACAGGAGATAAGTTCAGCTGAAACGAGATAGAGATCCACGATTTTCAACTATCTCTCTCGGTCCCGGGTCTTCTTTATCTTCAACTATGGCTGTTCTCATTTCAGGTATTATGGTCTATATTTCAGTGCGTGGCACACAGAAAACGCGCCGGATGTGCGCGTCTTTGTATATACGCGCAGAGTCATAACCTCTCTAACCTGCTTTTTTTTGCTATACAACGATATTTGGTCGAAACTTCTCACATAAATAGGCTAGGGAACAAGGATATTTGGCATTGAAGTTTGGTAACGATCCATCGAAGGCTTCAGATTCTATGAAATTAAAAATTTTTATAACAAATGGTATCTTAACTCTGACATTCGTGAATTTAGCACAATCAAGCAAGCACTTACCACGTAAATAAGCCCGAGAAAACTAATATTTGGATACACAACGCTCTCACGAATTATTTTATAAATGATTAAAAGTATTTAGCACTGATATTACTCAACTGGCTCGCGGTTTAGTAACTTTTTTACCAACGTCAGATAGCAACTTGAAAGAAAATAAGAAACTTTGATGAACCATCACTGGATATGTGGTGCATGTCAGGTATTAACGGGGACATGCTGCTTGAGGACGGTGTCTCCGCCAGTATAGGTCGAATGAGATTGAAAAAAAAAGGATTTTAGTAACCGATGGGGCGCGGGAGAGGCGGGGGGGATACGAAGCATGCGCCCTGAGATGGGGAAAACGTTTTGTTGCAGGGTTTCTCGCGATTTCATAACGTGTTATTGATCACAAAGAGACAGGGAGAGAGCTCTAGAACTTTAGGAGTATGTATATGACATTGAGGCTCTCGGTATCGTCCCATTGGGATTGTCTCATAAAAAAAAAAAAAAACAAACCAGTTCCCGTGATCAAATAAATAACGTGGCTTGTACTTCCTGATATCCAATTACATCATACAAGTAACTCGACTCGGTTGCTCGCGTTTAACTTTGGTAAAGTACCTACTCGTGGGGGAAAAAAAAATTGTGCAAATTGAAAACTTAAACTTACACATTGCTTCCTCATTATTTTATTTCGACCACAAAGCTCTCTCTCTCTCTATTTCTCTATGAAGTTTTCAATTTTGGCTTCCACATAGAGGAGAAGCATTTTCGTCGAGATGAATCAACGAGGGAGCAATTTGTGAGTTTCTAATTTGCACGCGCTCTTTTCACACGAATTCGATTTCAATAATTTAAAAATTTTAACGTTTTTTCATAGTAATTTCATGTTTACAACATCGAAATTACAGAATATCTGTCCGTCACTTTTAAAATCAACAGCGTTGAACGAGTAACCATAACTCACGTCGTCAATGGATCTTATGATGTAGTGGCATAATTAATATTTTAACGAACATTAGTAGTGTCAAACATATATAATTTTTCATAAACGTTAAAAAAATATTTCAACATTTTAAGAAATCTTAAACTCGTTAGCCAATCTTTTCAAACTCAATACCGAAAAATTGTTCTTCCTTAGCTTCTTTATGTGTATAAAGTGGCTGGGCTCGGTAGTGGAAAATTCGCAAAAGTTTTTAAAAATGTTAAACAATTTCATCAGTTATTTTCAAACTCAAACATTAGGTTTCTCGTGCTTATTTACGTGGTAAGTGCTTGCTCGATAGTGCTAAATTCACGAATTTTAGAGTTAAGATACAATTTCTTATAAAAATTTACAACTTCATAGAATCTGAAGCCTTCGATTGATCATCACCAAACTCAATACCCAAATATCCTTGTCCCTATTTATGTGAAAAGTTTCGACCAGATAGCCAGCAAATTTACGAAATTTAGAGGACAGACTTTTTTTTTCGAAAAATTCAAAATCCTATAAAAGCTGAAATTTTGGAGCAATTTTGACAAAAATTGTAACAAATCATGGGGATTCAATCCCCAATTCATGTGCAATACATACATACATGCGTTCAGAGATTTTTTTTTCTCAATATGATTTCTTGAATATTTGGAACATTTTGAGCACTCTGACATGAAAATCATGGGGGAAAAAAATGTTTTCTCATGAAAACAAAGCTTCCTCCATGAGGCAGCAAAAAAGTACTGTCACACTGACATTCGTACAGATGTTTCTTTGAAAAATATTGTTTACCCAATTTTATTGTCTCGAATTAAAATTAAACCCCAATTATATCCTAAGAATTTATATTTAGAATAATATATTTATATAAAGAATAATTTATAGTCGTACAAGTGCTAATTGTCGGTTCAATGAAAAAAAAAATTCGTTAATCGTTTAGCCAAACAAGTGCAAGCCTCGTATTTTTATTGAGAACATTTTTTTTTCCCCAAACGTCCAATAGACATTGCCATACTTGGACTGTTTTATATCTTTTCAAATACAGAGTCGAAGGACACTCTTTCTCGTTCGGACATCGCCTTGCGTGATTTATCTTGATCATTGAGGTATCTTGAGATAAATGAAATTCCTGCGAAATGTGTATTATCAGCTCGATTAGGATTTCGGTATATTACCATGCACGCGAGGGGAAATCATTTCGTCACGGTGGGGATATAGGAGAGAAGACTTAGGAGTAGACGGAGAATGCGGTATATCTATGGGGCATTCCATGTCGGTTTAGTTAACCCTATATTGAAAGTTAAAAATTATGCTTACGTCAAAATTATTCAAATTTTTTTTTTTTATTTCAACGAGATTTTTTGTTTTATTATCTAAATTTTTAGCTTCGAGTCGAAATTTTTTTTCGCAAGTTCGGGGTCTCGTGTCGAATTTGCCAATTTAGTTGCTTGTACGCAGTATTCAATCTCGTTCACAGTATTACTCTATGCGTAATCCATAATTGCCAAACCCTCTAAAACCTCATAAATCCTCTCTCTTAAGCCACCTAATCTTCAGCTTCGTGAGTGCGATAAACTATACTGTGAAAGACAATGTGCAAGTTTACAATTCGCACGCTCAATTTTATAAGTTATGATTTTTGAAACTTTTAATTTTTTTCAAATTATCGTTATATATCCATCATCCGTTAAGACAGTCCTTGCGCGCCAGACTATAGTCAGTATATGATCGAACTTTTTAAGCAACAAAATTGTTGAAGAAAGCTATTATAAAATCTGATGACACGTAAAAAGTCGTTGTCGGAATTTATAATAACTGTCGAGATGTCTTTTGGTACTTGAATTAATTTTTCTTAAGATGTAATTTCGTAACTCAACTGATTTTGATGCAAAAATAATAGGGGCTAACAAATTTGCTAACATCGAACCGGCACTTGCCACAAAAATAAGCCAGTTGACACTAATGTTCGTTAAAATGTTAATTATGCCACTGCATCATAAGATTCATTGACGATGCGAGTATAAATAATGGTTATTCGCTGAAAAGTGACGGTTAAATTTTTTGCAGTTTTGATGTTGAAGATATGAAATTATTTTGAAATAACGTTAAAAATTTTGAATTATTGAAATCGAATTCATGCAAAGGGCGTGTAAATTTTAAACTTGCATATTCCTTGCTCGTTATTTTATCTCGACCAAAAAGCTTCCTCTATAAAAAAGCCAAAATTGAAAACCTCATAGAGATAGAGAGCGCTTCATGGCTGGGATAAAATAAGGAGGAAGCAACGTGCAAGTTTCCAATTTACATCGCTTTTTTTTTATGCAATCCATCGAAAGCTCATAATTTCATGAACAAATTAATCATTAAATGAATCACGTCACTAGTATTTGCATTGATTCATTTTTCAATTGAACCCGTGGCCAGCTGATTTTTTTTTTCGTATATATACTGTGCTAAAACAGCGATTTTAAAATTGAAATTTCATGCGGAAAAACGTCGGCAACGTGATCCGAAACTTTGCAGTCTTAAAAAAAAAGTGTTCCACGATTAAAATATTTCCATCTCACAAAATTCTTCATTATTTGCCAAAGTGCGAGGACCTGCATCAACGAATCGAGAGTGGGCCTTAAAAAGACAAATTACCTCGATCGAAAATCCATTCGTTTCGCGTAAAATAGCCCATACAGTAGTACATAGCTGAATCGTATTGCGACAGCGCGAGCTCCGGGGATCCGGGCGAGGGGTGTTCGAGAGCGGGGAGGGTGATCGGAGGACGAACGAGAGAGGGCTATCGGCCAAAAAGAGAGAGAAAGAGAGAGAGAGAGAGAGAGAGAGAGCAAGGCAAATATTATATATACAAAGGCTGCAAGCAGTGAGTCAGTGGAGGCGCACAGCAGCCATATGCAGCGAGGAGAGACTTTTAGCAGCAGTCAAAGACCAGCTGTTCTCGTTCGGATAGCCTCTATTCTACGCCAGTTATTTCTGCAGTCTTACGGCAGACGCAACGTTTATTTATCGCGATATCCACCTTTCTATTCTCTCTTTCTCATTCTTTCTCTCTCTCTCTCTCTTCGATATTTCGTGCCTGTGATATCGTCACTGATTTGACTAATAATCTCGGCTAATCGAGAATCTTTCGTCTCTTCGTTATTTTCCTTCAACCTCGTTCAACGTGTGCTTTCGTGAAAGACGAATTTTGACTACGAGTGTCGGTAATGTAGAGAACTAGCCGAGATCGCGCGAGAGTAAAAAATCGAAAGTACTCTATAAAATGTACCGGTTACCCTGGGGCTCTGGACACATATATATATACGTACATATATACAAATACCAACTGACTGTATTTCGTGGGCCACGCGCCATCCAATGAGCCTGATTGATTAAAGGAATCGTTTTTTCCTCTTGTTTTGTTTTTTTTATTTTTTTTATCGTGAAACACGAGTGAATAAGTGAATCTGACGCTCCGGTTGGAAAATATTATATTCGCGACGCGGATGTCAGTGTGTATTCTTGATCGAGAGCCCATTGTAATTCGAGGACGTTCCTCTTATTCACGTTCGTGTTTATAGTTCATATAGGTGTAACGTCCGGTTCACGGTGTGTCCGGTGTGCGCCTAAGTTTTAATAAACGACACAGAGGAGTGAGTGAGTGTATATCTTTTTTTTTCTTCTTCGTTCCGTCATCATCGTGACAATCCCAATGTGTCGTGCACGGTTATTACTCATATCACTTGAAAATTCCATGTTATCAATCGCCTTCCTTTATATATATACATATATATATATATAAATCGAGGGCTTAGGACCAAAAAGGCGTAACCCACAAAAAACGGACCTGCCATAAGAGCGTATCCCAAACTTTAACACGGAAGTTCCAGAAGAACAAAATTAATCAGCCTACAGCCAGAAAGGCGTAAGGCCACTACAATACTGCCAGAAAGGCGCTAACCCGCAAAAAAAAAAGTGGCTTACGCTCTTTTGGCTGATCAGTGATAATTTTTTGCGGATTTAAATCGCCTGCTTACAATCAGAAGGGCGTAATCCTCTGTTTTTTTTTCAATTTTTTCAATTTTTCGTAGTTTACACGCCTTTCTGGCGGATAACCGTGTGTAAGATTTACTTACTAGATGTGTGTAAGATTGCCGTTTTTGGAACTTGATAACCTTGTTACAGCCGGAAAGGCACGACTAGAAGTCACCGTATGAAAAAAGTAAATAATGCCCTTCCGGCTGTAACAAGGTTATCGCAAATTCCAAAAACGGCAATCTTACACACATCGCGTTTTCAGGTTTTTTTTTTGGGTAACGCCCTTCTGGCAGTAAGTAGGCGATCGAAATTTCGAAAAATCTGACCGGTTATCCGCCAGAAAGGCGTAAGCCAAGAAATATAAAAAAGAGGGTTACGCCCTTCTGGCTGTAAGCAGGCGATTCAAGCCCGGAAAAAATGATCACTGATCTGCCAGTGACGTAAAAAAAAGTCGCGTAAGCCACTTTTTTTTCCGGGTTACGCCTTTCTGGCAGTATTGTAGTGGGCTTACGCCCTTCTGGCTGTAGGCTGATTAATTTTGCTCTTATGGAGCTTCCGTGTTAAAGTTGGGGATACGCCCTTATGGCAGTAAAGCAATGAAAAGTCGAAAAACAGTGGGTTACGCCTTTTTGGTCCTAAGCCCTCGATATATAGACATGTAATCACGCGAATTATTTCATGAATGTCATAACAATGATTGCGGAGAAAAATCCGAATATCCGCTGATATAAACGCCGATCGAAGTAAAATAATCTTGAGAAATATGTAGGAAATTTTAAAAAATTTCCACCATGAAGCTCCTCTCTTTCTCTCTATGAGGTTTTCAATTTTGGCTCCCTCATATAGAAGAAGCTCTTCGGTCGAGATAAAATAATGAGGAAGCAAAATGTGCAAGTTTCTAATTTGCACGCTTTTCCCGTTAATTCGATTTCAATCATTCAAAATTTTTTATGTTGTTTTAAAATAATTTCATGCTCACAACATCAAAACTGCAGAAATTTTGTCCGTCACTTTTCGCCTTAAGGGCGTGCTCGGTGTGCATCCGGTTAAAATAACCCTAAAAAATTCCATTACTTAGCGTTGTTTTCGCACAAAAACAATCGCTCACTATTATTGTACAGATTAAAACAATTTAAGAATAATAGTACTCAGTGAATATGGCATTGATGTTTTAAGCATGTAAAAGCCTCTAGACGGTTGATCGACCGTATCGACAGTTTTCACAAATCGTGTGTGTGTGTTTCTCGATCGATAAAGAAGAAAAATTGATTAAATCGTAAAACCCCTGTCACCGTGATTTAAAAATATACTTAAAACAATGGAAGAAATCCGTCTTCCCACGGATTTTACGTGTCGCCTAATATCGTGATCGTGAAAATCGTATTAGAAATTAAAAAAAAAAAAAATCCTGACGCAAGGGGACGTTGTTTGTTGGACGAGGGATGAACGCGAGAGAGGAGAGTCATATGAGGCTGTGAGACGCTTTGAAAATCTTTGCTTTGGCGTCTGCGCCCTGTGTCTCGTCAGAGCCACTCTCGTATCATCCCTCTCTCCCCCGGCCCTTGCCTCGGGTAATCGGGGACACGATGTTACGACCCTGAACGTTCCAGGACATTCAGAAATCGAAAGTGCGTGTGTGCTAGTCCATAGACGAATTTACGACAATGTGGAAAAAAGCGTGAGCCTCGGTGAGTCGGAAGGGGCCGCTGTGTGGCGGAGGCTTCGAAATAAAAAAGAAAAAACAAAAAGTATCACGTCCGAAGATGCGTCGCATACGAATTCTACCGGATGTCATTAACTAAATCAGACCCCTTCTTCGAGAAAGTTTACTCCTGTGGCTCGTGAGTGTGTGTGTGTATGTGTCCTCCCCCCCCTATCGACGAAAATTGCAAATCAGAAAAAAATATAAACACACTTCGGTTATAATGATCGAGTCGTAGTTGTTATTCTTCTCGTCCATAAAAAATGCCCAGAGACACACACCGAGGATAAGCCTTCGTCTGTCGTAATTTTTCCCCGTGAAACGAAACACAAAACTCGTCTATATATATATATATTGTTCTCGTAATGGAAAAATTCTCATCGAGCAAAGAACAGCAGCGCGAACGTCACTCGGTCGGTACGACTTGCATACCATTACCGAAGACAGGTAAATTTGCCAATGTCGAGTGTAATCGTAATAACGACAGTAAATTCGCGAAAACTGAGAAAAATCGCCTGAGGCTTATAATGCGAAGCAACGAGGAACAGCTTGACGATGACGACGAGGACGACGATGACGATGATTCGTTCGTTACGTCTGCCAACGACAAGGAACAGCGAAATATCATTGTTGCCCGTGACAGCCGTCAATTGCCAGTTAATCAGATCAACAGAACGATACCTCGTTTTAAAGCCAGATATACCGAAACAACGAGATTTAACACCGATGAAAAGGTGAATTCATTGATTCTCACGACCTTTTTTTTTGTTCTCTGTGACCGTACGTAGCCTTGATATTTGATCAAAAGCAAACTCGAAGCCATTTCAGCTGCAGCAGTGTATACAATAATTTTTTTTCCCCCATCCTATTGCGCTACGACAAATTTTATATGAGTAGATCCCTATATTGTCGATATAGCGGTTCGAATAATTAAGAAAATACCCAATACCCTTATTTTCGTCTGCTATAGTTTCCCCGATTCCTCAGTAGAGGGAGATCCAACGAATATGCAGAAATTAGGATGAAGCAATTTTTTTTTTTTCGTTTTCTTATCTCGTTTAAGCCTCGCTAAATCTGGAATTGATTCGTTCGCATCTTCGTGAAACTCGTCGTTACTGCGCCTGTCCCATTCAAAATGCACGTCTGTACAACGTCTTGTGTGTTGTCTCTTTCCGATTGAAAAACAGTCATGGTTTCCGTGTGTTCGTAGCTTGAGAATAATAAACAGGGGATAGCTAGCTCATCATTGTATACAAAAGTCGTTGTGTGTACTACACACTCGCGTTATTTACCGAATGCTACATTATATAGAGTCAAGGAAAGGAAAAATAAAACAAAGAGAAAGACCGCGAAAGAGAGAAAACCCACAAGAATGGTCTATAAACCTGATACCTGAATTCAAGTGTAGTGTTACATAGTTGTCTCTCTTTCTCTTTCTCGCTACGTGCTGTACATATTCCCATTCAGAAAACGCGAAAGATATATGAATTTAATACGGATACGACCCCTTTGAATGTTACCAGCATCCAATTTCAGGTTTGCCTGGCTTTACCCTTGCGTGCTGCATGCTGACCTGTATCGTAAAGTCGTTATTCCGGCTGCTACACGGAAAAAAAATTTTGCCTCTCGGGAGAAAAACTTCGGAAATTCTTTTGAATTTTAAAGTGGAAATTTACAGTTTAAACCAGCAAATATGGTTATACAGATAGTACAGAAGTATATTCCACACATTACTTTTTGATCAAAACACTGTAAAGAGATTAATTTACTGTGTTAAGAGTCATCGAGCGAGGGCATACGAAGCGCCAAGTGGCCAATAAGCCAACTAAGAATTTCTTAGATGTTTATATTCGAAATGTAGCTGAAAATACAATAGTATTCCACAATTAAACATAACAGATAAATTTGTTCGACTTGTAAAATATACGGTCTGGTCCTCTGCTCCGTGGAATTTTTTTTTTCGAGGTACAATAAATTATCGAAAACTCGAGGCGGCTGTCGTTTGCCCCCACTCTTTTCTCGCCAACTGACAAATTCATTTTATTATTAATTTCACACCTATCTGCCACTCTTTATCGGATCAGAGCGTACTGCTCGCCACTTCACGGCACTTTAAAAAAATATTTTTCCACCCTATTTCGTTGAAAAACGAAGTAATCATTTCGAATATAGTATCGGTGACGCCAAGTCCGTGCTCACGGCTATATGACAGTACATGCTACGTATTTCACAGTTCCGGCTACTAACGCTAGGTTCGCTAGTCACGGTTGTCGGTAAGAGCCGTAAGAGCGGAGAAGCAGCAGTGATGGCGTAAGCGTAAAGTGAGCCCTGAGATAAAGTAAGCTTTGAGGGACAATGGGGGCGATCGGGGCCCTTCATGAAACATGCGCCACCACTGTAACATTTACATCCTACCCTATCGACATCCGTAACTTTTTGCTGAATGCATTGGTTGACATATCTGCCGCAAGCGACGCTAACTTCGACATGCATTTTTTCAAATTTTTCCGCGAGAGGCGCTACCCTCGATTCTGAGTTGGTCACGTGTGCTCACTGATCTCTACTGATCAGTGCGTGTGCTCGATGACTCTTACTGCATTTTTTTTCTCTTCATCGTTGTATTTTTTAAATTTCAGTTATTATTTTTTGTAATATCTTTTTTTACGTGTATGCGCTCATATATCCTATACAGATTTTCTTATGTACGCTCATTGATAGTAACGTTTTAACGCCAATGATCAATCGGCCATCTCGAGCTTTCTCGTCTTCTCAAAATGAACTTTCGCCAATGTTTATGTGCAATTATAATTACACACATAACTAAAGAGCATTGATTTTGTGTACGATTTTTTTTTTTAATTCAACTTCATTTTTCTCGTATTTATCTCGTCTCTGTATGATTTAGCATAGTGCTAGATTAAAAAAATTTAGAAACTTGCACGTTGCTTCAAGGAGGTTCTCACCAGGTAAAGCAAAATGCACAGAAAAATCTGATTTTTTTTTATCACATATTCACTACTACGGTAGAAATGTGCCTGAATTATTTGGGAGTTTTCACCCACATCATTTACATGAAAATTTAGTGTCGGTCTAGGCTCTTTAACACGTGTTCTTATGGCGTAAGCAGAAATTGCGATATTTGCCCATTTAACCCTTTTCGTCTCAAAAGTACAAAATTTGGACACAACATTCTGCGCTGTAACTTTTGATCCAAACGTCGTTGAAAAAAAATTAAATAAGCCAAGATCGATAGTTTTGGACCTCCTCTCTCGAATCCCGTGATCAGAATCAGCTTACGATTTCGTTGAAAAAAGTTATGATCATTTTTTCTACGTTTCTCCGCGAAAATCGTATATTTTGACATTGAAAAAGGCAATACTGACCATTGCAAAAGGTACCAATCGCGTATTTTTTATCAGCCCTTTTTTATTCCGTCGGAATTTTTTTCAAAAACAAAATGGCGCCTCCAAGATGGCGCCTGCAAGTGATAATTTTTCATTTCCTCGCACAAATATCGATTATTTTACCGTTATGCGTGTATAACGACCGAAGACATGATGAGCTGGGATGAAAAAGTGATGATTATCACTTGTGAATACCTGACCTCAAAACGGTTCATTCCTAACTCCAAATTAGTCATATATCATGGGTTTTTACCGAGATTTCACCCGTTTTTCACTCAATTTCCGATGTGAAAGTGACCATATACACTTCTGACCGAAGAATAATCGGCTTATGACCTAAAAATTGAGTGTAGCACGATAATCTAATTATGTGAGCGTTGTAAACTGTTACTATGACGATTGTAAGCTCAATAAAAGTGTATATCAGAGTAAAAAACTTTATCCTCGGATGCCTAATCTTCAAATAGTTCTTCCTAACCTTAAATATTATACATTACGTAAAAATCATTAATTCGCAACCATTGATGTCGCGTTCTTTAGCCGTCAATATATATTTAGCCGTTGCCCGACTCTCACCGCGGGAAGGTAAACGCTATTCTTGCTAAAGCGGGAATGCCTCAATCCTACACATTCTTTTCTACACATGATTCGAGCCACACATATTCGAGCTACACAAAATTCGAGCTACACAAAACTTGAGCCACACAACTCCGAGCTACACATAATCAGAGGCGGAGATCTCCGACCTACACGTACGAGTCATTGAGCTACACAAAAGTGACCTACACAAATTCGAGCTACACATAATATGCGACCGACACAAATTCGATCTAAAATGATTCCGTTGTTCCACATTTAAGCTGAGGCCACTCTTATACCTGCGAGGTTTGAAATTCAATAGCAATATAAATTTAAAACCTCGCGGGTATGAGAGGGGCCTCGGTAAAATGATGGAACAACGGAATCATCCTAACTCGAATTTGTGTCGGTCGCATATGTGTAGCTCGAATTTGTATAGGTCACATTTGTGTAGGTCGATTTGTGTAGCTCGGTGATGCGTGCGTGTAGGTTGAAGATCTCTGCCTCTGATTATGTGTAGCTCGGAGTTGTGTGGCTCAAATTTCGTGTAGCTCGTAATTGTGTAGCTCGAATTTTTCGAATTTGTGTCGGTCGCATATGTGTAGCTCGAATTTGTGTAGGTCGATTTGTGTAGCTCGGCGATGCGTACGTGTAGGTCGAAGATCTCTGTCTCTGATTATGTGTAGCTTGGAGTTGTGTGGCTCAAATTTTGTGTAGCTCGTAATTGTTTGGCTCGCGAATCATGTGTAGGACCATTTTGTATAGGAAAGAATGTGTAGGATTGAGGCATTCCCGTAAAACTGTTTCGATCAACTTATGGCAGTAAAAATGCATATTATTGCCATGGGGGAGTTTAAAAAAAAATAATTGCGGGTATTTTTTTTTACCGCGGAGACACGAAAAGGATCCATGATAAACCTTATTCGCCAAACTGTTTCTTGTTACAACATTCAGAAATTTTCCCGAGTTAACTACATTCTCTACCCGTGTCAAGAGATTATGTACAAGTTACTCGAAACGAATTTCCCAAGTAAATGCTCGAAATTGGATTATAGAAAAAAAATGGTAGATAATATAACTTACCTCTAGCTTCAAAATGGCCCAGTTAGATCAATCATATTAAACATCCAACCCAGACATTAATACTAGCAGGTTTTAACCAAAACGAATCGCTTTGTTCTAGGGCCTTACAAGTGAGACTCGTTTTGATTCGAAAAAAAAAGAACAGGGAATAATTAGTTATTAACAATGTTGTAAAAAAATGCGACTTTTTTCGGTTTTTCGCCAATATCTCGATAACTAAGCGAGATAGGGCTGCAAACTATTTGTCTTTATTTGTAGAGTGTGAAATTATCTACAAAAATGTATATAACAACATTAGTCGCTGAGTCAATCATTTCGCTTCCACGTGGCGTCAAAGTTCGAACTCCGAGACCCGAAAACCTCTGATAACGTCGGTTTTTGCAAGTCACTCTCAAAATTTTTTTCGTGCATTTAAAATGAAATTAAAAAACTACAAAAATTCATCCATCTTCTGAACACTTGAAAGAACCGATTTAATTTTGTTTTAGATTTTTAGACCTTTTTTTATTCATTTTGTTGCTATCTAAACAAACAAAAATCATTTTTTCGCAGTTGTAGTTATGTTGGTGTTTTGAGGTCTTAGAGCCCATTTGAGGTGAATCTAATTATATACATTTTGTTCAGAAAGAAATTTTCAACAAAAAAAGGCTCTCGAATTTTCTTCGTTCGCTGATTTTTTTTATTGACGCGCATAGTTATCCAAAATTTAGGACATCATTATTTTCAATATAACGGTCCTTTTCTTATTGAAATTCGATTGTTTTTTGCATCACTATTGATTTATTAATCATCACGAAGCCGATTTAAGTAATTCCGATTATTTTTATTCAATTATTATTAAATTGTTTATTTAAAAAAGTATAAATAATTGAAGAAATATAATATTATATTGGTTGTATTTGTTTTATCATTGAGAAAGCAGCGATTAGAAAAATATTCAACTTTTTATTTGCACACGAAATAATTTGGTCAATATATATTTGTAGAACATTGCAAAGCAGGAGCAAAATGAGTCTCACTTATAGTTAAAAAAAAACCTGTTAGTATTAATGCCTGGGTTAACACAGGACAGATGTCTAACATGACTAAATGGCATGAGCAGCACGATTTGAACAGTTGAGGTAGCTTCTGCGCTCAAAACACTAGTCAAATGAGTGCTACTTTTTGACAACGGTTTTTGCAAAGTACAAAGTACACAGTAGTGATGTTCGATTTTTCTTACAGCATATTATTAACCTAGAAAAATATTAATAACCAATGGATATGCAAATTTCCATTATAAGTACATTTTCGTTGAGATTTTTCCAAGAATAATCTTTATTTACTTTATTTTTTTACCGATTTTAATGCATTACTGCTCATTTCGTTCCTCAAAAAATATTCAACACATTCACAATCTAGATTTTTTTGTAGAGTTGATCAGTTTTGACAACTGCAGCCTCGTCGTTTAACCGGTATACAAACTAATCTGCTTCCATTAACAAACTGCCGTAATTGCTTATATAACGATTAATACTACAAAAAATTTTAATCGATACAAAGAATAAAAATCAAGGATTGTTATATGAATAATCTTGACGAGAAAATGTATCATAATGGAAATTTGCATTCATCCGTTGATGGTTTTGCATATCCATCTTTATTGGTATTTTTCTAGGTTAAGAACACACACGCTGTTATACAAATCAACCTTCCTGTCGATTAGTGCACTAAACTATGCAAAAAAAAACCATTTTGAATATTTAGCACTCATTGGACTATAGTGCGGAGCGTAGAAGCTAAATTAAAAGATGTAGCTCTTTTGACACTATTGGACCGCCACATCGCTCAATCGATCCACGTTTTACTCTCGTCACACGAGTTGCTCTCGCACTCTGACTCTAACCTCACTTTAGACGCGGTCAAAAGTTTCTTAATGCGACTCGCGGGCCACTAACATGCCACAGCAGTACCTATCGGGGACATTTACGTACTAAAATTAACTGCATAAATCCACCGCACACAAAATAATAATAATAATAATAATAATAGCAACCCCTGCGGCTCCCGCGTATGTTTCCCATATCGTTCAGGAGGAACCATCTCTGAGACGTCCGAAACAGTATTCGTCCGTTATAAACTCCGAGAGAACAACGCCGTGCACACCGAATATCGGGCGCGTCGGCGTGGATGGTGGTGGCACGCCGTCGTTAAACTCGTGGGGGTCACCACCACAATCTACCACCGCAGTTGGGGGTTCTACGATAGTACGCCCGTATTACGCCGCGGGCGATCCGCCCCTGAGCCGCCGTGATCTCATCACGGCCGAACCACAGTCTCCGTTTGCCACCAACGGAGTCTGTCAAATATCCGACAGTCCTGCCACGAGACCGAACGAATCCCGCGAGCAATGTCAATCGACGAGATCGACCTATCATCGAAATCATCGAGTCTCATATACCCATAAAGGTCATGACATGGATACGACGGAGGTGAATGGTGATATGCCGAATTCCAGCACCCCGAGTCCCGAGGTAAGAACGCGTGTGTTATTGCCATAAACATGAGAGAAAAAAAATACGAGAGTCGCGCACGCACGTGTGAAAAAAAAAAAACCGATACAGGACCTTCTTTTTCTTCCCATTTCGTTGGTTTTTTCTTTCTTATTCTTCGGTTAAGCAGATAGTTCGAAGGTACAAGAAGCATGATATTTTTTTTTTTTAAGTTTGGAATGAAATTAAAATTCCCGTGATAGGGATGATCGCGCAGGGGAGGACCGAATTATTCGAGGAAAAAATTATCCGTGGGGTGGCGCGCACACGAGAGCCCGCGAGCGTCCATGATATCCTCCCGTATTGATTTTTCGTTGTATACCCACACAATTCTTTTCCTACCCTACCCTTTTCGAATACGCTATCCACCCTCTGTTTACCTGCTTAAAGCCTTCAAGAATTTTTATCGATTTTCATAATTTTCGTTAAATAATCCGTGTGCTCGATAAATTATGTAAAAAAAAAAAATACATTCGAGATTTTCAAGAAAATATATCGATGAAACCAGTTAGTCATTGACCTTGAAATTTTGGAAGGATAATCTTGTAGTCTCTGCGTGAGAAAATATAAAAAATTCACGCAATTTTCTGTAATTTCAACTTTGTGTGTCCTTAACCCCTTCATTGGCAGACAATTCTGAGACCTAAGTGGACATTTCTGGGAGTGAAAAAAAAGTCGGGGAAATTGCCCACAAATGTATGCTAAGACTTTTTTTCATAATTTTACACTTGCTCAAAACCACCGGAGGTTTTTTTCAGAAAAATTTGGATATTAGATCTCGTTTTCATCCAAAAACATCGAACTCGTGTCGCACAAGTCGAAAAACCCCCTGAACACCAATTTTATAACGATTTGCCAGATTTTAAAATTTTTCGAAATTATGGTCGCCATATTGAATCAGCCATTTTGAATTTTCAAATTTTTACACAAAATTCATCTAGATCATCAATTTCATCTATAGATTCGCCGAATTTTCAGATTTTCCAAAGTTTTCGGTCGGCCATATTGGATCAGTCTTTTGAAAATTTCACACCAGATTCACGCACCGGAACCATCCTGAATCCTCGTTTTTGGCACTGGACGCATATATATGCATCCTTGCCAGTTGAAGGGATCAATCCACGTATACACGACTCCCGATTTGCTTGTTATTTTGTTTTCGTTTCGTCGCTTGAGCCGTGTATGAGATTTTATTAAAATCATCTACCCTCGAAATAATTGTATTCGTGTCTATGAGAATTCCTTTCGTCCCCTTACGAAAATACTCGAATTCAAGAAAAACTAATAAATTTTTTAGAATTAAAAAAAAAACGTTATCCGACAAATGAGTTACGCGTAGACGATTTTTGTTTTTTGGGACGACCGTTGTATTTTTTCATTCAAACTTAAAAAAAAAAATTTTTTTTTTTTCCCAAGCTGTACGCAAGAACTGCGAAGCGCTACGACGAGGATGGTAGCAGCGATGAGGATAGCAAGCACGAAGATGGCTCGCAGCATGCTCACAGATTGTCGTCCCTCTATCACGGCACATGGCCGGTAAAGAGGGATCTCTGGACCAGTCAACAAATGAGTCTTCCAGGATCTCAGAGCAACTCTACAGGGAGTCAACAGAATGTACTGGTTTTTCTCTCGCTAAAATCTCTTGCAATTTTATTTTCTTTCAAGACACTCGCTGCCCCATCTAACTGATCGTACTGCATAATTTTCGATAATTAACTCAATGGCTCTTCCAAATTTTTATTATTCGAAGAAAATTTTTATTTATCATTATAATATAATAATAAAAATAATAAAAATAATTATTATTATTATTATTGTTATTATTATTATTATTATTATTAATGGAGAATGATGACAAAAATTTTCCGGCATAGCAATTCATTTATCAATTTCAAATGTACAGAATCGACAGTCGGACAAATAATCTAGTGCGCTACACAGACAGCGATTGAATATCTCATCGCGGGCTTACATCTGAGTAGAATTTTGAAAAAAAAAAAAATTTTTTTTTAATTCTTGAAAGTATATAGTTTTGCCAATAAACAATATTTAATGTTGATAAATTAAAAATTCAAAAACATACTTAAATACATGCTGTTTTCAACAGAAAAAAGGCTTTTGAATTGGATCATTATTTGATGATGAAAAATTGCCAAAATATGATCACTTTTTTGCACTTTTTATTCAGGTATAAGCCCTTGAAAAAAAATTGCTACCGATAAACGAACTACCGCGCAATCGATGGATTCTTCAAATAAATCTTTAATAATAAAAAAAAAGCCGTGCAAATTAAAAATTTGCACATTGCTTCCTCATTTTATTTCGACCACGAAGCTTTCTTTCTCTCTCTCTTTCTCTATGGGTTTTCAATTTTGGCTTCCTTATTAGACAAGCTTTTTGGTAGTAATAAAATAATGAGGAAGCAATGTGCAAATTTTTAATTTGCACGCTTTTTTCGCGCGAATTCAATTTCAATAATTCACCATTTTGAACGCTGTTATAAATTAATTTTATGTTTACAACATCAAAACTGCAGAATATTTGTCCGTCACTTTTCGACTAAATCAATACCGTTGAACCATTACTCACATCGTCAAACGATCTTATGATTTTGTGGCATAACTAACATTTTAACGAACATTAGGATGTCCTGGCTTTTTTTTTGTCGTGGCAAGTGCTGGCTCGATATTACCAAATTTACGAAAGTTAGAGCAGGCATATAATTTTCCATGAACATTCAAAAAATATTTAAAAATTACGAAATCTTTGACTCTTCAGCGAATATTTTTAAATTCAATATCAAAAATCGTTGTCCCCTAGCTTATTTGTGTGTAAAGGCTTGTTGTGTTTATTGTTAATTATTTGTTAATTATTTGTTAATGTTAGTATTAAGTTGTGTGTATTGGCTTGTTAGTGAAAAATTCGCAAAAGTTTGAGCAAACATACAACTACTCATGAAAATTAAAAATTTCACGTAATTCAAAGTTTTTTGAAGATCCAAACCCATTCACCAGTTATTTTCAAAACCATTATCGAACATTAGGATCCCCCGGCTTATTTATGTGGCACGTGTTTACTCGATAATGGTAAATTCACGAATGTCAGAGACACGATTCCCCATAATTATTCAAAATTTTATGAAACCTAAACTCATCGAGGGACTACCGCCAAATTTAATACCAAACATCCTCGTTACCTAGCCTATTTATGCAAGAAATTTCGATCCAATAGCTGCAAATTTACGAAAGTTAGAGCAGCAAGTACAGACTTTTTTTTTTTTCAAAATTAAAAATTCCATACAAACCTGAAATTTTTTAGCAATTTTGACAAAAATTGTAACAAACCGCGAGGGTTTATTTCCCTACTGTGCAAAATTTGAGCACGATTGTTCAAGGCATTCTCGAGATATAACTGTTCGAATTTTTCAAGTTCAGCACATACACACATACATACATACATACATACATAACATACATACATACATACATACATACATACATACATACATACATACATACATACATACATACATACATACATACATACATACATACATACATAACATACATAACATACATAACATACATAACATACATACATACATACATACATACATACATACATACATACATACATACATACATACATACATACATACATACATACATACATACATACATACATACATACATACATACATACATACATACATACATACATACATACATACATACATACATACATACATACATACATACATACATACATACATACATACATACATACATACATACATACATACATACATACATACATACATACATACATACATACATACGTCCGGACATTTTTCCTAAATATAATTTCTCGAATATTTGGAAAATTTTAAGCACTCTGACATGAAAATCCGGCAATTATGATTATTTTTTTCATCAAAACAAAACTTCCTCCACGAGGAAACAAAAAACAAAAAAAAAATGTAAAAATAATCGTTTCAGGATATGGCGAGCGTCATGAGTTTCTCATCGAGCACGGGAATGAGCAATAGTTCGGTGGGTATGCAGGGACAGCGTCGTTTAGGGGCGAAAGTCGATGTTGTTTACAGTTTGTTGGGTATGCTCGGAAGTACGGAGGGTCGCGAGGACATGAGCTCGACGCTTCTGGCAATGAGCAATTCGCACGACAGCTGTCACGTCATGAGACAATCGGGTTGTCTGCCGTTGCTGATACAGCTGATTCATGCACCGGGACAGGACAAGGAGACGCGCGAGCGCGCATCGAGGGCCCTGCGTAACGTTGTTAACGCGAGAAGCGACGAGAAAATCGGTAGACGCGAGGCTCGCGTTCTCCGTTTGCTCGAGCAGATACGCGATTATTGTCAGGCGTTGCGATTGTCGCTCGATGCCGCGATAACATCGTCGGACGATATTGAGAGACATCCGGGACCGACGATAGCCGCACTGATGAAATTATCGTTCGACGAGGCGCATCGTCACGCGATGTGTCAGCTTGGCGGTCTTCACGCCGTTTCCGAGCTCATCGAGATGGATCATGCGTCGCACGGCAGTGTCTCCGACGATCAGAGCTGCATAACATTGCGCCGATACGCCGGTATGGCACTCACAAATTTGACATTCGGCGATGGCAATAACAAAGCCCTGCTTTGCTCGTTCAGGGCTCTCATGAAGGCACTCGTCTCGCAATTGGAGAGCCTCAGCGATGATTTGCGTCAGGTGACAGCGAGCGTTTTGCGAAATTTGTCATGGCGCGCCGACAGCAGCAGCAAGCGCACGCTACGTGAAGTCGGCGCTGTAAAGGGCCTCATGAGAGCAGCGATGGAAGGACGAAAGGAATCGACCCTTAAATCGATACTCTCGGCGCTGTGGAATCTCTCGGCTCACTGTAGCACCAACAAAGTCGATATATGCGCTGTCGAGGGTGCGCTTGCATTTCTCGTCGATATGCTGAGCTACAAGGCACCCTCGAAGACACTCTCGATCGTCGAGAATGCCGGCGGTATATTGCGCAATGTCTCGAGTCACATAGCCGTGCGCGAGGATTATCGAAAGATCGTGCGCGAGCGCGATTGCCTTCAGGTGCGTTGATACTTCGATTCGTTATTATTATTTTAATTGCGTTGATTTTTTTTTTCTTTTGTTAAGGGGAGCAACCACCTTTGGGAGATCGAAAATCAGATGAATTTTTTGGGTGTATTTTTTTAACGTGAAAAAAAAAAACAACGGAAATTTCTCAAACTCTGACAAAAATTTATTCACGGTTTTCATAAATCTCTGGTAATTTTTTTCAACTTGTTTCACGCATTGTGTGAGGTGTGTAATCCGCTGTGTCCATTGGCGTGTCTTCGTTCTTGTCAATTTGTGGGAAATTCGCATCTGGAATTATCGAAAAAGAAATTCTAAATTATTGAGATCTTTTTGATGTGTAAACATCTTAGCGCTCGGTCTACGGTAGGGGCTAGCTGGGACTTCGAGCGTCAGATGTAAAACTTCGACCGTCAGCGTAAGATCCGTGTCTATGCGAGCGCGTGAATGTGTGTGTGAGAGCGCCACACGGTGGGGGCTAACCAACACTTCTATGTATAGGACATCGGCGCCGCGCAGGCGTGAGCAGCGTACAGCGCGCACCGTGGTCCGTGTGAGAGCCCGTGAATGTGTGTGTTTCGACAGCTGATAGCTGATGGTACGGGCTAAGATTAAGGAGGTACGACTAGTATGAAGAATCCAACTGACGGACTTGAAATTTTTATATGTTTTTGCCGAATACTTTATGCGCCTATTGCCAAAATTTGAACTATATTGACCGTTTAGTTTATTCGTAATAAAATTGCAAAGTCGAGCAGTTTGAGTTACTAAAGCACGTCGTCTTATGGAGACGGTTAACCGGAAGTGCTGTGATCACGGTTTTGCTGCTCACGTATCCAACTACACCCGTTGAAAAACTGAAACTTGATAGATTAGATATAATAGATATTGTAAAAAATTGAAAAATTACTCTTCACCGTGTAGTTCTGGCACTACATCATAAAAAAGTTTCAATTTCCGGTTGTAAATGGTCAGAACGATCAAATAGCACCCACAGACTTAGCAACGTCGCGAGTAACAGCTGATGGGTTTCGGCAAACATAACCTAGCTTTGTTTTGATGTTAGCAACGAGGATAGAGTCATCTTCGTTGGTCACGTATACCAACTTATAGCATCGCCAATGCGACGTTGCCAAGTGTTTACTTCAAATTCCATCATGTTATTTATGGAGTTTTATTATTTATCACGTATCAATTATATGTATAATTATCATTCTGCCGATCGTATTAATTCCACTGAGGTAATTCAAGTCTATTTTAATAGGTTTTCGGCTGATTTTTTAAAATGTTTTTTAGTCCGTTTTTGTGGTAGACATGTCATTATTATTGTGATGGAGACTACTATCGAGTCGTTGACAATCTAATTTTTCAGTTTTTATTAGTTCATGCGCAATAAATTAATCATTTACCACAAAATTTTTCACATTATAATCGATAATATGAATAATCAATGCAAATAAACATAAATCAGAACAGCTGTGGGTAAAATGAATTTAGACTTTTTTTTTACTCCAAAGAACTAGTCGTACCTCCTTAACCAATGCACGACCTCAATTTTCCCACACCAAACTGACGCGAGCTCAAATGTTTACACATCAAATTTCGTGAGTTCCAACGCCAACTCACACGTTTTTTTTTAGAACATGAACCTACATTTTGAAAAAATTGAATGTTCGAACGTGTTTGGGGAAAACAAAAAATTAATGATTTTTAGCATATTTTTTTACGGCATTTTGCAATAATAAATATGTTTTGAACAATTCAATGTTTCCATATTTAGGTTTATGTTTCAATAAATTATATCGTTTATAATTATATATTTTTATTTTATTATATAGTTTTTGAATTATGATTCTCGAAAATTGTAAAAATATTGCAACGAGAAAAACACGTTTAAAGTAATGACAAACGCTTGGGAGCCGAGCGGAGAGGCGTTACCATTTACATACATACCGTTGGAAGGAATCCTAATACCGTTTTGAAATTTTCAAGATGTATTCTTGAGATATTTTGCTAAAGATTTATGAAATTTGGAAAAAAAATTGATATTTTTTTACGCGAATCGAAACGTTTTGTCGCTTCTAATATAACCAAAAATTACATGTCAAATGCACAATAATGTGATATTGAAATTTGCATCATTGGAATGCAACGAAAATAGGTTTTTTTTTTTTAAATTAAAAAAAGTCCTTTCTAGTATCGCTGACGCTTTTCTGGTATATTTAGGATCCAGGTCGCGAAAAAAAGGCTCAAACGATTTTCTACTTCGGGACAATACTGTAAATGATTTTTTTAAAACATTTTTTCGTTTCATTCCAATGATGCAAATTTCCACATCATACAATAATCGCGTGGGCCAAAAAATTAAAAGCGTAAAAGCTAGAAATTTACATCTCTCGTAATTTTATCTCCCTCGCGAGGCTTCCTTTGTTTGAGCAAGTCGGTTTTTAAATTTTGGCAATTTGCACGTTTTTTTAAATGACAATTGAAATTTTTTTTTAAACTCAATAAAATCTGATATTTTTTTTTTTTAATTTTGCAAAATTTAATGCCAACGGGCCTTGAAAATATTCTATTTATATCTATAATATAAGCCCGAAATATTAAAATTTGCGCAAAAGAGAGCGATTACAGATTTTTATTAAAATCAAATGTTTTTTTTTTTGTTTTAAATTTGAATCCCTTAAAGCGATTCTTGTTGAATTCAATATCATGCTCTTGTCCTACATTTCACTGCTCGATATTGTCATGTTTTACTACTCGATCGTCTCGGAGCTCGGTAACCATGAGAGTGAAAGAGCGACGAAGCGATTGGATCATTCTCGATAATATTATCAATATCCATATGACCGATACAATGGCTATTAGACCGGGAGCCCATAACACTTTTTTCATGTCTCATTTGTTCAGGCTCAAAACTACCTTAGATTCCATAAATCTGTGTCCTGCATAAAAAAAATCGCATCGCCGAACAAAATCAGTGGACCAAAGATGCTGAACCGGCGAAATCACATACAAATATATATCTATATATACAATATATATATAGATTTTTATAGACATATATATATTAGGGTGGCTCATTTTTTAACTTTTTTTTTTATGGTGCTACTCGATAAATTTGTGACAAATAAGGAAAAAAAAATTGTCGTAAAATCTGGAAGAGATAGAAAAATATTTAGAAGTCGCTACCAATTATTGAAATATTTTTTATTTATTTTTATGTGTACACCTTACGGACTTATACCTGGACAGGCTGCGACCCTCACCCTCTTTGATTTTTCAATTTTTTTTTCCTTTTTCAGTGGAATGAAAGAAAAACTGGCGATTTTTTTTTTTTTTATTTTATTCTTAAGTAGTTTGGACTCCGGGATTTGTTGAAAATCCTACATTTGATGTGACCAGAAAAGGTTCACACCCGTGTAACTTCGGTTCTGCTGGTCGAATTCAAAAAATCAAACATATGAAATTGATTTGGAACGAGACACAATTTTTGGAAAAAATATATTAGGGATGATAATTTTTTTTTTTTAACAGTTATCTCGTCGCCTGAACATAAAAAATCGGATTTTCGTCGGGTGTACCATCATTGATTTTTCTGAAACGATTCTCAAAAATTCTTCCCAAAAACACAACCATTTTCTTGTACAACTGATCATGGACTTCGTAATGGACGTATTTTTTCCAAAAATTGCGTCTCATTCCAAATCAATTTCATATGTTTGATTTTTTCAATCCGACCAGCAGAACCGAAGATACAGGGGCGTGAACCTTTTTTGGTCACATCAAATGTGGGATTTTAAACAAATCCCGGAGTCCAAACCATTTGAGAATAAAATCCAAAAAAAAAAATCGCCAGTTTTTCTTTGAGTCTACTGAACAAGGAAAAAAAATTTGAAAAATCAAAGAGGTTGAGGGTCGCAGCCTGTCCAGGTATAAGTCCGTAAGGTGTATACATAAAAATAAATAAAAAATATTTGAATAATTGGTAGCGACCTCTAAATATTTTTCTACCTCCTCCAGGTTTTACGAAAATTTTTTTTTCCTTATTTGTCACAGATTTTTCGAGTAGCACCATAAAAAAAAAGTTAAAAAATTTGCCACCCTAATATATATATATAGACATATATATAGATATATTTTTGTCTATATGGCAAATGACCATTCGACGTAAGACACCCGCGATAACAATGTACAAGCTTTCGTGATTGTAACGATACATAAAGCGGAAAAATTATGATTTTTTTTTTTTTACAGGTTCTACTGCGACAATTGAGATCACCGAGTCTCACGGTGGTGAGCAACGCGTGCGGCGCGCTGTGGAATTTGTCGGCTCGTTGCTCCCACGATCAGCGCTTGCTGTGGGATCTCGGGGCTGTGCCGATGCTGCGAAGTCTCGTGCACTCGAAGCACAAAATGATATCGATGGGCTCGAGCGCCGCGCTGAAGAATCTTCTCAGCGCAAGACCGGCGGGCAGTAATCTCGTTCATCTGGATTCGACGGCGCGCGGTCTTGGCCTGCCGACATTGCCGACACTCGTGGCGCGTCGTCAGCGCGCTCTCGAGCAAGAGATCGATCAGAATCTCGCTGAGACCTGCGACAATATCGAGCCGAGCACATCACCGATCAACAAGGACGATAAATTCTCGTTCAAGGTCGATCGTAGCCTCGCCGATGTCGCAAATTCACGCGGCGCTAGATCCGTCCAGGCGAACCCGAGTCGTGGATTGTCAACGATGACGAAATATGGTATCGGCGTGTCTCGCAGCGATAGCCGAGAATCCATGCGTTCCGTAACGAGCACGCACTCGGATACGATATTCGAGCGTGTAAATCGACACATCGTTGCCGGTTTGACACCCGCCGAGCTACAAATTAAGCAACAATCGTCGTCGCTGCATTCCGCGATTGCTTCCGATTCGTCGAATTTTACGGAGATTCGCGAGAAATCGTACAACAATACGGAGAAAAGATACGCGCTGCGTTATAAAAATTCCATTACCGAGCGAGCGAGACCGAGCGAGCTGGGTGTCAGTGAGATCGGTGATTTACGATGCACAGGCTCGACCGTTTCCTGGGCAATGGGGCCCGAGCACGAATCCGCTTGTTCGCAAATTCTCGTGCAATCGTCGAGCGACGTTACTCCCACATCGACGAGCACGTGTAAATTATCCAACGGACGTGGCAATTCTGATTATCAAACGAGAAAAAATGATTCTTCGGCTCGCGATGAGCGTATAAATTGTCAAGGTAACGCGTCAAGATCGCCGATCGGGAATACGACGTTTATCGCCGGTCTCGTCGATGATACGACGCTGACCGTTCGAGCGAACGATGAGCCGATAAAATCGTCAGCGTCGAGTCGCAGCTCGGATAACGATCCGTTCGAGGTTTACGCCGAGACCGATCTCGATCAACCGACGAATTACAGTCTTCGCTATGCCGAGGTCAATTCCGACGAGGATGAGAAACGTAACTCGGGATATTTCGCCGAGATCGAGCAGGAACTCGGGAACGAGGCAAAGAATTACTGCACCCCGTACGAGACTCCGTTGTGCCTGTCGGGGGCGGCGTCGGACAACGATATACCGGATATCCGGGAAACACGAGAGATCGCGTCTGAGATTCAGCGCGGAAGAATCGAGCATGTTGCGCGGGATATGCGACGGGAGGTATATAGCCAGAAAATTTCGGAATCGCAGACGAGCAAGATAAATTCGGATGCGTTAATTCTAAATCGTGACGTCATTGAATCGAGGTAATTATTTAATTGATATTTTCGTATGGGGGGGAGATCCTTTTTACGGAAATTTCAGGGTAATTCGACTCTTTAAGGATGTATGAGCACAGGGTGGCGGGAAATAAGCGAAAACGTGGGCGCGGGTGAGCGAGGGGCACGCATGAAACAAGAAAGAGTCGGACCGCTCATTATCCGACCCACGCGAAAAATTTCCTTAAAATCGATAATTGTATGTCAAAAGGTTCGTCAACCCCCATTTTTTTTTATGGAACGTATGTAATCGTGATAGTTTTCTGAACATTTACTTAACAGTCTTAATATTGATCGTATCTGATCTTGATAGATACGAATTTCTGTTTCAAAGTTGCGTCAGCCCAGAATTCGTATATGGCGTGGGACAAAGATCTTGATTTCACGAATTAATTACTCGCGTAAAGAGTCGTTGAATCACTTTGAAATTTTGCAGGTTTTATCCTATAGACGTCTGCTACAGCATATAAAAAATTCAGATTTTTATATGATCGTGAAGCTAGTGCTCATGCATCCTTAAGAAAGTTCTATCGGTACGTAACTAGTCAAGCTCGAGTGCCGTTGAGTTTGACTAGCTCGGTTTAACTGGCAACGTTGCACAACGGTCTGCGATGCAGTCAGCGTCGTTTTTATGCCGTTATTCGAGCTTTTTTTTAAGTAATATTATTTATTGCATTCAATAATTAATTATTTTCTCACAAACATCCAATGTATAATTGCACTGAGAACGTTGAGAAATCCTCGGGCAAAAATACGACCTTATGGCACTAAAATCTGCATTATTGTCTATTGAACGTTGATATCATGATAATGATTTTTCATGACTTTTGGAGATTTGATATGCGTTTGAATGAATGCTGCATTATATATTTACATTGAATGTATTATTTATTACGTGCCTTTGTACATTTTTAAGGACAAATTGTCACGGGGATCAATTGACGCGGCGATCGATTATCATAGGACGAGTTTTCGGGGTTGAATTGTCATGAAATCGTTATATTTTGTCTATAACATTTTGACTTGTAATCGCTCAAACACCCCATTCATCTTCGTACTCCAACGTTCGATGATTTTTTTTTTTTTCAGCGTTTCATCGATCAACACTACTGGCCACTCGGTCACCGAGAGATCGCCGACGACGAGCCCGAGTCACGCTCAAACCTTCACAGCCGGCTTCGACGCTGTTTCAGCAACGTCGAGTATCGATACGACCCTCGCCCGCCTCAATTCTCTCGTTCTCAGCGACGAGCCAAAGATAATCAACGATTCGACGGTCAATGATCCCAAGTTCCTGACGATCGGGGCTCAAAATGATTCACCGAACGTGGAAAGCTTCACCGATTCCATGATAAGCGACGGAGACGACGACGACGACGACGACGACGAGGATTTGCTGGCCGCGTGTATTCACATCGGGATGCAAAACAACAGGTACGTTTGCTCTTTTTTTCTTTTCTTTGGTTTTCTTAACTTTTAATGCACCGGGCTACCGATAAATCCGAATTAAAAAAAAAATATATTACATTCCCAAGGCACAGACAGTCATTCCGAAGAAACAGTCTCGAGAAGACCCCACCGGCGGAAAGTAATCTGGCGCGTTATCAGACGAGCATAGCGCTCGATCAAGTCGAGATAAACGGATACGCGGAAAAGGCCGATCGTGCGCAAACGGATACCACGACGAGATTCAATATAAAAATGACAGCAACCGCGGATCATCGATCGAACGATAGTTCAGTGAACGGATACGCCTTTTTCAAGGACAACTTCAATGTTGCACCGGAAGACGATAAAATCACCGTTGAATATCAGAAACTTCATGAATATTCGTGCGATCAGGATGATTCGAGCAGTCCCGATAACGCTGATGGTAATATCCCGGCTAAGCGGACAGCGAAGTTTAACGAATCGATGAAACGCGAGACGCGCGCCAATTCGGTCGAGGACAATCTCATTCACGACGTGACAACGAACGACGGTCAGCCGGATACGAATTGCGAAACTCGCGATTCCGTGAGCATGGAATCTTTCGATTCGACCGAACGTACGGAGCAGCCGTTGCCGCAATTATGCCGGAAAACCGATGTCACGACGACCAAGAACGTTTCAACGAACGAAACAATCTTAATTTCCAATGATATCGCGATGATCCCGAAAGATCCGTGCGCGAACGAGGAAATTCTTGTGTCACGAGCGAAAGCGACGAGGCTCGGCGCGAGTCGAAGCGTCGAGCCGTTCGAAGATGCAAAATTTTTGCCTCGAGCGAGAGATAACAATCAGGCGAAAATCGTCGAGGACGAGTATCGACGACAGCGAGATCCCGACGCGATGATAGCGTCGCTGGATCGTTTGACGGCGACCCTCGTTCAACAGACCGAGGCGATGCGCGAGCGCGAATCATCGGCGATGCGACAGAGCATCGTGAGTGACGTATGGACCGAGGATTCGCCAAATGACATATCATATCCGAGTATAAGCGTGAGCGCGCCGCTCATCGGCTCGTTCAGGAGCGACATCGAGGACGAGAATCGGTCAACGATCTCGAGATTGCACGAAGATTCGGAATCATCGGGCATGACGAATTCACGGATTATCGAGCGCGAAGCGATACGACTGGCCGAGGCGGTGAGCGCCGAGTCAGCGAGACAATCCATGAATCATGCTGCGAATGATCTTGGATCGAACGATCTCGAGAACGCCACGAGGCGACCGTCATCATCGACGATCGACAGCTCGCCGACGACGAAATCGTGCACGGCTACTTGCGAGAATCATTATACGGACAATAATGAGCGTCGCGATGAAAATTCGTTCTCGCCGATACGGGCGAATCGAGCCGCCTCGAATCTCACGGATCCTCGTAATTCACGAAAAAAATCGCTTCCCCTTGGCGTAATGGCGAAACGTGCTCTGGCTCATGGTATGAATAATGCCGGAAGTCTCGAGAGCCTGCTGAACGACTGTAGCCTCGGTGGGAGCTCTCAGCTCGAGAACGTAATGCCACCGTCGCTGATGGACGAACTTTTCGACAATGCCGATATGGAGAATAGTATGCTGAGCGTCGCAAGTATAACATCGGAAATTGCCGATTCAAAGGAGCACGATTCGAACAGCTCAGCGTCCAGCGATCCGATCCTCGAACTCGTTCAACCGGTCGCAAATGTTCTCTCGTTAACGTGCATAAGATACGCCGCGTCGATGAATAACAGCGCGAATGACAGTACAAGCGAATATCTCGAGAATATAAATCCACCGTCGTTGCTGAATGAGATAAGCGACATGGACGATTCGACGATCGACGCGAATACGGTGACGATGTGCAGCGATACTCTATGCATCGATGCCGAATTGCCGAACGAGGAAATTTCATCGTCGCTTAATGTCGAACGTATCGAGGAATTTGATAACGATACGGACGAGGCGATTACACCGCTGACCACGGAATCGTGCTGCACCAGCTCGGCCGAATCGACACCGAAGAAACGACCGTACAAGAGTCATCTTACGCCCAAGCAAAAGCGACAGTTGGCTAAGGAGAGATTCAAGACTTACACGATAGCGGCGGAATTGGTGAAGAAGAGGAAGGAGGAGGAGGAGGAGGAGAACGAGAGACGCAAGCAAGAGGAGCTGAGGGCCGATGGTGATGATAATTGTAAAATTATACGCGGCAAATGTTCATCGTTTACGAAATTAACGCCGAAGCAAAGGAGACAGGAGGATCCGGCGAGATTTCAGACGCAGGTATTGAACGATACGCTGCCGGATTTCGTTGAATTAATGAAGAACGGGATTAAGCGGGATGGGGAAAAAAATTTGGATTCCATGGAAACGAAAAGTTCGGCCTGTTCGTCAATTCCAACGATGATCAATCTCTGCGGTGGCAGAACATTCAGAAAAACGAGAAGCGACAGCAGCAAGGAGACGAACGATCGTTATCGTACGAGAACATTGAACGACGCTGATCCGATCGTTTCCGGGATTGCATCGATCGACGATAGTGCCGCGGAGCCGAGGAACGAGGAAAGGGTCGATGATCGTCGCGAAGAGATTGGCGTTGTCACGATGCAAACGATGCTGGAGAAAAATGCTAATATCGTGCTGAGCACGCTTAACGAGACGAGCAAAGTCATCGTCGATGGTAATTGCGAGGATGCGATGCTTGATTGCGAGACACTGAGCCTCGTGTCGAACGACTCGGAATCCGAGCACAGTTTACGATTTCGTTTAGCCGGCGCGGTATTGGGCAAGAAGATCATGGAAAATTGCGCTCGTATGGCAAGCGAGGAGGCTCGGACTCGTCGCTGCGAGGAGGAATCAAGATTTCGCGCTGGGAGCAGCGATATACGCGATAGCGACGAGAGACTCGAGACGAGATGGGAAACACCGGAATTCATTGATTCGGAGATCAACGACGACGACGACGACGACGACGACGACAACGACGACGAGGAGGAGGAGGCTGCTTCGGGCAACATCGAGGAACAGCCATGCGAAGCGAAGAGACCGAGAATCGTTAAGCCCGCCTCGATTAGCCGAGATCGCAGTTTCGATTCACAATTGGCCGATAAAAACGAGCCCGAAAGCCCAAAGGGGATACGAGGCCGTAGAAAGGCCCTCTACTCGGCGCCCGGTACGAGAAAAATCACACCTCAATCGTCGCCCCGGAAATATACGAGCAATCCCAACACGGGTATTCCGATCGGACGATCCGGCAATCCGCAGACTCCCGTTGTCCGATCAACGAGGGCAACGAACCTCCGACAAAGTACCAATGTCATCGTCAATGGCGTCGTCAAAGATACCGCCAGATCGAATAACGTCCAGAAAGCATCGCAATCGTCGAGCCCGGATAAGCGTGGCACGAAAAACGCGACACTCGCCAAGAGAAGTTCCATACCCCAGCGTGGTGCTTCAATGTCATCGGCAAAATCCGTGAAACGTCACAGCACACCACCGGGCGGCTTTATCGCTAATCCGCACGCGGACGCCAGAGCCGAGATACCCACGATCAAGCCACTCGAGAGACAGGGAACATTCACGAAATGCGAGCCCGACATTGAAAGTGCCACGAGCGTCGTTATTCCCGGCTCACCGACAAAATCCAAAATTGCCAAACCCACGAGAGGCTCGCCCGTTCGCGCAGCTGCGAATTCACCGACAATCGAAAAATCCAAGATATCGGTGAGAACGCAACAGCAGAACGCCCGACAAACCACGAGAATCATCAAATGCTCCAGCGCCGAGAGAATTCAATCGAATCGCGTCGCGCCTTTTGTTCCCGGTGTCAAGAGAAACGGAACGTTCGATTCTACCGCGACCGTCGTATCCCAGGAGGAAAAAACGAACGGTCAGGCCAGCGTTAATGTCCTGGAAATTGGAAGAACGCACAGGCGCTTGATGAGTCTTGGTCAGCGATCGAACAGCAATTCGAGTATCGTCTCGTCCGCGTCATCGGTTCCCGTTAACGCTTCGCGCAAATTGCCGAAGGAAGCGACCAGTAAGATCGCCAGTCTGTGGAAGAAAGTCGAGGATAGCAAGAACAAGCGGCGATTCGAGAAACCCGATACGAGACAATGGATCACGGCAGAGACGGTCGATTCTTCGGACGGTCAGTCGATCGCCGTTTCGTGCAAACCGCCCGCTTTTCGATTGTTTCGCAGCTCGACCTTCGAGGGTGTTACACAAGAGTCCGATGACGCGACGATACCGGCGATAATTCCCGAAAAATCCAGCAAAAGCTTCGAGATCAATAAGAATTTTACGAAATATCGTAACTCTTGCGATCTAACGGGAATGACAACCGTCGAGGCAGCAACAGCCTGCAAGATTCCCGTTAAATTTTCCGACAAGAGAGCATACGTTAAGGAAACACCGTGCGGCTATGGGACAATTGTACTGAGAAAACAGCGCAGCGTTGATTCCACGGCAACGATGGAAATCGATGCTGCGAAAAGAATATCGCGATTGGGCTCGTTCATCAGGGTGGACGCGACCGAGGCCACGGAAACTTCCGGTCAGGTAAACAGCGAGTTTAACGCTCGTACATCCGTTTCGACGTTCATTCCATCATTCGATTGTCAGCCTCGCCCGGAAGTAACAGCCGCGACGACGAATACACCTACGGACGTGGATAACGAGCTCGGGGCGAATATTGTCACGGGTTCGGCGAGAGTTACGACGGTCTGAGCGTATACGAGCAGGCCCTCGAGATTACCGGGACACGGTGGGATTCGAATGATCATTGTTCTGTTTTTTTTTTATCTCTTCCGAAATGCGCAGAACCACCGATCACTCGTTTACTTTGCTTTTCTTTTCGTTTCGTTTAAACGGTCGATTACTTCTAGTCATGAACGCGTCTGAGTGTCTTTGTTGTTTTTTTTTTTTTTTTTTTTCTTTTCTTCGCTTTATTTAAAATGTTCTGCATCTTTGTTAAATGATACGAGCGATCAGTGTGGCTTGGAGTCATTGACTCCTTGTGCCACGATCGAAAAAAAAAGAGCTTGCAACGATTAAAAAAAAAACTCGCTGCTCTGTAATTCATGCACGATTTTATTGGGGGGAACTAAAATGGCCGCTTTGGTGTGACAAAATGGCGCGGCCTCGCCGTAAAAATTTGCCGCCAGATGTCATTGTCGTCCGTATTCCCGATCGGTGCGGTTCTCATTGCCCGAATTTCCGTATGTACATAAATTAATCGAATCAAGGGTCGAGTGTGTCGAGGGAGGATTTTATAGGTAAGCCTCTGTGGCTCTTATACGCGAATCCTCTCCAGTGTGGCCAACTTCGCTCGATGCCGAACGTACATCGAGTTATCAGTTTTTTCTTTTTTTTTTTTTCTTCCTTTTTGGTTTTCTCCAAATAAACCGTAACGGTTATGGCTCCGATCGGGACGAGAATTATAATTACTTTCTGAAGACTGATAGGAAAACGCGATGAGTGTGAATGGAAAAAAAAAGAAAAAAAAACAGAATAATTTCGGTAATGTAGTTTGTCAAAATGATCGATCGAGATGAAAATTACGATAGAACGATAGACACGCGTGGGGGGCGTGGTGGTTTAGCGGTCTAAGTTATTAAATAAGATGGTAGTGGAGAATGGGGGAGTCAAAAAAAAAAAAAAAAAGAAGCAGAGAGAGAGACGGAGGTGAAAACTTTGTAAGAATTACCTTAAGTTTCTAGTCTATTTATAAATCTACCGGCAATATAGCGCGTCTATTTTGAACATACTATAAAAAAAAAACCACTTGAATTAAGGGTATCCCGATCGATCTTACCGTGGTTCCATCCCAGTAAAAGAAATTTTTTAAAAATTAATGAAAAAAAAAAAAATACGTATACTGTTGCTAATTCGAACCCACGGACCAGTTGAACCTTGTAAATTTACAAATTATCGTCGCTTCAATCGAGCACTGCATTCTCAATTTATCCATTCAATTAGTAGTTTAACAATTTTTTTTTTTTTTTTTTTTTTTGTTATCCTTCGCGTTGCCATAGATTTTCTACACACATACACCCCATACACCCAAACCCACACACACACACACACATATATATTTCAATCTTGCCTCGAGAATTTTCCTTCACTGGGCGATCGGCTGTGATATTCGTCGTTACGATCTGAAGGGAATTTACTTGGCGCGGCAAGAATGATGAATTATCTTCGATTGTTTTTCCTCGCTCGTTAATGAACGAAAAATTACAAATTTTTTCCCTCTGCCAGTTCGGGTTAATTCAATTTAACTCTTCCAACTCGGAGTATCAACGGGGGTTAATTTCGGTTTCTTTTCTTTTTTTTTTTTTTTTTTTTTTCGCTTAAACGATCATATAGTTTCTCACAGAATCGGTAATTTGGTCCGTGTCCGAATTAAAAAAAAAAAAAAAAACAAAACTTCTCGCATGTAAACTTTGTAATAGTCTCTATTGTATATCACGATGCTAAGTGTATTTTTTTTTTTTTTTTCTTGTTCCTACGCTATAGAGATTTGTCGGACTACTACAATGAGTTGTATATTATTGAAAACCTGATACAATAAAATTTATAGCTAATAATCGTAATTCGTGAAATTTCCCATTCATCTTCGGTTTATTACGGAAATCCCAGAGAGGTGTGGGGATATTAAAGGGAAAAAAAAAAAAAAAAACAACAACAACGAAATTGTTTGAAAAAAAAAAAGACTTTTCAGTGATTTTTTATTTAAAAAATGTCGTTTTATCGTCGTATCACCGAAGCGCTCGTGTTACAACGGATACTCGTATAAATTAATTGACTTGTCTTCCGATACAGAAACGAGCAAATTATTTCTCTCCGGATGATATTTCACGGACCATGCTTGATCCGCATGATCGTTGAAGGTGTGCAAGCACTGTCGCTGAGCCAATTCCCAAATTTTTACCGTATGATCGGAACTGCTTGATGCAAATTTTTTTCCATCCGGAGCGAATGCCACGCCCAGGACCCAGGATGCATGACCGGACAGGGTTCCGGCTACGTTTGCATCTTTTCTGTATGAAATCGACGAAAAATTTATGATAAGAGCGATTTTGGCAATGCTCGGAAAAAAGGTATGAGAATCTTTGTAAGAATTTTGTAATTGATTTGAAAAATTTTCTCACACATCGTATAGCTTCATGTGACCGTCGTCGGATGCTGTTAGCAATAATTGAGAATCGGGCGAGAAGGAGAGCGATCTGATGGGCATAGCGTGACCTGGAAAATCACGTAATTGGTATTTACGAAAAATCTCTTCGCCGAAAGAAAGTAAGAAAATTTTATGGATTAAGGAACGATGATGATATACCTTCCAACGTTCGCAATACTTTCCCATATGCGACGTCGAAAATGTTGATTATACCATCTATCGCACCGCTCGCAATGTACTTTCCATCGGGGCTCTGTAATTGCACCAATTTTTTTTTTTTTTTTTTGTTTTTCTCACATCACGCTTTATGGATATTCGTTGAGAAATCTATTTTCGGTAAAATACAAGTGAAACTTTACTGGATTCGTGAAAGAGAGAGAGAGAGAGAGGACTGAATTTTTTTTGGCCACTTTTCATGGCTGAAAATTCGTCGAAAATTCGTTACAGCTGGTGCAGCATCTTTCGAAAAATTGAAAGTCCTTCAGAATCACGAATTATGCGGTGAGCTTGACAAAAATCTTATTAGACGGAGCTGAGGAATTTTTTTCTTAAAGTCATTTTCAGACTTTTTGGGAATATTTTAAGGAGGTTCCACTGTTCGTTTGCGGGACAAGTCGTCCGAAGGGGGGGGATCCCCTGTGCTTGTATACACAGGCAGGGCTCAGCAGTGCCAATGTCAAATATGCTCACTCATCTCGGCCAGTCAATTTATCTTGTCGAAATCACAATTAGAACTGTGAAGTTTCGTTTCAACGCTATTCGATAATAAATGGCATCGATAACAACGTATGAAAAATTATAACAATATACTTCTTCAGATTTTTGAAATATTAACGTTTGTGTTGCAAAAAAAAAAAAATTCAAAATTCACGTTTTTCGAGCTTCAACTCGAAACGCTGCCCGAACTATGCAAGATAGAGCACATTGCGCAGAAATAATTTTGTAGAGAATTGAATTTTCTATAAAAAAAAAAAAAGTCCACGACAGCATAGATGAAAAGTTCAGTAGCGGTAGAGTTGGAGGTGTCCAAAGTGGTGTGACGAGAAAGTGTGATTTTTTGTGAAATAGGACAATAGTGGACCCATTAGTTATTAAATTACATATTAATTAATTAATAACATATTACATATTAATTAATAACAATTAATTAGTTATTAAATTAATATTAATAGCATTGAATTAAAAATGCATGAAAATTCAACTAGACACAACGAGAAAGCCATTACCGGCTAAAAAAAACTTCATTTATAACTGAATTTTAATAAAGCCAGCGACTTGAAATGGCTTTTTTAAAACTATTTTTGCAGCTTTGGACTCCTCCCACGCTCGAGTTATTAACTTTGGATGAATTTAGTTACCTATAAAATGATCTATGAGCAATTTTACTCTATTACGTATAGTTTGAGCAGAGTTTCGAGTTGAAGCACAAAAAGTGCCAAATTTTCGTTGTTTCTATTTTTCACTTGCCAAAATCTAGTGAGGAATAATAATTCACATTTTATGAGTTATTATTAATGCCATTTACTATGAAAATACGCTAAAAAAAAAAAAACCTCCGGGATTTTATTCTGAAAAAGAAGCCTAATTCGACAAGTTGAGTTCGGCAAAATCCTCGGTTTTTTAGCATTTTTAATTAAGTTACATTTAATCAACTCACGAAAATTCGATTAAAATGAAGAATAAATAGTACTCACATAAGCGACGCTAAGCGTAAACTTTCCGCCTCTGGTGTCCAGCGTTTGTTGCTGTTTTCCGCTCTCCGTTCCATACATATGTATCTTTCCTGCATGACTACCGGACACAATGAATTTGTCGTCGGGCGAAAATACAACTGTCCAGATGTCGACGGGACCAACTTCGATGCTTGATATTTTTTCACCCGATTCTAGATTCCATAATCTAAGACTGGAGTCCAGCGAGCTAGACGCGCACTCTGAGGATCCATGAAACTATCGGTCTTTGATTCGAGCATGCAAGGAATTAATTCATCGAATCGAGAATGTATGTCAGGGTGCCGTCGAGTCGTCGAACGTTTCATTCGCGAATATTTTATTTAAAAGCTAATCAAGATGAATTTATTGTCCGTCGAGACTAAAAAAAAAAAAAAAAACTTATTTACGCTGAAAGGTTGAAAATATACCATGGAAATGGTGTTTTTCGATTTTTGTTTTACTTCAAATTTAGTTGCTGATTTGACTCGCGCTTTGTTCGATGATAACACAAAAATAAAAATAGTTTGCCTCAGGAATTAAGTCAGTGGTATCTAATGCAATATTTTGATCCTTTCGATGATAAAAGAATTTAAAAAAAACATATTAAGGATGATTGGAAATAGTAATGGGTCAATATTGAAGTAATTTAAGTAAAAAAAAACCGTACATAACCTCAAAATTGATCAAAGCTGGTAGCCCTGCGTCCGTCACATGCCCAGATTCGTATATCTATATATGTGGCTTTTAAAATTCATTTGACTCTTGAAATATGTGAGAATTTGCCGATATTGCGAACGATACTTTTTTTTTCACTCGCCGACTTGAGTATACTATTTAAAATTACTCAACTTTAAATCTCAGCATCAACGAGGAGAAAATTTGATTCTTTTATTTTTTTTTTTTTTCGAAAAAAAAAAAGCAAATACATTCATGAAATTTGAGAAATTCCGCTCGAAGGTAATAAACGACTTGGGCGACATACATTCCTGAATGCTATGGTTATACTTACTGGTACCGTCGGAGCTCACAGCCACGGAGACAACGCCGAGGGAATGACCGGACAAAATGTGCTTTAACTTTAAGCCGCCGTCTTTCTGTTCCCACACTTTAACGCTATCGTCAACGGAGCCGGTTACAATATATTCCGTGGTATCTTCGTCGCTGGATCTCATGGAATCACTGAAACGAGGAGGTCGGAATGTTGCAGATAAATTATTTTTCGTAATGTTGAAATTTTGCGTGGGCATACCGCGAATCCTCGTTATCCGGTTGCGCTTCTTTCTTCTTCTTCGGACAACCCCAGGCGCAAGTCCAAATACTGTCCTCGTGAGCATTCTCCGTCTTGTGTATCAGCGAATACTGAATTTAACGAAGAAAAACATTGCGAGTTCACTCGGTAATTATTTATAACCTTAAAAAAAAGCGTTCGAAGTAATTGTGCGTTGCTCGTGATCTACCAACCATATTTCACCGCGAAACGTATTTATGGGACGATCAAGATTGATTTTGATTTGATATCTTTTAATAAGCTTATGTTAAATTGTAAAAAAAAAATATTCTACGGATGCTACGAGCTCAAATGTTTGACAAACCGGTGAAAAACAAATATACGTTCATTTCATGAGGGTAGTTTAGTTAGTTATAGGAAGCAACAGAGGGCCAAGTTGATGATATCGAAACATATGTATCGATAGAAATCGAATCGATATATCGCGCCTATACATCGGATTTTTTCCGAGTACATAACCGCGCGGAAATTCGTCATTGTGCTCGGGAAAGTTTTGAGAAAATGTAAAAAAATATAAGTATAATAAAATCAAAAAGTTAACTCGACATTGCCCCGAACAAAAATCGCTCGAGCTTCAATGCCCCGTCAAAGTGAAAAAAAAAAGAAAATGTACGAGAAAATAACGTTTTTCGTCCTGTAGGATCGCTGCTCGGACCGTGTGTATTTTTTGTGAGTAAAACGGGTTTATATTCAATTTATATTTTTTATGCGATCGGACGAAGAGGAAGGTGCTTTGTTTTTCTTTACTTTTGAATGTTTAGATTTGAAACTAAAAAGAGAAATACTTGGCGAATTGGAATTATATCGAGTCCGAGAAGTTGCCTATATATTTATTTGCATCATTATTATAGACATCTGTTGGGCTCGATTGAGAGCGAAATCCTTTCGCGAAGTACCTTTTGAGGTTAAAAATTATATTTCGTGGGAGCTCATTTTTCATAAACATTATCAAAGTGATTTTTGGCTATGGCATAATTATATGCACGTTATACATATATACATGGCTAGTATAGTAAAAATAATATGCTAGAGGTTAAGAAAAACCTTGAATTTTGAGTTTCGCGAATGAACTTATAAATCCTCGATTTTATCATTGAGTACGTTTACACGACGCTCTTATTCCGGTGTTACGAAAACCGGCGTAGTTAAATCAGGCGTTAAAGTGCGTGTAAACGGGTCCTAACACCCGCTTTACGACGTAAAGCGGGTGTTAGGTACCGTGTAAACGCCTGGTTTAACTAAACCAGTTTTCGTAACACCGGATTTGGAGCGGCGTGTAAACGTACTCATTCTCGTTTGAGAGGTATATAATAAAGAGGCGCGCGTACGAAACTTTTATTCGCAAAAAAATCTAAAAACAATCTCAGCAAGAAAAATTGCTTTTGAACATATAAAGAAGTCCTCGAATCATCATATATTATGTTTTGGTGTATACGGCTCCCTCTCTCGTCATCGAATGCCGCGAAACTATAGTATATAGCATGCGCACGTTGGAAAAACGCCTTATCATTCCATCGATGTGTGATGTGTGTCATAAAACGGAGATGAGTCATATCATGACCGCATGACCATCAGATGGCAAGTGTGGTTCTGCAAAGTGTAAAATAAATTATAATAAGTGGTGTGCAAGTGTTTTGAACAGTGGAAAACTATATTGGCAGATTGGCAGTCGGTTCGTTCATCGGTTTTATCGCGTGGTTGCCAAACTCTCGCTGCTCGCACGCGCGCGCACTCAAATGTTAAAAGATAAAAAAAAAGCCCATTCATCGAACTGACAATATTATTACGTCGTCGATCGTCATAGGGTTTTTATTATTATTTTATTTTTTACATACAAGCACACTTTTAGTATGCGACTCTTATCGTGCCGAAAGAAGAAAAAAAACGTCTTTAACGGTGACAAGGTATTGCCTCGCACACCGTAAAACACACACACACACACGAATACACAAACCGTCGTGTTTGTTACTCGCGGGCGCTGGCTCTGTCCGTGTGTGTGTGATAAATAGACATGGGCGTCAAAAGAGAGAATTCAAGTTTGTCAAACGATAGTGTATAATCAGTGTTGTCACGTTTGTCTCAAGTGTGCGTACAAGTTTCGTACAATATTGTGCCTTTTACGTGCCCCCGAGTGTTCTTTGTGTATTTTTTTTTTTCTTCACTCTTCAATATTTATTGCAAGAGAAGAAAAAAAAAAAAAAAAAAAAATGGCCGTTAACGAAGGATCTTATCTGCGGGACAGGGAGTGTTGAATTTTTTTTTGTCCGGATAAACAAAGAAAAAAAAGATCGATAAATCTCGGGAACACCGTCGGAATATTTTGTTTTGTTTTTATTTTTTTTTTCATTTTTTTTCAAATTTTTTTTCTTTTTTCTCCATCGAAAGAGTTTTTTTTTCTCGTAA
This sequence comes from Rhorus exstirpatorius, assembly GCA_963564615.1. Taxonomy (NCBI): domain Eukaryota; kingdom Metazoa; phylum Arthropoda; class Insecta; order Hymenoptera; family Ichneumonidae; genus Rhorus; species Rhorus exstirpatorius. The sequence continues at coordinate 48,370,414 of OY751313.1, forward strand.
TTCAGAGATCACGCTCGCGTGTATAACGAGCGAGAAGAGTGAAAAAAAAAAAAAAAAAAAAAATAAGAAGAAGTAAAGATAAAACTGAGCGAAGCAGAGAACTGTGGGCTATCGCCAGGATGAGTCTTAGCATATCAAGATTTTTCTCCAAGAGAAACAGAGCCACGAGCGCTGATCAGGTGGGCGAGATAGGACTGCCGACTAATGTATCGCACGAGTTTCACGTTAGCAAGAATCAAGAGACGGGAGAGCTGGAGGGTCTGCCCGAGCCTTGGATACGTATGCTCGATACGCAGATAACAAAGTCGGAGCAAGATTTGCATCCCAGGGCGGCTCTCCAGGCCCTGAAGTATTACAATTATTCGATAAAACGCAAGCCCCAGAAGGAAGTATGCAAGCTCTTGGTAACCGAGGATCTCATAGAGGAAGAGTCGCAGGAAATCGACAAGATATTGGCAAAGAAGAGATACGATTCGGGCGAGAGCGACGGTACGGCGCCGACCAGCTCCAACGGCGATTCGACGCAAAGATCGCCGTTATTGCCGCCGAAAATTCACAAACCCCCTAGAACGACGCTCGGAGGACACGCGGAGAGAAAGGAGAAGAGCCTAACCGAGATACTCGAGGATCTGGACGTACGTCGATTGGACGATGTAAACGCCCTGGATAAGGCGATACACGGGAAAAACGAGCCAGCGACAAACGAGGATAGTCCAATTTTGCGAAAAAAGGCGAACGGAAACGCGAGAAATTTGAGCGACGAGGAGATCTTCGACGAGCTGAGAAGAATTTGCCAGCGCGGCGATCCGGAGAGAAGATTCGTGCGCGTGAAAGAAGTCGGCGCGGGCGCTTCGGGCACGGTTTTCATAGCCGTCGACAAGTCAAACAATTGTACGGTCGCGATCAAGGACATCGACATGTCCAAACAGGCTAAAAAGGAATTGATACTTACGGAGATAAAGATACTCAAGGAATTTCATCATCCGAATCTCGTGAATTTTCTCGATGCTTATCTCGTTTGCGAGCATCTCTGGGTTATAATGGAACTGTTGCAGGGCGGACCGTTGACGGACGTAGCGACCGAAACGGTGATGAAGGAGGCGCAGATAGCGGCCGTATGTCGCGAAGTTCTGAGGGCCATAAGCTTTCTTCACGCCAGGGATGTGATACATCGCGATATCAAGAGCGACAATATACTGCTCGGCATGGACGGCTCTGTCAAAGTAACGGATTTTGGTTTTTGCGCGAATATCGACGGCGATGAGAAACGCCAGACGATGGTCGGTACGCCGTACTGGATGGCGCCCGAGGTCGTTACGCGAAAATGTTACGGCAAAAAGGTCGATATATGGTCGCTCGGTATAATGGCGATCGAGATGATAGAGGGCGAGCCGCCTTATCTCAAGGAGACGCCGCTGAGAGCTCTGTATCTCATCGCAGCTATCGGCAAACCGTCGATACCTGGCTGGGACAAGCTTAGCTTGAATTTTCAAAATTTCTTGGAACGTTGCCTGGCGGTCGACGTCGACAAGAGAGCCACCGCCGATGAACTGCTGGCTCATCCGTTTTTACGTGATTGCGCGGATCTCGCTACGCTGAGGCCTCTCATAAAGGCGGCGCAGAAAATATTGCACAAAACTTTTTAAGCCGAAAATCGGAGAGACGCGCGAAGAGATGCGCGTCTATTGGGGGGGGGGGGTCACGGTCACCATTTGTTTTACTTTTTGTTTTGGGGTCACGATTTTTCCGTTGAATCGGCTTGCTTCAACGTGAAAGCAATGAACGGTAATTTTTTTTTTTTTTTTTCTTCCGATCGTGGTGATAAGCGATTTGCGTTCATTCGGCCATGATGTGCCGGTGCAATTTCACTTTTTTTTTTTTTTTTTTTTTTGTTTTTTTTGGTTTGTTTTTCTTTTTTTTTGGAGCACCGAACAAGAGACCGATTATATGTATGGCCAAAAGAGTATGCAATTATCTCGCAGCTCACAGTACAATTCGTACGAATCACGATAGACAATCCTTATTGTCCCTTTAACTCGAGAGTATTTTTTTCGAGACGAATATTTACGAGGATGATGTTGAAATTTGCATCGTTGAAATATGCAATGAAAATAAGTTTTTTTTTTTTACATAAAAAAAAAAAACATCATAACCGGCATTGCTGACGCTTTTCCGGCATATTTAGGCCCCCTGAGTCACGAAAGAAAAAAAAAAAACCGCAAAAAAGGTTTAAACGATTTTCGAGGTCGAGACAGGACTGGAAATAATTTTGTAAAAAAAAAAAAAAAAAAAAGAAAAACCTATTTTCGTTGTATTTCAACGATGCAAATTTTAAAATTTTAACATCATTAACGAGGTTTATATCGCGGTATATGATTCCCTCGAACAAATAAATACCCAAGTGCCAAATTTTCGATTCCAAAAAAAAAATAAAAAATCTTTCGAACATATCGATGCATGTGCACGCATAATGTTTCGGGCGACGATGTACGCCGTGGCTCGTCAAAGCTATATATGTACTTTCGTCGAAAATTCTACGGGCGCGCGTGTCCGCAGGAACGGGGGTTTTTTAAAAAATTTTTTTTTTAATTCGCTGCGACGAAAAAAAGAAAAATACTTTTTTATCCGCATTGAGATTTGAAGTGCTGAATTTTAGCGTTTGATGACCAAAACGTATTAACGACGGAGTATTATTGTGATGCGTTAGGGACCAAATAGTAAAAAAAAAAAAAAAGAAGAAAAAAAATCACGCGCATTTTGCATTTTTGCAAACTTTTTCTAAGAAGCAACGGAGCTAATTTTATAGACGTTTACAGAATTTCAACAAATTTATCGATTTTTCTTTCGTTTCGTTTCTGAACGTTGCATAGCGCTGTGCCTGAGAGCGTAATTTTTGCTCAACCAAAAATAAACATATATATTATTATTAGTTAAAATATTGATTGTATTTATACATATATAAATATATATTGTAGTGTATTTTAAAAAATGCGAAATTTGTATTAAAATAATATGAAATGACACGATATTTGACTCTAACAATTATTTATCATTGGTGTTATTTGCCTGGATGTCCTCTTATATTCGCGTTGGAAATTAACGTCAAGGCGTGTAGGATTTTTTTTTTTTTTTGTAATTAAACGAATATTCAGAAAAGAATCAAAGTTTCATAAAATCTGAACCCTTTTATCAATTTTCTTCAAATTCGATATTAAACGCCCCTATATTTCTATTCGGGTTATCTACCAAATTTGAGGTCGATATGTTGAAACAAAAAAAAAAATTGCACAAGTCAGAGTTAACCGTCGACCAGTTTGAATGAATTTAAAGTTCAATAAAGAATCCGTTACCGGATGCATTGCAACAAAAAATATCCCGAGTAAAGAGTATTATTCTACTTGAGAATTATTCTACTTGCGTGCCAAATTCCAACCCCATGGTGGAAGCAATTCTCAAAATATAAAGCGAATCATTTTAGTTAACTCCATTAACTCCCACACCAGCTCTGCCAACGAGAACTCTTCAATTATATATATCTTAAGATGAAACGTCTCAAAACTATGTCTGCGATGCATACGAGAATAATTTCATGTCTTTTTTTGTAGGAAAATAAAAATGAATCGTTTTGGATATTTAGGATGTTTTTATTTACATATTACAGATACGAAAAAAAAAAAATTTTGAAAAAATTTAATAGTTTATTATTATTATTATTGATCGAAGTTCGCACCTCGAAAAAAAGCGCGTGGGTAGCCCCGCGGTGATTTTGGCTCTTGATGTTATCCGAAATCAAGATAATTGATAATTGATAATTCTTAATCTATAAATAGATTAAGAATTATCAAGAATTTTTTATTTCAGATAACATCAAGAGCCAAAATCACCGGGGCCACCCACGCGCTTTTTTTCGCGGTGCCAACTTCGATCAACAATAATAATAATAATAATAAACTATTAAATTTTTTCAAACAAATTTTTTTTTCGTATCTTTAATATGTAAATAAAAATATCCTAAATATCCAAAACGATTCATTTTTATTTTCCTACGAAAAAACGCCCTCCAAAAAAGACATGAAAATCGGCTTAAGTTACCAGACTACTACCTTAAAAAAATCCACAAGCCATATTTTTACACCATGTTATTTCGAAGTCAGATTTATAATATCGATTCAATCTTGAGATAAATAATTTTATGTATCGGAAATATTAACTTAGGTATTGCGATTGTATTTTCTTTACAAATAACACTCATTTGTTTGGAAAATGATATTTAAAGTGACGAAATAAATTATATTTATCTCCTAATTGAGGTTCCAATTAACGTAGCACGTTACGCGATGAAGTCATAGCTCTGGTCGTTATTCGATGGCGTTATTTTTTTTCCATATCAAAAGCCCGCAGACAGCGCTCTGTGATTTATCAGGGCTTTTCCATTCTTCCGTACGATGTCTCAGCTTTAATCTCACCGTGATCAATGTTCTCGTAAATGGCATAAAATTACTTGACTAAACTTGACACTGCGATGCTGGAGTATCATGACCCTTGTGTTTGTGGCCATAAATCGTCACGATGAGATGCAAATTCGTCGAGATAAAAGATTTTTATGAAACAGTTCGTTTTTAATTATCGAAACGATTGCAGCTGCGTCGACATGGTGTACGACTTTGTGCGCATAATACGCGACTAACTTCGCACATATATCGCGATAAAAGTGTCCCTAAATCTAAACTACATATTTGTACTGAATTTTTGTTCTTCTCGCTATTAAATCGATTAAGTATAAATGATGTAAACATTAGAATGTAAAGTTGAAAGAGACGAGGGAAGAGAGAGAATATCTTAAATATTTAGTATAGAGTAAAATTTAAAAATTCGATATCTCGAAAACGTCTCTGCGAGTCGCCAAAAATCCTTTCAGGGGTAGTTATCAAACAGAATGTCCGCGCAAAATTTCAGACCGATCGGAGATTGGGGCTTTTCGGAACTTTATTAAAAAATTTTTTTAGCCCTACCCGCTAGTTATAAAAGAACAACATATAATTCATATGGCCACGAGACTTTTATGCCGATAATATGAACGTGAGACCCTGCTACGAAAGGGAACCTGAAAAATTGTCGTTACGAATCTAAAAAAAATTCTAAGATTTTAAGTAGGGCTTGCGAAAAATTAATTCAAGTCCCACACGGGCGCGTACACATGCAAGAAATACTTATCATATAGCGTCATGTATTAGGGCACTTTATTCGAAAGATCGTACGATCCTATATTTAGAATTCTCTATCTTACAATTTTCTTATTTCACCGAAGTTTTGCATTTTTTTTTCTCACAGCTCTAGTAAACCGATTTCATAATGATCGAATGTCAATTTAAAAAAAAAAAAAATTCAATGCAGGAGATTCATATTTTGCGTTGTTTAACAATTTCAATGTTTATTATGCGCGAGTTGAGAGTTTCCTTGCAATAACTCATTGATTTGTCGTAAAAGAACTATAAAACTGTGGTACCTCAATTTTATATATATATATATATCAATATATATAATCAATATATATATAATCAATATATATATAATATATAATATTAATAATATATTAATATATAATATTAATATATATATATACATATATATATAATAATTTCAGTATTCACGAACGTTTTAGGGAATTTTGAAGTTTCGTTACCCAGCTTAGACAAAAACAAAACAAAAAAAACGTTAAAAATCAGGATTTTAGCATGGGCACTCGTGACACGAGCGTCGAGTCAATAATTTATGTACTTGGTAGCAAAATTGAAAAAAAAAAAAAAAAAATTGAAAAAGTATCACGTGTCAGTTAGACATTACGAATGTTGCGTGATGAAGAGAAAAAAAGAGATATCACTGGTATATTTAACGAATTAATCTCACGTTAAGTACACGATCGTAGCCTCAAGCAAGATATCTAGCCCCGATCCTATTTTTTTTTTTTTCAGCATGGCGTCACAACAATCGAATCGAATCGTTATAAAAAAAAAATATATAATAATACTTCTACGAATAATTGCATTAGTCTCCGTAACAAAAATTATTTACAATTGTCTTGATTAATCCTTAGATTATCAGTATAAAGGTTATTTTTTTTTTTTTTTTAATTTTCATCCAGTAGGGATGTACGTTAATCACCGGACTCAATTGTTGCGGCATATGCTATATAATTGAGGGATCAGTAATTGCGAGAAAGTTCTCGCCTTTCCTCGGAAAAAATATCGCATCGCTAGATTTAAATTTTGGTACGCACACGTCGTTCACGGGGTTTTCCTTTTCCCGATCGTTTAAACAAAATTGTTAATTCATATAGACGAGAAGATATTTATACTCCCGTTTGTTCGATCTGACGATTATTGTCTATAGCAATGTAGCTCGGATTGCTAAAACTGGCCGGTGCATCTTTTTGCAAATCATTCTTTTGCCTGGGCATATTCACATAATTGTCCAGTGTCATGATAATCGATGGAACATAATTTTTCGTACCCTTGATGGCGTTATTCGTATTTTTGCCTTTGCACTCATCGACGTCGCACTCATCGAATTCCCCGTTGTTAAGATCGATCAGACCAATGCCACGCGGCGCGTTGCAATAGCCCGAATCGATCGCCTTCGTTTTATTATTAATTTTCGGTGCGTCATTCTTCATTGTTTCTCGTTGCTTCGCAAATTCTGCTCTACGCTCATGAACGTTTATCGGCTTCAGATAATTGTCATCCTCGTGATTCAACATCGGGGAAATCTCGATAGCCTCGGATTCCGAGTCCGAGTGAACGTTGCCCGTATCGATGCTCGATGGAAACTTGAATTTATCATTTTCCAAATTTATCCTAGGACTGAATATTCCCGATTCATCGCCGTCGCTCGAAGGGCTCATCGGCAGATAAGAATCTTCCTGACTCAGGCCCAGTGACATATTTGGCGAATTAACGTAATCGCGATTCGGCGATGACAGTGCGTCATGATCGGGCGCTGACATCATCGTTAAATAATCATTTTTACCGCTCTCCAGAATCATGGTGTTCATATCCATGTAAGGAGCGTTCAAATCCACGTAATGCTGCAAGAAAAAAAAAAAAAAAAAAAGAGAGAAAAGTTACTCAGTTTTTCTTTGATTATTTTTCGCATCCAAATTTCAGCCAATAGAATTGCACCATTCGACGTTATATATTATCGAAAGAGAAAAAAAAAATAAAAAATATTCGTCTTAGTATCATTACCGAAGTCCGCATAATTAATTAATAATTAGGAAAATAAGTTTCGTTATATAGATATACTCCCGTGTATAAGCGCGATGTGTGGCGTATAGAGGCTGTTAGTGTACCTCTCGACATGTCGGTAAAGGAGGAAATGTACTTGTCTCGAGGCACTATCGTGCCTCTTGATAATTTCACTGATAATTTTTTCATGTTGCCTAGATATAAGAAGATAAAAGATTTTCAAATCCAGTCAACCCTCCATCGAATCTGACACATTGAATTCTGTGACTTTTAAATTTTGAATTTTTAACTGTGGATTTTGTCTCACGGTGCAATTCTATTGGCCGAAATTTGAATGGAAAAATAATTCCCCGAATGACACACTCGAGCTTCAAAATTAATCTGGTATTTCCCTCAAGGTTCCCTCTGCAAACAAACGAAGTCGTCAAGTTTTTTTTTTTCAGAAAAACTTGACTCCTTCATTCGTTTGCAACGAAACTATCGGTAAATACCCGATAATTTTGAAGCTCTTGCGGTGTTACATGTGATAATTTTATTTGAGCTCAACGATGGCGGATTGAAGAAAACTTCGTTGTTTACCTCTTTGACACTTTCCTCGAGCAAGTCACCGATGCTGGTGACTAAATACGTGAAAGTTGGTCGCAATGTCGGTTTTGCCTTCCAGCATTGAAGCATTATGTCGTATCTGAGTAGAAAAAAAAAAAACGAGAATAACTTTGCGAAAGATGGAGCTAACGTGTATTGTGAAATTGAGTCGAGAGCCAAATAACTTTGCCAAAAGTTATGCGAAAATGGTAAATCAGAATCACGCGGCGTAAAAACGCTTTGTATGCTAAAAATTTTAATGGCCCTTTCACACAGCTAATGTTGAACGACTCAACGTTAACGGTGACTATATCTCAGCAGATTAATAGCGAATCTATAGTTCAAATTTTGCGAGCACCAAGATGAAATTATTCAAAATTTAGATCAGAGCTGGGCAAAGTAGCAGAAAGTACTTCAAGTACAAAAGTACTGTAAGTGTTTGAGTATTTCAAGTATATAATTTCAAGTACCAAGTACCGTAAATACTTGAAGTTCCAAGTGCCTCAAGTACTCAGTACTTGAAGTACTAAATATTTGAAGTACTTGAGGTATCGAGTACTTGAAATGTGTCAAGGTATCAAATACTTTTCAAGTTTTCAGGTATACATCTCGTAAGTTCTAGTACACATTATTCGATTTCTCACATATACTCTTTAAACTCATTTGATTTTGATTCGAGTACTTTTCGTAACAAAAAATATTGTCACATCGTGCAATTCACTCGAGCTAGGCATATTGGAACAAAAATATTTAAACGAAGAATTAGAAATAATTTTTAAAAAATCGCATTGACGATTGTAATTAAGATTTATTTAGCTTCAGGTTTGAAAAAGAAAAAAATAAAGAAAATAATACACGGATTGTTAAAAACAGAGCCATACATTGACAATGACACCTTAACTACCCTAACTTGAGCCTTTGAACCGTAATTCCTTACAATCTTAACCAAAGATGGCACAGAACGTTCGTCAATAAAGACGTTATAAATGCAACCATTAGCAAAACGTATTCAAACGCACTTCAAACTTAGTGCTTGAAAAAGTACTTGAAATGCAGTAAAGTACTTAAAGTTTTAATTACAAATACTTCAAGTACATGCCAAATATACTTGAAAATGTAAGTACATATACTTGTAGTACTGCCAAGCTCTGATTTAGATCGTAATCTTGGCTTTCACCTGATGTTCCAACTTCTCTGATGTTATAACCGAAAAATATATTTTCAAAAAAAAAAAAAAAAAAAAAAAAAAAAAAAAAAAACAGAAACTCCGTTTGTGCCAGAGAAACTGGGTTCTTCATCTTATTCTCTAAAATATACACAAGTCTTATTTTTCTCATATCAATGGGATATAAAATTGGGGAAAATTTTGGATTAATTTTATTTACTCACACTTGATCGGTCGCGTATTCCGGTTGTTCCATTCTGTATCCCTCGATCAAGCGCTGATATTGTTTCTCGGCTTCCATACCGGGATAGGGAGTTTTACCCAGAGTGAAGAATTCCCAGAGCACTATGCCGAACGACCAAATGTCCGACTGCGTCGAGAATATGCGATCCCTTATCGACTCAATCGCCATCCACTTGATGGGAAGTGGCGTATCGCCCTTTTTCTTATAATTGTCATCCTTGTACATTGTCTTGGCGAGACCGAAATCGCATATCTTCACGATATTGTTCTCGGCGAGTAGAATATTTCTAGCTGCGAGATCACCGTGCAAAACCTGACGATAATGCCACGAGAATTTTTCAATTTTTGCATGACAACAATTAAATTCATCCAATCTAATCTTTTTTTTTTTTTTTTTTTTTTTTTGTAAATGCCCCAACACGTCATGATGCAACATTGAATGATCGAAAGGGAAAAAAACAATAAAAAATTTGCGCATTTCTTCCTCATTATTTTATCTTGCTCGCAAAGATCCCTCTATGAGCCAGTGGGTTTTTTTAATTTAGCTTTCACATAGAGGGAGCTTTGTGAGCGAGATAAAGCAATATGTGCGCGTATCTCTAATTTGCATCGTTTTTTTTTTTTTCTAAATTCGATTTCAATAATAAAACAATAACGAACACAAACTTTGACATTTGAAACGATGAGGGTAGTTTTTTGAAAATTTCAAAATTTTCTAGAATGTGAATCCCTCGATCGATTCTCGATAATTTCAAGACCAACCGTGCTCGTGACCAAAGGTCTCTATTTGTGTGAAAAAAAAAACAGTTTGCCAATTAGCCGAAAATTTGCGAAAATGCGAGGTATTAGAGATTTTTTTTTTTACTCATAATTTAAAAAATTTGAACCTCAGCGATTATTGTCAAATTTAGTGCCACGCATCCTTGTCTCATGGTCCGCGTACAAACTTTTCGCTCGATGGACAAAAAATTGCGGGAGTTGGATCTACTGAAGATATTTTTGAAAAATTGAACATTTAAAAAAAATCTTTCTCTGTGAGAAAGCAGAAGAAAAAAAAATTACTAGATTCACTCACTTTTCTCTGGCTCAGATACTCCATGCCACGCGCCACCTGAAACGCCCAGGAAAGCAAGTCCTGGGTACATATTGGCTTGAGATTTTTATCCTTGTAATCGCCGTTATAATTCGAGCGCCAGCCTGGCTGGGTCGAATTGTTACTGAGAACGCAACCGTCCGGTGACGTGCCGATACATTGAGAATCCGTGCCGGTTGTGTAAGCCACTAGTTCGGCACCCGCGCTGCTGTTGCACGAATTAGCGCTGAGACTACGCGAAAATGAGAGTGCCGCGTATTTAATTCTTTCCCGGATTAGTTCAGTTGAGAAAAAAAAAAAAAAAAAAAAAAAAGAAAAATGAGCGCAATGAGATTTGCGAGAAAATTAAAGATAAAATAAATTTTCGTTGCAACCAAAGACATGGCATGCATCGATAACGGCGTTGTCGTTGTTAGAAGGTAGATATTTTGAGTGCCCCGTGCGAGTATCAGCCGAAGAACATGAAATTAAGTTGAGAGAATAACATTCATTAGTACACCAAAGTTAGTGAATTAAATTGAAAAAATTAAAATTAAAAATAAAAAAAAACAGAGGTTAAACCTAAATATTTCGATATAAACCGATTAATTTCCGTTTCAATTTGATCGCATTTGTTACCTATTGAGGATAGGGCACGAATTTAATTTTGGAAAGGACGATGGAATCGGCATTGCATTGTACATTCTTTAAAGAAAGTTGCGCACTTTATTCTGCGCACCTGACCTTGAGGCCTAGCGGTGCCACGATTGGCGCAGAGTGCTTCTCCCACCATACCGCTGTGCCGAATACCGCGCAAGCTTGCTTAAGACTGTATGTTAGCTAAGACGATTACTACTTTTCTAGTTGAAAATTTTAGATGTTAGAAATGACGGTATGTAGCATTTTTAAAGATTTTTTGACAAACTTTTGCCCATGTGAATATGCTGAGATATAGGATGAGCTCAAAGTGAAACATTTAACATGGGATTCGTACAGCAGCCCGTGGAAAATGGGCATTTATTCCGGAAAATCAAGTATTTCCTGACTACTTTTTGAGTTAAAAAAATGTTCCAACGCAACCCTGTAGCGTTTAAGACACGTGAGAGAAAAAAAATTGTTAAGTGCCCTCTACGCTTTCGATTATTCCCCACGCCGCTGCGGTGGTATACAAGAACTACCTTGAATCAAAGTTCCCCAGATCGAGATCACAATGCATCAAGTACGTTTTTTGAATTCAATCGATGTTTTAGTAAGACTTTAATCGGTTCATCTGAGTTAGGATCTTGAGCAATAATCCAGATAGACCTGATGCACCAAAATGGATGAATATGACTGCATCATGGCGAAATGGTGTAGCATGGTCGCCCAGTATCGCTACGATGTCGTCATGTATGTAATTTTTGTGCACCATGTCTATTGGGGAATTTAATGCCTTATGGAAATGCCCAATGACAGCATATTTGATGTGACAGTTTTAATTGACAATGTATCACTTTCAATTATGGTTATCAACATAAAAATAATCCAAACAGAGAGAGAGAAAGAGAAAGAGAAAGAGAAGGATTTAGTCACCTTCCACCGGGCAATATATTTGCACTGTTAGTGCGATAAAGTAAATACCTATTATTGCTTCCGACGCTGGTAGTCCTTGTGAGGACGTCCAATCCAATTGTGGGATCGAGTTTGCCGCTAGCTGGATCTATTTGATTGATAAAGTCCGCACGATGCCTCAATAGATAATTATGCAAATTACCGAAGCGACAGTACTCGACGATCACTAGCAGCTCGCCTGTAGAAATCAATTGCACACTTGATTGTTTCAATTGGCACGAAATTTTCGCAAATACATATATATATATACACATATATGAAGCATTGTCCGCCAAACCAGCTACTTTTTTTCACGACACTTCCCGAAATTTTCGAAACTTTGCCAGCTTGTAGAACTAGCTGAAGATACTTTGAGTGAATTATTTCAGATTTTTAAGTTCAACCGTTTTGAAAATACTATATTTTTTTTTTTTTTCAAATAAAAATATCTCTAAAAGTATATGGGTCGCAGAATAAAAATGGTTTAAGGTAAAAGTTGTAGTTTTTCATCATCTTTTCAATCAAATCCGTATCATAATTTTATCGTCCTTGTAAACTATATTTTTCACTAAAAAAAAGACAAAAAAAAATTTTCTTTCTTCAAGAAACACCACTTTTATTTTGCTGCCAAATTTCCTCAACCTTTGAGCACACGTGGAGATTCGGTAAAAAAAAATCGCCAGAATGGGACCGTCGGGCGTTCTGGACTAAAAAAAAAAAATGAATCGTGTGAAATTGCATAAAACTGAGAATTACCCTGTTGAAAATGTTTTATTCCCAGAAAACTATCGATTATTTTGTGTTGACACTGAAAAAATACATTCCCACCTTGAAAAAAATCGGTTTGACGTACAATCCGTACTTTTTCGTATCTATAAAGATGGAGAAATCGTTTCCGATGCTGGGGATCATTGGTCAATGTGTACAACTTTTGTCTTCCAAATTTAATTTATATTATGGAATTCTTTTCCGAAACAATAGCTCTCTGTCATACAAGTTTTCGACTAGCTTTGCTTTATACTTCTCGAACAACATCCTCTCTCTCTCTCTCTCTCTCTCTCTCTCTCTCTCTCTCTCTCTCTCTCTCTCTCTCTCTCTCTCTCTCTCTCTCTCTCTCTCTCTCTCTCTCTCTCTCTCTCTCTCAATTAAACAAGTTTTTGTAATACCTGCATCGTTTTTTTTTTAGTCCCAGAATCGTTGACAATCCCATTCTGGCGACTTTTCTACTGAATCTACGCATACGCCCGAAGGTTGAGTAAATTTGGCAGCAAAATAAAAGTGGTTTTTCTCGATGAAAAAAAAATATTTTTTACCTTTTTTTAGTGAAAAATCTAGTTTACAAGGACGATATAATTATGATACGGATTTCATTGAAAATATGATGAAAAACTACAACTTTTGCCTCAAATCATTTTTTTTCTGCGACCTATATTTTTACAGATAATGTTTACTTGAAAAAAAAATACTGTATTTCCAAAACGGTTGGATTTAAAAATCTGAAATAATTCACTGAAAATCTCTTCAACTGGTTCTACAATATGGCAAAGTTTCGAGAAGTTTGCGGAGGGTCGTGAAAAAAAAAGTGGCCGGTTTGGTGGAGAATGCTTCATATATATATTGGAGTGGCCCTTAAACAGAGGTCGAAAAAAATTTTCAATGTGCAGCTCCTCAAAACTGTTCCAAATAATTAAAAATGAAAAATTAGTTTAAAGTTTCAAAGCACTATATCGATAGGTACACGTGCCCCAACAAGCTTGAATTTTCCTCACGTAAAAAATTTGATCCTGAGGCTAATAATAATAATAATAATAATAATAATATAATTATAGTAATAGCAATAACAATGATAATGATAATCTCACGTTTTGTGATGTTCTTTGTGCATGCACCGAGAAGATTGACAACGTTGAGATGTTTGCCAAGATGTACCATGATTTTGAGCTCGCTCGCCAATGCCCTTATGTACGTCGATTCCGTTGATCTTCGTACCATTTTAACGGCAACCGTACTGACTGCCTCATCCTCGCGGATACCCTGGGCATCGGCTTTCATAACGACACCGAAAGCACCGAAACCCAATTGTTTGCCAAATTTCAGTTTTTCACGCGGAAATTCCCATTTTCGATCGTATGGCAATAATTCCGCCTGATCGTCGACCGTCAAATCGGGATTCAGGCATTCCAATGCACCCTCCTCAAAATGCGTCAAGCCCGCTTCCATCAGTTGCTTACGTATCACCTTTAATTTCATGGTAAATGAAAAGTTGATTGGTCCACGAATTTAGAGATAATCGACAAAAAAAAATGTTAATCAGCGAAGTTGATTAATCTGGACAAAGTATAATATATAGTAATATATAGTAATATATAGTAATATATAGTAATATATAATAATATAGTCAAATGATGAAAATTCCACTTACCTTCTCCCGATGCATCTTGATCGAGAAATAGACAACGAGTATAATGCAGATTAGAACGAGAACCACTATCGAGATTATCAATGATCTTGAAACTTCTTTCACTGAAAAATAAAAAGAAGGAGACGATAATTAGTGTTTTTTTTATAATTTGTAAAACAAAATCATCAATCTTTTCCGAAGAATTCTTGATCCTTGAAGCCGATGATAAGTTCTGGGTTACCTTTGATAGTGATGATCTGATAATTCTCTTCCTTTCCAAAACGATTGTTTATCCTGCACGTATATCGTCCGCTGTTCTCATCGAGCAAGTACTTTATGTGAAGCTCCTGATTTTTGTGCAGACACATGTACTGCTCGTTTGCCCTGATCGTCGTATCATCCTGTATGAGGTTGAATAAAAAATTGAAAAAAAAAAAATGATTTCCCCAACGCGAAAGGAAATCTCGTGAGGCCCAGGGACAAACATGGACATGGCTCGTTTAGTGTACATTTTGCTAGAAATACAGTACAGTAGCTGTAACGATATACGTATGGCTATTGGTGCAATAAATACTGGATTTCATAAACTACTGGATTTCATAAAATAAATACTGGATTTCATAAACTACTGGATTTCATAAAATAAATACTGGATTTCATAAATATTGGATTTCATAAAATAAATACTGGATTTCATAAACTCTTGTTTTCCTGCTCCCTTATAATTATGAAAACGAGGACTATGCACATAAATGCTTTCTTTTCATAACGCGAAGTTTAACTCATAATATTTTGGAAAGTATGTGGGCACTTGACAATTTTTTCTTCTTCCTCGTTTCTTAAACACTAACAGGGTTACGTTGGAACATTTTTGTAACTCAAAAAGTAGTCAGGAAATACTTGATTTTCCAGAATAAATGCCATTTTCCACGGGCTGCTGTATGAATCTCGTGTTAAATGTCTCACTTTGAGCTCGTATATCTCAGTATGAAAATGGACAAAAATTTGTCGAAAAATTTTTAAAAATATTATACACCGTCTTTTCTAACATCTAAAATTTTCAACTATAGAAAAGTAGTAATCGACTTGGCTAACATATATGTATAATATATATATACACTTATACGTGGGCTTCATGTGGAAATCAATGCAAGAACCATCTGTTTGAGCTTACTTTGTACCAAGTGACGTTAGGCGGGGGCATTCCTGCCACGTAACACTTGAGAATAACGGTTTTGTGTCCTTCGGTGCTAAGGTCAAAGGTAACCTCGGTTTTGTTCATATTCGTCTCCAAAAAATATGGCGCGACAGGATCTACGGGGGGGAAAAACAAAAACCATTATTGTCACGCAATCTACCCTGATCTTTGGGTAGGACAGACTGGTTTTTTTTTTACTCATTTTTTCTCAGATACTTTTCAAGATTTTTTTTAGAAGTGATATATCACCGATCGATGGGATTTTCAATGAATGGATGAAGTATTGTTGCGATGAGAAAGTACTCCAAAATTTCATTGACTTACCGATCTTTGGACGAATTGAAAAATTTTTCGGAAATACGAATATTTAAGTTCTTTCGTTATTTTTTTCGCGGAAAAATATAATCAATCAATGAAAATCCATCAATACGTGATTCATATTTAATTCATTTGTTTACCCTGAATTTCGAGTTTGTAGTCGATACGCTCGATCGATCCTTCATCGTCCTTCGAACTGCAGATGTAATAGCTGTTGTTGTCGGATTTACTGATGTTACTTATTCGTAATATCGAACGATGGGTGAACTCTGTCATGGTCTTGTGGGTTGAAATTTTTTCTGTAAATTTAGCCTCGATTTGCATTGATTCCTGATAGAGGAAGCTTTTTGATGATTTCTTTTTTTTTAATCCAAACTTTCATAACTCGAGAGAATGGCTTGAGCCTACAACTCTCTCTCGTTTCATACACGAGTGAAGTAGTGCATTTATGCTTTTAATATCTCTTCAAGTTTTATGAAAATATTGAATTTTTCGAAATTTTCAATTTCTATAAGAAATTATTGTATTGGCTCCAATTTTCTTGAATTTCTTACTATCGAGCTAGCCCACTTGCCACAAAAATAGACCGGATGTCAAGAATATTTTTTATTCCGTCTGAAAAGAATCCGCAAGGGGGTTGAGATTTTATTGAATTTTTAATTTTTCTGATATATTGAGAACTAAATGGAAATCATGGAATTTAAAAAGTTTCCAACTTCTTCGAGATTATTTTAATCTTGCTCTGGCGATGTTCTCTCAACGAGAGAGAGAGAGAGAGTCAAAATGACAAATAGTAATTTGTTTTTTTTTCTTCTTTTATTCCATTTAACCGAATTCTATGACCGGTTCAAGACTCACCAGTTTCGTAAATTGGTTCTTCCTTCTCGTTCAACCACTCGACACCCGTGTAATTATATATAGACGCCGCGCACGTGCGCACCACGTCATCACCGATTGTCTGCACATTCTCCTCGACTATGCCAAATCCTCCGGGCACATCTGTCATTGTTTGCAAGAATTTTCATCAATATTAATGAATGAAAAGTTGGTTATTAAAATAAATAATGACTAATTAATCGATAATATTAATCAATAACTAATTGTTAATCGATATATTATAATTATTAATTTTTATTGAGTAAAAAAGTTGAAGGACCGATCTAACGTCGGTTTTTGTTCTTACCGGAAACGAGAATGGCGTTTGTATCCGAATCGCATCCGAGACTGTTGCATGCGGTGCATGTCAAATGACCGGACATGTCGATCTCGGTCGTGACGACGGACAAAAACGTCGTCATTTTTGGGGTAATCGGAACACTCTGGTGCAAGAAAAAAAAAAAAAGTTTATTATTTATTATTGTTCGCGGCAGGAAAAAACATGATCGATGAGATCGATTTTAGTTTTTTTTTTTTTTTTTTTTCACACAATCCTATAGTGCCCAAATTTACCTTGAGCGGCACGACTTCCGATCCTTCGAAGGACGGATAGTTCGGTGCTCTCAAGAAGCTCCAAGATATATCGGGTGCCGGAAATGCGGCAACCTCGCAGCGAAAACTGACTCTCTGTTTTGGCACGTAGAATGGCATGAATTTTTCCAGAATCGGTATTGGCTTTGCTGGAAAAAAAATTAATGATATCCCGAGTTTCCTTGGTTTATTTTTTTTTTATTTTTTTCCAAAAAACACTCTTTACATTTCGACGCGACCGCTTCAATGCGACCGTTACGCCACGACCGCTTTGGCGCGACTCTGGCTTTGATGCGACCATTAAGGTTCATTCAGAATCGACTTAGTGCAGTGGCAGTGCAGTGGTAGGGGCAGTGGTAGTGCGGTGTGTAGTGGTAGTACAGAATATCGTTCACAATTGATCAGTGCTGCAGTGTGTGTGGAAAGAGATGCGTAATTTCTGATTTTTGACAGATTAAATTAACGAATATTGTGGAAAATGGATTAAAATGAAATTATGATAAAAAATAGTGTTGTGTACTGCCGCAATATTATTGAAGTGCAAAAGTAAAGAAGGAAACGTAATCGAATTTTCGAAGCGTCCGTTTCGATTGGTCGCTGCAGTGGCGCAGCGCTTTGATTCGTGGCGTAGCGCAGAAGCTTCGGAGATTGCAAAAACTTCTGCCACTAACCGACTACCACTGCCACCTACACCAATTTACTGTGAACCATACAATGGAATCCAACGTTTCTCGTAAATGAGGCTTTATGGCATGAAAATTTCGCTTCGTTTATATTTACCGATAACATCCAGCGTAAAGTTGAGAGTCTCGATTAGATCTGCGTTAGTTGCCTGAAGCGAGTACAGTCCCATGTCGCTCAGATCCAGCCGATTTATTCGCAATATTGCCAACGACGACGAAACGTTTATCGCGTGTTTCGTTCTTTCCGGATCTATCCATGAACCTAAAATCTCGTCACCTCTGGGATTGAGCCTGTAGAAAAAAAAAAGGAAAAAAAAAAACATTTCCATAAACAGGATTGAGAAGGGGGAAAAAAAAAAGTCGCGAATTCACGAGTTCGCAAAGATTACGTTTCGATGATTCACCATTTTAACAAAGGTTGCGGATACGCGTCCACATGCACCATCCACTGAACTCGATCGCCATACTTTTTTTCATAATACGAATCCTCGTCCGATGAAGTCAAGTTTATGTACTTCACAGAAGGATCTGACGAATATAATATCGATTAATCATCGTTGCTCAACAAATATTTCAAAAGCGACGATCATTGTAACGTAAAAAAAAAAAAAATTTTAATACACAAATATACGAACCATGAACCGTGACGTACGTTTTGATCCTTTTAGCGTCCGAAAATGTTGCAACTGTACACTCGTAATCGCCCTCGTCCGAATCCGTAACGCCGTTTATTATCAATTCACAGGTGGCCGCCTGCAGGTTCTTGCGTAACGGTTCTCTGTACTGACGTTGCGTTATTCTTATGTCCTGAAAATAATAAAATAGCCGGAAAAAAAACAAAAGCATGAGCGAATAAAAAACATTTTTTTTGCTAATGTAGGGTGACTGAACCAGTGAATGAACACCTACCAGTGAATGAACAGGCTTAGTATTTTAATTAAACGGCAGAGATATGATTTCTATTATTATGAAGAATTTTGTATTCATAATGAAGTGAAAATTCTGAGAAAACATCTAGTAGTGATATTATTTGACGCTGTGAAAGATTTGCGATGCTGCGGATTTTTTTTCGTACTTGCGGCGCATATTCATAAGAGACAGCCATGTTGTTATAACCATCTGACTGTGCATCGAATACCAGAATATTCCATATCACCTCGATAAATCTTTTTAAAAGATATGCAATAATTTTTTCAACGTTATACATTGCCAAGCTTCAATTATATTAATGAATTTTTGGTCAAAAACCCAATATTGTTTGCGATATATATGGCCGTTTATTCACTGGTCCAGCTTTTTAACCTATTTCCAGTGATTGAACGAGCGTTGGAAAAGGCTTTTCATAACCTCAAAACGCACGAGTATGCGTACGCATCTCTGGTTCCATTGTACGTTCATTCGCTGGAAAGATAAGAGTTCATTCATTGGAATTTTTGTTCATTCACTGGGAAATTGGTAATTTCGTTCATTATAATTTTTTTTTTACAAAATCCTTGCGAACAGGGCACTTGAAATATTTTTTTTTATATTCTGTGAACATTGTTCTGTAAGATCTAATTAGCTCATAAAGAAATTCGTAATAAGTTAAATTATACGGCTTTATCGAAATAGAAAAAAGGCTTATGCGTTAATTCACTGGTTCAGTCACCCTATATTTTCATCGTCAGCGATATAAATCCGTAAACGAAACATCGCGGTACATTACCCGCTGGGGTGTTGTCCAATTGAGAACGTACTGCAAATCCGATTCGACGACTGTCGTACAATTAACATAAAGCGTCTGACCTCGCGTCACATGCCTCAGAGTTTGTTCATTGATTTTTGGAACTTTAAGTACTTGACGCTCTGAAACGATCGAGAACGGTGTATTTGCAGTTTTTTTGTTTTGTTTAGTTTTCTCTGCTTGTGGATTAATTATGCTCGAACATTGAAATGAGTATTTTTTTTTTAAATATAATGATAATAATAAGAAAATTTAAATTGAAACTTGCCAATTAAATTTTGCTACCTCATATAATGTCTCCGTATTGACAAAAGACATTTATGTGAAAGAGTTCAATATTATTGGCTCATTGTGCAAAAAGTTACGCGACGATACGGCAAATTATGAAGAAGCAAATTTCAATTTGCCGAACGCTTTCACTTGACCTGATTTCAATTTAAAGTTCTCTCGATCGAAACCTTATGGAATATAAAAAAATGGAAAAAAAAAACATTTAAATAGATATCGTTTGGTTAAATATCCTTACTCAGAACGTTCAAATGATAATTGAGCTCTTGGCTGGGCCCGTTGACATCCTCAATCTGGCATTTGTAGTATCCGCTGTCCTTGAGACCGACGGCTCGCAGCTTAAAACCAATTTTTGGATCGTACGAAGCCTTCTCACCCATCTCTATTTTCTAACGAATACACACGAGATACGTACAAGTCCAATGACCAGTCGAGAATACCTCCCTTTGGTTATTATGTATATACATATATTAGGGTGTTTTGAAAAACAATTTTTTTTTATTAATTTTTCATGCTCCCAACCCTCAAAACTTGAGTTTTGATAGAAAAAAAAAAACATTCTCGCGAAGAGGGAGCTCTTTAGCTTAAATGGAAGCCGCCGCTCATTGGACGTTTCTATAATTATAACAGCCAATTAACGTCTATGGCGAACTTTTTGGAAGAAAAAAAATTTGAGACCATGAGGATTGTGTTTCGAATTGAGAAAAAAAAAAAAAAATTCATTGAATAAATTTTTGTCTGTTCCTAATTTCTAATTTTTTTATAAAAAATTCTAAACATATTTAAGTTGAACAGCAGCTTTGTCTGACACCAATCGTGTTATAAATAAAAATTTAGATCGATTTTATTCATAACAATAACAGTTTTTTTCGGTGGTAATCAGCGACTAAAAGTATATGTTGCGCTTGAACTCTATCCTTAGTTAATAATAAATTAAATTCCGCGCACAAAGCTACTTTTCGTTCAGCAATATCGTTTACAACTTTTAAATCATTAAAGCGTTCTTTTGATTTGAAATACAATCCCCATGGTCTCAAACTTCCAAAAAGTTTGTCATAGACGTCAATTGGCTGTGTTATAATTAGAAACGTCCAATGATGAGCGGCACGGCTTCCATTTAAGCTAAAGAGCTCCCTCTTCGCGAGAATGTTTTTTTTTCTATCGAAACTCAAGTTTTGAGGGGTGGGAACATGAAAAATTGTTTTTTTTTTCTTTAACACCCTAATATACAAATACTGAATTTTCAACTCACGATATCATGATTTGAGAATAGTGTGACGTTGTAAATCGGCGAGGTTGTACGACAAGGTATAATCGCTGTTCCAGCAGTTGCTACCCTTATAGATTCTAAGGCGTCAATTTGCACGAAATAACTCGAGTTTGCTGAAATTCACGATTAATGCTTATATTGACACTTTCAAGGGAAAAAAAAAACGAAAAAAATGGTCATTTTAATTCATAAATTAATCCGAATCAATTCGAATTCATAATTAAAGTTGTCGTGGACAATTTATAAATATATATATGTATATATATGTTGCTTATATGCTAACGCCCAGAGTGGGCCGTACACGAAGCAACAGGGCATTTTGCGGAGACGATAGTCCGAACAAAGAAAAATATATACTTCGAAGGATTACCCACATTGAACCCAAACATATGTCCAACTGACATCGGGCTGATCGTAAATTCCCGGTTTTATCTCGATATCCTCGTCGGCACATCCGTACCATCCTGTGTCACCGTGAACAGTATCATTTCTACGAAAAATAATCCTATGGGCGTTGCCCGAGTTCTCCACGTCCAAGTTAACTGGTGAAGTGGAGATCTAAACGAGAATATACATATATAGAGCAAAACTAAATAGACGAGAGAGAAATATAAAGACGGAGATAAAGATACGGTCAACAACAGCAGAGAAAGAAACTAAACGGACAGTAGCTAACGAAGCTTCAGAGAAATATATATAGGTATATATATATGCGAAGGTCAAGATCAAAGTTATAACGGTTATCTGCAGAGTCACAGAGGCGAAATATACTCGTATAGAATCGATCGTTGATTTGCACGATGTTGAAGAAAAAAAATAGAGGGAAACATTGAAAATTAGTCAATTTATTAGTTTCATCAGTAATGTTTTACAAGGGATATATATTATATGGACGAGATGTATAACGGAGTCAGACGACTCACCGTAAATCCAACGTCTTTCGGATAATAAAATTCAATTTTCTTCGAGCTCGTACATGTCAATTCTAAAGATTCGCCCTCGTTTATGTAAATTTCAGGATAATCAGGTGACATCTCGGGTTTCCATGCTTCGGAATCTGAAATAATTTTTTTTTTTTTATCAAAGAACCAAAACCGTTTAGGGATGTTTTTAAATCAATTCCCTCTCTCAAGTATTATATTACATATATTATGACGCAAATATTCGTTTTGACTATTTTTTTTTTCTAATCTGCTATAGATATCAATTGTCCTCAGTTGCGATGGTTTGGTGTTTTTTTTTCCCACTGGCTCTTCTCTTTCTTTTTCCGTTTCTCTCGCTCGCCGTATCGCGCCCATCCAAAAATGCTTTACACAATATGCTTCTCCGCGATACTTGCACAAAACAAATCTCTACAGCCAGCGGAAGTCCTTACTCTCCTCTGGCGATAAGACCACTGGTATCAACCTCCGGTGTTTCCACACGGGGACTACGAACTCCGGAAATATCGTTGACCAAAGCATCGAACATTTCGAGATTGCATGGTTTTACAGAGAATTTCTGAATATATTTTATGACTGCAGGGCTATTTGTATAGAAGATTTAGTGCTTGAATAGGGTGAATTCAGTACGATGTCTTCGAACAAAGTTTAAAAAAAATATATTTTTGAAGCAAAATTGTTACATACTTAAGCGAGTCTCGATTGAAAGATGAATCATATGTAGAAAAAAGAAGGCGTGGAGATTAATTACAAAGAATTTAAGGCTCATGGGTCACAGCCTTTTTCTGTTTGTTTTTTTTTTCCCTAAAGGATTTATTGAATTGAATTTTTTTTTCTGACAAATTTAAAATCACGAAAAATTTCAAGTTCTCTGTAGATTTTCGCTCGATTTGGTGTACCAAATATCCAGAGCCTACAGTCTGTTTTCGTTACTATTTTTACACCGTTCCCGATTTGTACGTGCCCAGAGCGTTTGGATATTTTTCAAAAAATTCAAAATCTCGTAAAATTTGCATCCGTGAGCTATTCTCGCTACTTTCATATGCTATTTTCATTTATTATTATTATTCAGTTATTTATATGCTATGGTTACTTCGGAATTTGGCCTTCGCTGTGTGTTTATAAAAATTTAACTCAACGACTCTCGAGATTTGCACGAGTTATCCGAGGCTTTATTGTACTTCATGTAAGTAGCTTTGACTTTTTTGTCCCCGAATCAGATTCAGAACTGCATTAAAGATTTTTTTTTCTAATGTGCGTTTAGGACTGTTTACAGTATTGCAAGCAGCACTCCTGGCATTGACAACTCGATTTTTTTTTTGGATTATTATTTTATCATTGTAGAGGAAGTGAAATGTATAAAGAGCCTAAAAATTAATACAATGAAAAAAAACAAGATTGAAGAAAAAATGAGTTATTTCAATACACTTATTTCAATTTAGTAACACCAGTACGTAAGATATTGACATTTTCTTATCTATTTAGTGCATAAAAGGAACTTTCAAGTATATCTCATTTTGTAAAACTTATACAAGTTTTATTTCTGTTGTTCGAAACAACGAAGCCAACCCAACGTTAACGTAGACGTATCACAAGAAAATTGACATTTTCTTTTAAGGAAATTCATGGAAACTTTACCAATTATGAGATGATTAATTTAACCCTGACGAGGAATTTTTTTTAAATCTCTCACACAACTGAAGAAAAATCAGAAAAATCACATCATGGAAATCACATTCTCGTTTAACGAGCATATACCGTACACTTTATCAATTATCCTGATCACGAAGTTCTCTCTCTCTCTCTCTTTATGAGGTTTCAATTTTGGCTTTTTGGTCGAGATAAAATAATGAGGAAACAATGCGCAAGCTTATAATTTTCACGCTTTTTCCGCGAATTATATTTCAATAAATCAAAATTTTTAACGTGGTTTCAAAGTAAATTCACGTTTACAATATCAAAACTGCAGAAAATTTGTCCGTCACTTTTTGGCTAAATCAATACCGTTGAACAAATTGCTCACATCGTCAAAATGGATCTTATGATGTAGTCGCTTAATTAACATTTTAACGAACATTGTCCCCTGATTTTTTTTTTTTTTTAAGTGCCGGTTCGATGTTAGTAAATTTACAAAAGTTAGAGACAAGCATATAATTTTTCATAAACATTCCAAAAATAGTGAAAAATTCAAAATTTTAAGGAATCTTAAATTCTTTAGCGAATCTTTTCTAACTTCATACCGAAAGTTGTTGTCCCTTAGCTTATTTATGTGTCAAGTGTTGGCTCGGTTAGTGGTGAATTCGCAAAAGTTTGAGCGAACGCATATAATTTCCCATAAAAATTAAAAATTTCACGTAATTCAGTTTTTTGAAAAACAAAACCCATTTACCAGTTTTTTTCAAACTCAATACCGAACATTATTATCTCCTGGCTTATTTATGTGGAAAGCGCTGGCTCGACAGTGGTAAATTCATGAATGTCAGAGTTGAGATACTATTTCCCGTAAAAAATTCAAAATTTCAAAAAATTCAAAAAATTTCAAATTTTCATAAAATCAGAACCCTTCGATGGATTGTCACCAAATTCAATACGAAACATACTAGCCTATTTTTGTAAGATGTTTCGACCCGATAGCTGAAAATTTACGAAAGTTAGAGCAAGTAAGGAATATTTTTTGAAAAATTCAAAACTTTATAAAATATAAAATTTTTTATCAATTTTGACAAAAATTGCAACTAACTATGTGAGTTTAATGCCCTGTTTGTGTGCCAAATTTGAGCACGATTTCTCACGAAGTTTTGAGCACGATTTCTCTGTTTGAATTATGCAAGGCCAGCCCATATATACATTCGTACATGCGTCCAGACATTTTTTCTAAATGTTATTTCTTGACTATTTTGAATATTTTAAACTCTTCTACGTGAAAATCGCGAATTTTTTTTTTTCATGAAAACAAAGCTTTCTCTATGAGGCAGCAAAACAACCGTGCCCTAAATCTGAAGTCAGAATTTTCAAGTTCATCAGTAAAATTTCATGAAATTTTAAGGCACGCATTGAATTTCATGACATTCGGGGTATTTCGTGACTTTTTCAGGTCGTTGAACACCCCGAATGTATATCACTGAGGCCAAACCCCAAATTTCCATACTGTAAGCACATTTATATAAAAAAAAAGTTCCGCGGCCAATTGGGAGTATAAATGAAATTTTTTTATTTCAAAATCTGGTAGTTTAGGAAAAAATATTTAGTACGTACACAGTAGTTAGTAGTACACGAACATGTGCCTGTTCATTTTTCTGTAATTTTTGACGAAAAATAAAAAACACGTCCTCATTATTTTTACTTACTCGACATTATGCGCCCCAATGATTGAAAAAAAAAATTTCATTCATACTCCTAATTATCTACAAGGTACAATGGATCCTTCCTATATACATACTTATAGCTTAGTTCTATGGCACAACTGTCAAAAAATCAAAATCGTTTGGCGAAACTTTAAAAAAATGAGAATTACTAAATCTTCGTAAATCTCTTTCGGACAATGAACATCTCGAGTGTATCGTTAAAAAGCATACACCTACTGATGGCATCAAAATACATCACGATGCGTCAGATCAGATGCAATAACCGCCTTATTTTTGTCTATCTATAGGTTACCTGTACTTTTTCCATATCGGTTAGATCGCGATACTCGGGAATTTTAGCACGTTCGATCGAACGTGCTAAAATCAACGTCCTTTCATATGTATATCGATACATATGAAAAAATTTAAAAAATAAAAAAATACAACGGTTTTTTCAAAGATGTTGTACTCTCGAGATTCAAGCCCAAAAGCGAGAGATTCGAGGCCTCTGTCTGAGCGCCAAAGAACCCGTTATCGTCTTTCCAGTGTGACACACTCGAAAGAAAAAAAAAAAAAAAAAACGTTACATTCTATACTGGACGAATGGATGAAAAATACCGCGTTCAGGAATGCATGATACACGCGATAATGCAATATGGCGTCTCTACGAAAAAGTGAATGAAAGGTAGTGTACGACACGAAAGAAGAGAGAGAGAGAGAGAGTGAAAAAATGCGATTCCGGGTTGAGACCATCGCCGTACAGGTGCGATGAGCCAAAATAACGTTCTTCTCTCTCGATTCATCTCGAGGTATAGTATGATTCAATGGGCGTCGTGGATACCACGTGACCCCGGTATGAGCAAATACGTTTTCACATCAGAGAGACTCTCGCCTTGGATCATATACTGGCGTTTCTTCACCGAGAGAGAGAGAGCGATGCGCTCATTTTATTATTTTTTTGAAGCAGCCGGATAAATTCGACCAATAATCGTGTAAAAAGTGAGCATACTCAACGAAGTGTTTGGCCGAATAAAAAACTGACGAAATTGTAAACAAAACGTTACCTTGGAACGCTCCAACGAAGATAAGTAAACCGCACCACTTGTTCAGCGGGAAAAACATTTTTTTTTAATGTAAATCGTGCAACTTGTAATCCAGCTTCACGGTTGAATATCGCTCAAGCGATATATCGTTATCGTACTCATTCGATGTAATTGTACGATTGAGTCATCATTTATTTCATACGATCGAAACGAGAATCGTCGTGAAATGGCTCGATAAAATATATATATATATATGCACTCGAGCACACAGCACACCAATTGGAGAACACGCGCGTTTGTAGAGATTTTTCACGAAGCGATCGAGCCGCAAGTATAACTCGATGGGACGCGCATTCATGAAGGTCGAAGAGTTCGCGTTTATGAGAATTTCAAAGGAAAGGAAAAATAGAAGAAAAAAAAAAGAAATACCAAACAAAACAAAACGAATACTGAAAAAAATTCTCGTGTGTACGGTGTATTATCGAATGTAACTCGCCGCGCCGTGTCCGCCGCGCTAAAGTCAGTTTCTCACTGACGCATAGGAGCATTCATGCACCGCACGCACGAGTTTACCGAAGACTTTTAACCCCACCCAGAACACAGTTTTAACACACATCACAGATCGACAATCGTCCGCTGGCTCTCTTTCGCTTCTCCTGCAACCAGTTGTCAAGAGTTATCGGCATGGAAAGAGAGAGAGAGAGAGGCGATTAATTGTCGTCATTCAGTGCGGGGAATTTGGAAAAATAATTTTAAAAAACCCGCCCACACGCTTCATCACGCTGGATGCGGTCGAGTTAACGATGAGAATATGTTTATATATATATATGTATACATGCATGTAGATACGTGGATATGTGTATGGGATATTCAACGGGAAGTGGAACGGTTCTTGGACCGCGGGGTAAGCGATTTTAGAAACTCTCCTAAAATTCATTTCCTTTTCTATACCATGTGAAACGATTACACGCGTTGCGATTACAACCGGGTATAGGAGATACCGCAACTACGAATTTACTAAAATTTATCCGTATAAATTTATCTCATACAGCTTTGTGCTCATAACGATGAATGAAAGAAAAAAATTCAAGAGTATGAATCACTCGAATCCAAATATAATTTCTGCCAACTTGAGTCTTTACTTTATCATTTGTGCGAAAAATTTCCGTCCAGATAGCTGAAAAATCACGAATTATAACGTAAAAAAAAAAAAGAAAATAATTTTATTTCGACCACGAAGCTCTCTCTCTATGAGGTTTTCAATTTTGGGTTCCTCATAGGGCAAGCTTTTTGGTCGTGATAAAATAAATGAGGAAGCAATGTGAAAGTTTCTAATTTTCACGCTTTTTCCCCAAATTCGATTTCAATAATTCAAAATTTTTAACGTTGTCGCAAAGTAATTTGACGTGTGGCATACAAATAACATTTTAACGAAAATTGGTGTCCCCTGGCTTTTTTTTTTGCGTCAAGTGCCGGCTTGACATTAATAAATTTACGAAAATTACACAGCAAGCATATCATTTTCCATAAATATTCGAAAATATTTAAAAATTCAAAATTTTAAGAAATCTCAAACTCTTTAGCGGATCTTTTCAAACTCAATATCAAAAATTTTTGTCCCCTCTAGCTTATTTATGTGTAAAGTGTTGGCTCGGTAGTAAAAAAAATTCGCAAAAGTTTGAGCGAAAATTGAAAATTTCGCTTAATTCAATGTTTTTGAAAATCTAAACCCGATTATCAGTTATATTTGCAAACCCAATACCGAACATTGGTATCCCCTGGCTTATTTGTGTCGTAAATGCTGGCTCGATAGTGAAGAATTCACGAATGTTTAGAGTTAAGATACCATTTCCCATAAAAATTCAAAATTTCATAAAATCTGAATCCTTTGATGGATTGTCACCAAATTCCATACCGAACATCCTCGTACTCTAGCCTATATTTATGTAAGAAAATTCGACACGATAGCTGCAAATTTACAAAAGTTAGAGAGAGTACAGACTTTTTTTTTGAAAAATTTCAAAATATTACAAAGTCCGAAATTTTTGAGCAATTTCGACATGAGTTTAAAAAAAACCACGGGCATTTACTTCTCTACTCATGTACGAAATTTGGACACAATCGCTCACGGTATTCTCGAAATATAACTGTTTCAATTTTGCCAGGCCAGCACATATAGGGTTACTGAACCAGTGAATGAACGCATAAGCCTTTTTTCTATTTCGATAAAGCCGTATAATTTAACTTATTACGAATTTCTTTATGAGCTAATTAGATCTTATAGAACAATGTTCACAGAATATAAAAAAAAATATTCGAAGTGCCCTGTTCGCAAGGATTTTGTAAAAAAAAATTATAATGAACGAAATTACCAATTTCCCAGTGAATGAACAAAAATTCCAATGAATGAACTCTTATCTTTCCAGTGAATGAACGTACAATGGAACCAGAGATGCGTACGCATACTCGTGCGTTTTGAGGTTATGAAAAGCCTTTTCAACGCTCGTTCAATCACTGGAAATAGGTTAAAAAGCTGGACCAGTGAATAAACGGCCATATATCGCAAACAATATTGGGTTTTTGACCAAAAATTCGTTAATATAATTGAAGCTTAGTAATGTATAACGTTGAAAAAATTATTGCATATCTTTTAAAAAGATTTATCGAGGTGATATGGAATATTCTGGTATTCGATGCACAGTCAGATGGTTATAACAACATGGCTGTTCTCTTATGAATATGCGCCCCAAGTACGAAAAAAAATCCATAGCATCGCAAATCTTTCACAGCGTCAAATAATATCACTGCTAGATGTTTTCTCAGAATTTTCACTTCATTATGAATACAAAATTCTTCATAATAATAGAATCATATCTTTGCCGTTTAATTAAAATACTAAGCCTGTTCATTCACTGGTAGGTGTTCATTCACTGGTTCAGTCACCCTATGTCGCGCTCCATGTCAACTCGGCCGCCCCGTTTTTTTTTGTCTCAAAAAAATTATTCAGTGCGGGCATTTCGAAGGACAATATATCCATGACATTTCACCAAAATTTCATTCCCCTACTATTGTTGGTTCTCGAGATTAAAATTCTCAATTTTGTGAAAATCATAACTCCGTAACTGCTGATCGTTTTCAACGATTAAAAAAAGAATATTTTTTATTTTTTTTTGCCCTTTTAAAAAAAATATGCCGTCATCGGAGAAAAGCTCATTAAACAGTTTTCGGGGTAATTTTTCAATTTTTTTTTCTACGAAAGGGACACCCGGAATTCCACTCACTATTTTTTTTCCTGATAGAGTGGGGCAATATGCAACTCCACAGGATTTTTTTAAGATGGAAGAGGGCATCAGTGAAGAGGGAAAAATTGTTTTTTGTCTATTTACCTCGAAAACTGTCTAATGAGCTTTTCTCCAATGACGACACATTTTTTTTTTTAAAGGGCAAAAAAAAATAAAAAAATATACAAAATTGAGAATTCATTAATCATTATCTCGAGAACCAACTATAGTGGGGGGTGAAATTTTGGCGAAATGTCATGGATATATTGTCCTTAGAAATGCCCATACTGGATAATTTTTTCGAGACCAAAAAAAAAAAACGGCGTGGTTGAGTTAAAATGGAGCGCGAGACATATACAAGTCCAGAAATTTTTTCTAACTGTGATTTCTTTACTATTTGGAACATTTTAAGCACTCTGATATGAAAATCTCGAAATAGTTTTATTGATGAAAACAAAGCTTCCTCCACGAGGAAGCAAAAAATTAAATTTTTAGTGAATCGAAAATTTATGCTATACTATCTGGATGCTGTGATCGCTTTTCCATTCATTCACAAAATTTTGGCTCTGGATTTAAAAATTTGTGAAACTAAAGGAAATATCGAAATTTTCGAAAATATTGAAAATTTCGTAAAACCTCTATTATAGTTCGATCGATCCTCGCTAAATTCAATTAAAAATCGCATTCCCGTTCCATTGGCCCATTTGACCAGAAAGTTTCGTCTCGATTACTACCGAGAATTCACGAAAATCAGAGCGATCCGAAATTGGGTCGAGTCGTTCTCGAGCTACGACCCATCGTATTTTGATTTTGAAATTTGCATTGTCGGAATGCAACGGAAATATGTTTTTTTAAATTAAATAAAAATCATTTTCAGTATTGCTGACGCTTTTCTGGCCTCAGGTCGCGAAAAAAAAAAACCGAAAAAAATGGCTTGAACGATTTTCGACTTCGAGACAACACTGGAAATGATTTTTTTTTTTTAAATCTATTTTCGTTGCATTCCAACGATGCAAATTTCATTGTCATGTATTTTTCACGCTACACGCATTCATAAAATCTTGTCCGAATATAATTTTCCAACGTTTAGGCACACTTTGAACTGTACTGAAGTTGAAAACTGGAAAAAAATTCACCATATCAATGATAATATTTCCTACGAGTAAGCAAAAAGTAAAGAAAAAAAAACCCCAACTCAAATCTGAGAAATCGAGCACAGTCCCACCCTCAATTACACGAAGTAAAACGTTTCATTGTTTTCAACTGATTGGGCATTTGCTCTTAGCAATAATTCGCTCGAACGAAATTTCTTAATTATCGGACATTTTTCAAAAATAACGATATCGTTAAAATTTAAAATTTTCATCCTCATTTATTAGTTTTTTCGTGAGCCGAGATAGGAGTCTCGCGTTCCTTATATTACATATATGTACAAAATACAAACGTTTAGCCTTAATACTAAAAGTCCAGTCTACTCGTTCCGAATATTCTGGCGAATCGATGTGCCCCGCTTGAGAAACGAAACAAAAACAGAAAAAATAGAATAAAGAATCCAGGAATCACATCGACGATTCCCGTGGAATGGATAACAAATAAAAACAACAAAAAAAAAAAGCACAAAAAAAATCCCCAAACGAAAGATAAATCGTCACACCTCGAATCCAGCTGGGACTATTGAAACGCCAGATGGGAAAAAAAAATTTTTTTTTGAACTGGCAGGTGGATTCGTGAGATCTCAGATGAGAGATCGTTATCTGGGAATGCGCTTTACCTTTTAATCGTTGCCTGGATTTAAAAAAAATATATATATGATTATTCATCGGGATTGGGTCATTAGGACTAATCTTTTCTGTTGGTTTCCATGATTTCCACGTCAATGGAAAAAATACTGCTCTCCGGGCAACTCTTGCGATGATTGCTGGAGCGATTGGTCCCCGAAATTTCTGCGCTCGAATCATCCTTCACCGAACGACTGCTGTCGCTTCTCGTGAGCCTGAAACTCGTCAGATCGATAGTCGACGTGGTCGGTATGGTCTCTTTCTTCACGAATCTCTTGTGCACCAAATGATCACGACCAATCTCATGATCCCCGTTGGATTCTTCCTTGGAGCAGCACTGTGACTCCATGCAACGTTTACCATGACAGCGAATCAGGCAAGGACTCTTTTCGGCGTTTGCCTTCGTCATTAAAGAAAAATAAAACGAAAAAAAAAATCAAAATCTTCCATTTGGATGAAAAAAAAAGAAAAAAAAAAAAACTTAGTTCAGACGCCACGAAGCAGATATATAATCGCGTCACGGAGGCGATCGTTTAAGAAAGCCACAAGAATGAAAATTATGTGGCCCTTTTTTTTTGACGACTCATTTATCTTTTGATTACTCACTTTGTGAAATTCTGGCTGTATGGTGACCTGAGTTATTCCCATTTCGACGAAAAATCCGGTGACCTGGTCGGTTATACGCGCATATACCATCGGATCCATGAATATTATGTGGGCCGTGCAGATGATCCTTTCGCCTGCCAAATGCCAGACGTGAAGATCATGAACACTGACGATTCCGGGAAACGCCGCTAGCAATTCTTTCCTCAGGGAAACGATGTTTATGTGATTCGGTATCGTTTGCAGCAGTATGAGACCGGATTCCCTCACTGCAAAAAAAAATTGAAAAAAAAAAACAAAAAAAAATGGAATTAAACATGGAATTGTCGTTCGATTTGAACGATCAATGTTATTTTGTTTCCTCATAGAGCAAGCTTTGTTTCGGTGGAATTTTTTTCTTATTTTTTTCGTTTGCAATCCCAATGCGTTAAAAATTGTGCCAAAACGTCGAGAAATCACGCTTAGAAAAAATATCCGGACTTGTGTGTGCTTGTAACCAAAATTCAATCGTCTTTAACTCGATAATCGGATGAGCTACAGAGCTGCAATTTTGTAGTCAAATAAAGCACGATGACCCATTTATTTACTGTTATTTTCATAAAAATTCATACGGTGACATGGATTTAATGAAATTTTCAATTTTTCGAAAAATTGTCGTACTCGCTCGAGCTTCAGAAAATTTTGCGACATCGCGCTAATTTTTTTTTTTGTATATATAAATAGATTTTCATTGAATGACGTTTGGTATTGTATTTGACGAAGATCGATGAAGGACTTTGCATTTTATGAAATTTTCAATTAAAAAAAAAAAATGAGTTTATTCGCTCTAACTCCTGAAAATTTTGAGATATCGTGCATAATATTTTCTCACCGATAGATTATCATTGAAGGACGGTTAGTATTGAATTTGGTAAAAATCAATGGAAGTTTTAAGATTTCATGAAATTTTCAATTTTTCGAAAAATCTCTTCAATCTGTCAAAATGTCTGTAATCGCTTCAACTTCCCGAAATTTTGAGATATCGTTCAAAATTTTTTTTTTACATCATTCAAATCATCCTTCAATAATACTGCAGCATTATTAAATTCATCGATATTACCACAGTATAATTGAAGGATGATTTTCATTTAGGGAAATTCGATGAAGGGCTTCAGATTTCATGAAACTTTGAATTTTTCGAAAAATTTATGTAACAATTTCCCCACATTTTGAGATATCCAGCTAAAGATTTCTAAATAAATAGAATACGCGTGGACACGTTACATAAATAATTGTCAAAAAAAATAAAACCTTGCAAATTGAAACATGCACATTGCTTCCTCGTAATTTTCAAAATTTTATAAACCTTTTTTTTTTATCTCGCTCACGAAGATTCCTCTATGAGGAAAGTCAAAATTGAAAAACTCATTTGCTCATAGACGGAGAGCTTTGTGAGCGAGACAAAAATAAAGGTTTATAAAATTTCGAAAATTACGAGCAAGCAATGTGAAAGTTTAAATTTGCACGCATTTGTTTTTTTTTTTTTTCTTTCGCATACGTACTGTAAGGATAGCTCAATACGAAAAGCAATATCGCCGAAATAATTGCGAATATAGGATCGACGAATTTTGCGTGATGCGCGTCGGTAAAGTAGACGGTTGTCGATGCAATGACAACGATAAAGCAGCCGAGTACGTCGCGCAACATTTCACGAAAGGCCCGACATCTCGTGATCGCCACGAGGCGTCCTCTGTCAGGAGCCGAGGACAACTGTTGCTCGCCCTCCGCCACAGTTTCCGACCGAACGTTTCTACAAAAAAAATATCAATACAAGCAACGAATTGATCCAGCAATTAACGATCTTTCGTATATATACGCGGAACGATAATTTGATCGAAAAGAGCCTCTCTCGAAGCAATATCACACTGACCTCTGCAAAATGACATTGCCGTCTTTGGTGACGTGCAAAAATATGCCCTGATTGAAGGTGTAACCGCCTATCATGACGTAACAAAATCCATTGAGCAGAATACCGGATATACCGATGAACATAACCGGAAGTGGATGATGCATCTCGTCGAGATGATTAATGTGAACGAGAGTTTGAGCTCCCTCGACGATCAGCGAGAAGCAGAATGATGTTAGAAGCACGCAGCAAACTAACATCGTGACAATGTCGATTCTCGCCCATCCGAAAGTATTCTTCAGACGTCTCTCGGAGCATGATTCCTGAAAGTGAACGAACGATATGGTCATATATACCGTAGAGAGAGCAGGGAAGAAAACAAGCGTACGAGATCCGGACTCGGGAGGGGGACGAATATTTATTTGAAAAAATAAAATAAAATAAAGAAAAGAAATTAATGGTTTTTGGTTTTTTGTTTATTTTGCGTTCGGTGAATGGATTTGTAATTTCTATTCACTCGGACAACTTCCGGTGGAAAACAAACACCATGTTTTCTTGCAATTAACACACTCTCTCCCTCTTTTCGATTATGTATCCTCGGGGCACAGTAGCATAATTGCGGTTCATTTAGTACTAGTTTTAGCTTAGTCTTGGGTCTGTTTTCTTCCACCTATTATAGAGTAATATTATATATCTGTAATTATATATATATGTAATAATATATATCTTTATTCTTTCTATAGTTATATCGCGCACTGTACCAAAACCCGGGAAAAAATAATGAGATATGATCATATATGATAATCATATCTGATCATATACGAAAATTGGCCAGATCTGACAGTACATTGTCATGTCCACTCATATATGATCCGATATGGTAGTATCAGGTCATATATAAGTCAATATGACCAGATACGGTCAGGCCTGGCAAATTTTTCGTATATGATCAGATATGATTAATCATACTATATATTATGATTAATCATATCTGATCATATACGAAAATTGGCCAGGTCTGACAGTATATTGTCATGTCCACTCATACATGATCCGATATAGTAGTATCAGGTCATATATAAGTCAATATGACCAGATACGGTCAGGCCTGGCCAATTTTTCATATATGATCAGATATGATTAATCATAATATAATATATGATCAGATATGATCAAACCTAAAATATGATTAGATATGATCATATCCAATCATACATGATGTGATATGACCATATCCTAATCTGATCATTACATTTGATTGACGTATTTTTATTTATACGGGGGAAAAGTTACATTGGTTTACCATTTGAAAATTCGCCATTCATCACCATTCACGAAAGGATAATGGTAAATGAATGGCGATTTGCCAAAGGTAATATTCGCCATTCAAATGGCTTTTTTCTATTAATGGTAAATGAATGGCGACTTTCCACTGGCAATATTTACCACTCGAATGGCTTTTTCCCATTAACGGTAAATGAATGGCGATGTTCGAGTAGTAATATTTACCATTCATTTACCATTATCCTTTCAGGAATAATGATCGATGGAGAATTTTCGGATGTAACATTTTATATTAAATCGTTTTTTTTTTACACAGTTTAGTGACATCTCATTATTTTATACAGTACACACTTATAAATATTCATAATGGATAGATATTACATAACAGCCCATACAGCAGCGAAATGTTGCAGCAACGTTACTGCAAACCACGGTCTTGGTATACAAGACCGTGCTGCAAACATTTCGCAACGCCAAAATTTGAGGTTATGGTCAATAGACACGCGGTTAAGCGGCAAGCACCCATGTACCGTACGAATTAAACCAAAACTACAAAAAGAAATTCACACAGAATTTTGCAGCAGATACAATAATATATTCATATACTTGTGAATAAAAAAGCCGCGATAATTCCGGCGGTAAATCACAACCGCGTAAATGCTTCACCATGCAGCGCGTCGCGTTCACTGTCGATTGCATTCGATATGATTCGATCTCGACGCTCTGACGTCACCCAATAGCTCGTTCGTTCCGCGCGCGAAATTTGAACGAACATATAGTATGTTATTATACGTGTCAATGTACGCACATACAATTGAACATTGATGATGATATCAGACATTCCGTCTCAAGTCTATCAATGCTTAACCCTCGCATTATTTTCTGTTTGTCGCGAAATAATTTATGTAATAGTACTAGTAAATTAATTGTAGTCGGAAGAAAAATTTAATGCGGAAAAATGATAAAGAAAAAAAAAAAACAAAAGACATTCCTCGTGAGAATTAAACAGAGAAAAAAGAAACAGAAGTAAATCATAATATATAACATGCTCATAATCTTGCCGTGATGTTATTTCATTGGAATTATAAGCCTATAAAAAATAACCTTTATTTCTATATTAGGATACGTTTGACATTCGGATCACCATTTTAATTTTCATGATTCCATTTTGCACTGGCAAACCAATGGCATAATTATTTCTATCAGGTATTACCATTTAACAATGGAGTCTTCATATATATAGATCCATATTCCATTGGCAAACCAATGGCGCGATTATAGTTCCATTAGGCATTACCATTCAACAATGCCCGGGAAAAAAATGAGATATGATCGTATATGATTCAGATACGATTGTATCTGATTCATATACGATCGTAACTGATCTTATAAAAAATCTTATATGGTAATATCTGGTAGTATCTAGAATCATATATGACCGTACCTGATCGTATATGTTTGTGTATAGAATCATATATGTTGATACCTGGTCATATATGTTAGTGTATAGAATCATAATATATGTTCATACCGGGTCGTAGATGTTCGTGTATAGAATCATATATGTTCACACCTGGTCGTATATGTTCATGTATAGAATCATATATTTTCATACCTGGTCGTATATGTTCATCTACAGAATCATATTTGTTCATACCTGCAGATATGGTCGTATGTGATTCTATAGACGATCATATTTGACCAGGTATGGTCGAATATGATTCTATACACGATCAGATTTGACCATGGTCAAATATGTATATGAGTAATTTATATCAGATATTATCACGTATGAGCGTATATGGTCAGGTGACCTCGTATACGGCCAAGTATAATATATTTATAATTATATATGACCGAACATGATCTTACATAAGCCCATATCTGACCAGATACCGTGAAATATATGATTAAATATGGTCCTATATATGTTTTGATCATGACATGTCGGGTCTTGTATCGTCATATATGGTATTAAATATGATCAGATATGACCATATGATTCTAGATACGATCAAGGGTAGATAATCATTCGATCATACGCGAGTCTATACACTAACAGATACTATCAGGTATGGTCATGTATGATTATACAGACGAGCATATACTACCAGGTATGGTCATGTATGGTTCTATCAATAAACATATACGACCAGGTATGGTCGTATATGGTTCTATACACGAACATATTTGACCAGGTATGAACAAATATGATTCTGTACACGAACATATACGACCAGGTATGAACATATATGATTCTATACATGAACATATACGACCAGGTGTGAACATATATGATTCTATACACGACCATGTACGACCAGGTATCAACATATATGATTCTATACACAAACATATACGACCAGGTACGATCATATATGATTCTAGATAATA
The DNA here is from genome assembly GCA_963564615.1 of Rhorus exstirpatorius. NCBI lineage: Eukaryota > Metazoa > Arthropoda > Insecta > Hymenoptera > Ichneumonidae > Rhorus > Rhorus exstirpatorius. Next base: position 48,408,214 of record OY751313.1, read on the forward strand.
CCAGATATTACCATATAAGATTTTATATAAGATCAGATACGATCGTATATGGATCAGATACAATCGTATCTGAATCGTATATTATCGTATCTGATCCATATACGATCGTATCTGAATCATATACGATCATATCTCATTATTTTTACTCGGGAAGAACACACTTTCTAAACTGTATTTATGTAAAAGGGCTTGTCCCGTGAATAAATAAATAAATAAATAAATAAATAAATATTGGTGTAATGTGTTTTTTCTTATAAGCTCTTTCTATACTGTTGATCTATAACTTTTGCTCTTAAACCATGCAGGTATCTCGCCGTCACTTATACTTGTTTATAATTATTAAGTTAATCCTAAGATGTTGTACTTTTCTCTATTCTTGGCTTATTTCTTTATACTTTTGGAAGGACTGCCTTCGTATAACAAAAATTCTATTTTATTCTATTCTCTTTCTGTCTTTCTTTATAACGAATTTTAAAACATTTTTTCGAACGCTCACCTTCACTTTGCTCGGCATGGACAAATCCGAGTTTCCGTCATCTTCCTTTATGCATATCGACGTTTCACTCGAACCATTGCCACCTCGACGGTTATCCCTGTGCGCGTACTGGAAAATAAATGAACAAAAGTTTATAGTGGCAAAAGTGGGTCAGTAGTAATTTTAATTCCCCGAGAAAAAAAAATAGTCTACATCTACGTAAAACATATTTAGATCTATGTAGTTATTTTTTTTATGTATAAAATTTGGTCTACGCGTATATAGATCTGAATTTTGGAAAATCGTAAGATTCACCTAGATCTTCGTTCATAACGATATGATTTATGCACATATCGATGGTTAAATTTCATAGGAGCGTATAAGCTTATACATACGGGATACGCTCCTTTGGCATTAGTCCATTGATATGAGTCATATGGAAAAGAAGTATATTACAAGATATATACGAGATATATAAGAGACATCGAACTTATTGCCGCAAAGTATATTTTTATAACTCCGTAATATATCTATTATATATCTGTTATATATCCTCCCGGATATATCGGGCAGATATATCCAAGATATATCCAAGATATAGAACTTATTGCCGCTATATACATAGATATATTTTTTATATATCTGAAGTATATACTTTTTTTCCATGGGGGATATCGGATCTCCGTTTATCCACTTGAAACTCAATGGATGTACATTGTACATGGATCCATGTACATATCTAACACACAGACCTATAGGTAGATCTAACGAAGATCCAAGATGGATCTACGCAGATTTAAATAATTTTTCTTTTCCCCGTATCGGGATATAGCTTTTGGCACATTTATAGATCGAATGGCAAAGCCCGCATCACATTGCACAGTGCATTTTCTTCTTCGGACAGATTGGGAAAAGCTTTTGTGTGTCGTGTATATTTTTCAACGAGTACACATCTGTCGATTCCTCTTCGACAACAATTTCGACCAAACGCGTTGTACAATGAAAAAGTTCTCCGGCCCGAAAGAACACCTCGATCACTGAGGACTCTTGCGTGATCGCAAAAGTGACAGTGAAATTTTTTTATAATCGTTGTTTATATATATATATGTGCTTCATTATTATGCAGAAGGCTTTGTCAGTGAGGACGCGTGAATTATTTTAATCTTATCTATATCCCCGCGAATATGGGTTGGCCACGAGTATATATCGTGTCTCTCCGTGTTTCTTGACAAATGTGTGCCATTATTACGCCACGAAATTTCTTCGTTCGCATCTCTTCTAAGGTCAAACGAGACGGGCAAATTCGAGAAGTGCGAAAATTTGCCACCGATCAGAGTCAAGGAAATCCTCTGTCGTGATAGCGTTTCAAATTGCGGTGCTTTAATTTATTTTCATACGTCGAAGCTTTAATATCGTTTCTCATTTTAGCAAAATCTCAAACTTATTGCAAAAAGAAATTGAATGCTGAAAATCGACATTGATACACGGGTACTTATGATATACTCATGAATACTTATGATAGCCAGCAATCGAATTACATATTGAAAGTGTTATATATTTTTTTTTGTTAGAAAATTCGGGACATTATAATTAGGCGAAGGCGTAGCCGGCCAGGACTACCTTGAATATATAATGATTTACCTTGACAGAAGCGATGCAACCGATGAGAGCAACGATGTTGCAAAGCATGTGATAGGCATTGAGCAGCAGGGTCAACGAGTGTGTGGGATGACTTGCGATTATCTCGACGACGAAGAAAGCCGTGGTGAAGAAGAGAACGAACTGAACCGGCTGAAGCCTCCTGAACCACTCTTTGACAGTCATGACCTTGTGGTGCAGTCAAGGTGGGGAGGAAGAAAACCGCGTCTGTCTCGCTGCACACTTTGTTTGTTTGTTTGTTTTTTTTTTTTTTTTTTCTAATCGGACATCAACCGGCGGCAAACTGAAGAAACTTCGATGAAGATAGAAGCGTCGTTTGTAGTCGTTGTTCTTTTTCTTCTTGTTCTTCTTCTTCTTGAGTCCCCGGAGCTGTGTCGTTGAGTCCACTGGCCAATCCTGCTGCTCTCATCTGTCCTCTTGGCGATAAAGCGTTTATTTACTACGAGATGAAATTAAAAAATTAAAAAATGTCTATATTCCCTCTTTGAGGAGGCTAAACTTGCAAACGATTCGAGGAAAGTCGAAGATAGTCATATTTTGTAAAAAAATGTTTTTTTTAATTGCAAAAATTATTCGGAAAAATCGCATTTAGAAAAAAATGTCTGAATGTATGTACAGGGGAATAAAATCCCATGATTTGTTACAATTTTTCTCAAAATTGCTCAAACATTTAGGATTTTATAGAATTTTGAACTTAAAAAAATTTTCAGCTACGGATCGAAACAGATCATCTTTTTTCTAATATATCTCTTCAACTCTGAATCTCTGACGTGTGCTGTAATCGGTCACTATATGCTTAGATCAGATGAATTGCGACGCAGAAACCAACAAAAATCGAAAATTTTCGTACCTCCAATTCTCTGCATTTGTCATAATTCTTCAACAGTAATACCACCTTTCGCATGAGAAAGAACGGATAAATTCTTTAGAAGTTCCAACCGAGGTTCTAGCTCAGTATATCCTTTTCGTTATCCAATATTGTACCATTTTCAGCCGACAAATCTATCTCATCAGTACGCACTTTTTTATTTGTTCTATTATACTACAACTATATACCGACAATTTTTGTATACTGCTGCGCAGGAAAACTTTCACATTCCGATAATTCTACGCTAATTCCTAATGATTCAACTTCTTTTTTTTATCGCGTCATTCTTTGCTTGTTCGATTTTTTTTTTATCATAACATTAGTGTCCGGAAGTAAACACTGTTCAACTGTCAATCGGCCTGATATTTTTGCCGGCGGAAACTGAGATTGAGCGCTCTTTTTATTTACAAATATACATACCGAAGAAACGCCTATTGAGAAAATCGATCGAATCTTTGTATATATAACTGCTTTGATCAAGCCGCGATGATACAAAATTTATTTTCGAGAGAGTTTCCGAAAAAATTTCTTCTATCCCAATAATTTTTATCCGTAAATCAATATCCAGAGACTCGGAAAATTATAAAAAATAAATAGTTTGTATCAACAGCGATTAAACGACTCATTATGTTTGCTTGAAGATATTTGTACACCATGCTAAACGAGATGCTAATATTAATATTGTATAATCCTTGAACGCCCCGCGGATTAACCCATTATTACCCAAGCAAAATCCAGGCTAGATCGCACCAAATTAACTATTGGATCATTGTCGAAACGAAAAAAAAATTTACCCGTGTTTTTTCCTTTTGCGATTCCAATTGTTTATGCGCAATTATTTAAACAAATTAACAAAAATTTTGCAATTTCGAAAAATTGATAACGCCAGTCGATTCAACGGGGGAAAAAAAAAATTCGAAAACCTCTATACCATTTTTTTTGTCACATTCTATTTTGTTAGTGTATTATCGTTTTAAACAATGACATCCCGAGGGGAGATGTTGTACCCCGTTCTACTCCAAGCCGAATCTACGCTAGATAGCACCAAACTAACTATTGGATCACTGTTCAAACGAAAAAAAAATTTACCCGTGTTTTTCTTTTTGCGATTTAAATTGTTTATGCGCAATTATTTAAACAAATTAACAAAAATTTTGCAATTTCGAAAAACTGATAATGCCAGTCGATTCAACGGGAAAAAACAAGTCTATATCATTTTTTTGTTTGATAATACACTAACAATTTTGATAATACACTGACAAATTTGATAATACACTAACAAAATAGAATCTGACAAAAAATGGTATAGAGGTTTTCGACTTGTTTTTTTTTTTTCCTGTAGAATCGATTGGCATTATCAGTTTTTTGAAATTGCAAAATTTTTTTAAATTTGTTTAAATAATTTCGCATAAACAATTGGAATCGCAAAAAGAAAAAACACGGGTAAATTTTTTTTTTCGTTTGGACAGTGACCCAATAGTTAGTTTGGTGCTATCTAGCCTGGATTTCGCTTGGGTAATAATGGGTTGAAACCGGTTATTTTATTTTTCTACGATTATTTTATTAATATCGATTGCTCGATCAATTCCTTGAACCATTCCATGGTTGTTACGCGCTTAGAAAACAGCGACAACCAGGAAAGTTAAAAAAATTTCATATTTAGGATTATAATGTAGATTGATGCGTAGTAGCAACAGTATGGTTTTTTTTTCTAGCTTCTTTATCACTTTAACCTGCAGCCGACAGTTCAGAATTTTCTTAAAATTCAATGTCACGCGATTTTTCTTTGTTCCAAGATCCCAGTACAATTGGACGAATGAATTCAATGAAGTAACGTAATTATTAAATAAAAAAATTCGAGAAGTTAATTATTTCTTCGATTGCTTTACCTCTCGCGAACGTTTATAATGTTTCAAAATTCGAATGATTTATTTTGCACATCACGCGGTTTATACAATAATTCTACCAAAAAGGCGAGCCGAGAGACGAGAAAACAAGATTACATATCGAAAAGCTACCAAATTTTCACTAATCGATATTACGTTTTAATTTATATACGAGTAACGCCGACAGTGCGATATCGTACGACGGAACAAAAAAGAAACGACCAAAATATCGAATAAAATTATTCGTACATACCTGCAACAAATAATATTATAAGTAAGACGCAAAAGGCTCACAATCGGTGTAAGACTGACTCAACTAAAGACGAGAGACTCAAAGATCTCGCTGGGCTTCGCTCAAGAACTAAAAACTATGTTGCTCTCGATGCTGATACTAATACCGTTTGATATAGGAAACGCCGAGAAACGCGTTAGAGCACGTTTGTGTGTTTTGTTCTCGTGGCCGCAGTTCGATAGTAGCAAAGACATAAAAAAAAAAATGTTTACATTCTGCATATATTATGTGATTTCCGGTCATTTCCTGACTTTACGTGATTTCACGTTGATTTCAAACAACTCGGAGTGATTTCATTCTGATTTTGAGTGATTTCAATTCTGATTTAACAGGGTGGATTTCACGAGCGAATAGCTCCGGCTATGCCACTATCATCATGAGATCCATTGACGATGTGAGCAATTTTTTCAACGGTATTGATTTAGCCGAAAAGTGACGAAAAAATTTTTTGTAGTTCTGGTGTTGTAAACATGAAATTACTTTGCGACAACGTAAAAAATTTTGAATTATTGAGATCGAATTGGCAGAAAAAGCGTGCAAATTATAAACTTGCACATTGCTTCCTCATTTTATCTCGACCAAAGAGCTTTCTCTACGAGTAAGCCAAAATTGAAAACCCCATAGAGAGAGAGAGAGAGAGAGAGAGAGAGAGAGAGAGAGAGAGAGAGAGAGAGAAGAGTAATTAAGAGCTTGGTCGGGATAAAATAATGAGGAAGCAATTTACAAGTTGCTAATTTGCACGCTTTTTTTTAGAATAAAAAAAAGGCACGAAGTGATTCACCTCAAGTGGAGTGGGTATATTATGATTGTCCATTTGACCATATATAGAGTTAAGTGAATATTCATAGCTCCTGTCGAACGTAAAGATAAGGATATGGATTGACTAATTTATAAATGCATTCGTGAATATTATCAATTTTATCGCTACGTAATAACGACCCGATGAATCATTTACAACAATGATGAATGATATAATATGATAAATTTCACTTTTAATCCAAGCAGTTGTGTAACACAACACTGTTTCACACGGTACGAGGCTGGAATGGCACATTGTTGATTTTTTATACCGATTTTTAATACTTTAATGGCGATAATTAATTTCACCCTCATATCGTGTTATTCATAATTTTCTTTTTTTTTTTTAACTTTTCTATCCGCTTCAATTTTGCTCTGGTATACCGTGCACGCATATTATGTCAAACCGATATGAACAATAGGACGAATAATTTTTTTTTTTCAGCCCTTTTACGAATGTGATATAAAAAAACTAAGACAAAGGGTCGTAAAGCTTCGAGCCCCATTTTTCTAATACACATTTTTTTTTCAACCAAACACATCACGTTGAATTTAAATTTTAAAAACTTGAAATTTTGACAGGACTTTTATAGCAATATTCAGTTGCACACAGGGCTTTTTTGGGTAAATTAATTTTTGCCAAATAATGGCGCAATTTTTGAGACAACGAAAAAACGTTTGAAAACAAAAAAATAATTCGACGATAAATTTTATTATAAAATTCGATCCGCCTTTCGCGAGAGATTCGAATTTTTCGAAGCAACAAATATCGGTTGTAATAACCTGGCTTCTTCGATATTACACACGCTATTATATCGCGGAAACAAAACTCGCGGCTGTATAAATATAGATTCAAGACGATATGAAAATAGATCATCAGACGGCAGCCCACGCTTAACGATCCACGTGCTTATAATCACTAAACTGTTGCTGAAAAAAAAAATTTCTAGCACTTTTTTTTTCTCAATCATCGCGATCTTCGTAATTAAAACACCAAGATATTTACCGGTTGCTTTCAGTCACGTAAATTCGATATTCGTCATTAGTGCTACGCGGGGAACATCCCCGAATAGTGGCAACTTTTTTGGTTTTAACGCAGCATCATTCCAATGAAATATTTGCACTAACGAAATTTGTACAAATCGTGTTCGTCGAAGGTCCCTACACTTTGCTCGCGAATTATGAGGACTTAAATTTTAAAAACAATAAAATCTGAAACGCGTCCTTTTTTTTCATTTACTCGCGAATGGAGAGCGAAATTGAAAAAAAAATCGTAAATTTTGACAAATAAAATCAAAGCGTGTGAATATATATATTTTTTTTCTGTAATCGGGCAAGTGAGTGAACGAGGTGGCGGGCGAAGACGAAATTATGTTGCCGTAGTGGCGTCTCGATGTCAACTAACCGATGTGTTACACGGGTCATTCTAACGATATAGCCGTTAGGAGCGACGGTGACAACGAAGAGCGTATCAGGAGATCAGCTCCCCGTAAGGCTTATTTGGTATATATATATATATATATATATATATATTGCGGTAAGAGGTAAGACGACCAACTTGCTTCGGCCTAAACCGTTGAGTTCGGCGAAGAGGGAGAGGGTGTTTCGTTCGTTCGACCATAACAAACGGACTGTATTATTTTTCTTTCTTTACGGCTCATTTCTTTACTTTCTTTCCAGGCTCTTTATAACTTCTTCCACTTTTTTTTCACTCTTGAATCTTATCTCGAGCCATTCGACTATTCGTACAGAGTCGTGATTGAAACTAACCGTTATAATAATACGATGCAAGGCTGCTATTAATTAATTATTTTTTCGTGGTCAACTTGACTCATTCAAGTGTGCTTAATCCATATACATTTTGCCAACCAAAAGTTTGAGCCATTCGGAATTTCGATACTTCGCCATGTGCAAAAAATCTTAAAACAATTAGCGATCTTGAAGATATTCGAAACATGGATTTTCAGCAATAATAATGCCTAAAAGTTATTTTTAAAGAAAAAAAAATCAACAATTCATTCGTATAATTTCTTTTTTTTTTCATGTAACATGAATTTTTTTTGAATTTTTGAAAAGCTGATGACTCAAATTTTGAATACGTTTTCGTAAAAATGTCAAATAAACTGAAAAATTTTCCGGCTCATTGGATGAATAATAGTTTCGTATGTGAAGCCTCGAAAAAATTCGACAAGAGAAATTAAAAAATGAAGGGAGCAAACTCTTAAAAAAAATGCGCGCATATATTCGTGTCATCCAGAAAAAAAAAAGAAAAAAAGTCTCGTTGCTTGTTTAACTTATTTTTTCAACCAATTTGTTGACAATTTTTCGGCATTATTATGATTAAAAATAAAACCTTTTAAGATCTCCTGAATGGTTGATTTTTTTTCACGTAATCTCACTTTTTGCTGAGCATGTATATACGCGCGATGGAAGCATTATTAAAATAATGGTGAAATGAAAAATAAAAAAAATGTCGACTTGAAGAAATTCAGAAGTGATACGAAAAATGAAAGCCTACCAAACCCAAATATATTTTTCGATAATTCTCGTTTGAAATCTGGGCTGGGATTGTTTGGATGAGGCATTTCGGACAAACATGCCCATCGAATTTTTTCATTCTGAGTCATTTTCTTAGTGAAACATCGTTAGTGATATGGGCAAAATGCGCGTACTAATGATTCACAGAGTGATTAAAAATTAGCCTATTCGTTTGCGTCGAAATCATTCAAATAATACGTGGTAAAAAAAAATTTTAATACCCTAATATATGTATATATTACTATACTATACTATACTATACTATATTTTTTAGTAATCGAATATGTTCGATGGGTTTCGCGACAGAGCTGTTTCATATATGTCACGACCTCTTGGCATGCTCAAAGCACGATAGTTAATTGAAGCATTCAATTAAATAATTGAGTGCGCTAATACTTCCTTTCATCTCTTATTGTATTCAGTGCCTATAAAATATATAATGAAGAAAAGTATATATATATATATATATATATATATATATATATATATATATATGATGTAAGTACAACGAATTTCGAATTTGTTTTTTTAATTCTGAAAATAATGTGATACATCCAAAATGATTGTATGCAACTTTTTACCCTCTTAGTAATTTTACGAAAACCCAGTAGTTTCAGAGTGAGACTACCCCTTATAAATATGGTCGTTTTTTGCAAAAAGTTGAATATCTTTGCGAAAAAAAATCGTAAAAAATTTTCCAAAAAATGAAATTGAAGGTTGTACTCCCTGCTTCAAGTTTTTCATGGAAAAAAAGTTGAAAAATTTTTTTTACGAGATATATGCGGGAAAATTTCCACCCTCCAAAAAAAGCCAAAAAATGACCATCTTTCAAAGTGCGTACCGGGCTCAAAAAAAATCGCAAAAATTTTTCCAAAAAAGTTAAATGAAGCTAAATATGTCCTTTTTAGAACGCTGCTTGGGAAATTGAGATATCTTCATTTTTCAATGAGCGATACAACTTCTTGTGTGGCTCGGATCCGAGGCGAGTGTCCCCATACTTATGGACGGTAGTGTATAACCTCTAAAAATGATCCTACCCAATATATATGCTCTCAAGTGAACCTTGATTTACATATATATGTTCATATATATGTGTGTGCGTGTGTGTATGACGCTACAGTGATTTATTGACAAGAGAAGTAATCACAAAACTCGGCTTCTTTCTTTCTCCTCTCTCTCTCTCTCTCGGCATTATTCAGAGTTTGATGGTCGCCTATCAGTGGCCCTAGTTGCCTACATCCGGAGTTTAACCATCGTTGAGCTTACAGTCACGAATATCACCAAGCCTCTTCGATCATCACTCGTCTCGTTTACTTCGTTTTCGAATATACATTATACATATTATATCGTCCAAAAACTAGCAAAAAAAAAAAAAAAACACGTAACGCAATAAAATTTGTCTTCGAAAATACATGATTTTATCGCCTCTCCTTCACACCCAATAATGCCTTTGATGGAGAGAAAAAAGTTTCTTTATTGAGGATAATGTGACGGAATGAAAAAAAAAAAATAAAAAACAAATCCTCGATTTTGCCACCGATTGTCAATTTACTCAATTCGACCTTATCGCATACCACTACACTCGTAATCTCTCGCGGTATATCCTTATCATCGAGATTAATAACTCAAATCATCATTCGTTATATGTCCGTGATGGATTTTATAGGCTCGTAAAAAAAAAAAACTTTGTGTCTGCTAATTAAATATGAAATACGATCTTCATTATTTATTTCCATGATAATTGACTTGTAGAAAAATTTCCGACGTTTCGGATTAATTAATACTATATCTATAATAATAATATAACGATGTGATAAATATAATAAATAGGATCTATGCGAAAAAAAAAGTTACACGATATAGTTTTGATCTAAAAAAATCATGGAATAAATCATGGAAAAAAAAGTTACACGATATAGTTTTGATCTAAAAAAATCATGGAATATGTGAAAAATCTATTTTCTTGATTTATCGTAAAATAAATTTTTTTTTGTTGTTGTCGATAAACTAACATAAGCGCTACTAGACTCGATGATAGCTCACCATTCGATTACTGATTACCGAGGCAGCACTGATAACGAAGAAATTTATATCAGAGGACCTACATCACGTTGAACGATATGACTAGACACGTCCAACAAAACAACGGATATATATATATACTTGCAATATAACGCAAAAGTAAATACACGTAAAAAAAAAAATGCTTGTATCGAGAGGCACACGAAGGAGAAAACGAATGAGACAGAAAAAAAAAACAACAAAACCTACTGTCGTCATGGTCGTTTTGCCTCGGGCCATGGGTCGTCACTTTATCTACAATCGAGATGACCAATCACATTGTCCCTTGTGATAAGGATTCAACTATTTATTTGCCGTACTTAGCATTCCTTATTTCGAAAAATCAAAAAAAAAAAGTATAGACTACAGAAAATTTTGAATTTGCGAAAAAAAAAAAAATTAATATTTTTCTTCTTCTTCCGGTAAATAATCGTAAATTTGCGTGTAAATGTTAAATTTTATAAGCACCGAGTTGGCCACAGAGTCAATATTTTTCATTGTTCGAAAGCTTCGGTCAAATCGTAATTTGGAAAATTTTCACCGCAAAGTTTTAGGAAAGAAAATAATCGGACCTAAACAATTTGGAAAAACGTGTGAAAAAGTTGGCCATAAGAACGGATCACGAAGAATAAGAAAATCTGAAGAAGAAAAAAAAATGAAGTACACTCATCTACTCACGTTATGGTGGAGACTACAAAAAAAAAAAAATTGATCGAAAATCTTCACGATTTGTGGCTGATGCGTGTCATGGGATATCCCATGTATATTTCCATAGATTTTAATTGCACCGCAGAGACACCTTTTATCCCGATAAAATTATTACAATTGCCTATACAGATAAAAGTTCGTACGTCTTTTTTTTTTTTTTTTTTTAGAGTAAGTTTTCTGTACCATGGACAATGGATGAACCCGGAGAACGCGTATATATCTGTGATACTCGTAACAATGATCCACGGTATAGCGAAGCAGAGCAACGCTATAACGTGTGCTACTACAGTTTTATAACAAGTCTCACGATATACTGAAGCATGCAAAGCTTACATTTGGTTAATACCTGAACAGAAAAGCCTATATACGTGCCGTTGGATAATCGTTGAGCCCCTAGCCCGATAAGAATAGGATCAACGGTCTTTTGTTGAATCACATATTTACAAATGAAAAAAGGCAATACACACGAATTTGAGCATTTCTTTTCGTAAACGAAGAAACGAATTCTGTAAAATGACGAAACCCACGAGCAGGCAACATTTTTGTTCCCAAAATAAAAAAAAAAAATTTACAATCGAAAATATATCCTGACCAAACAAAAAAGTTTCTCGATTCATCGAAAATTTATATCTTGGAAGATCTTTGAGCTGATAATAACAATAAATATAATAATAATGAAAAAAGCTGCCAGCTCCCAGCTGATTATGCGCTTAGAAAAAATTTCATATTAATATTAGAACCACAAAGACTGAAATAATTTCACGAAAACAAAAAAAAAACAAAATATATGTATGCGAAAATATAAAACTTTTTGCCAAATTACAATTAAAATTAAATATATTTTTGTCATTTCGACAAAATATAAATATGTCGCATAGAAAAAAAAAACAAAATTTTCCCATATTTTTGCTTTCTGTGGGAATAATTCCAAATATTTGTAATAAGATGGTGTTTTTTTGTATATTATTATTATTATTATTATTATTATTGCGAGGAACAGTGGCATGTACTTTCATACGGAAGCATCTTGTATCAACGTTCCAATAAAAAAAACGTTCCAATAAAAAAAAAAACTATTATTAATTCTTGACGCATGAATGATGAGATATATCCACATATGTCGAAGCAATAAATAAACGTATATTATTCGTAAGAATAATACAACGCAATGCATAAAACGTTATTACTCATTTCCTATTATTTCGTTCTGATCCAAATCGGAATATGAGTATCCTGGAACACGTGAATATATTCAGAGGAACTTCATCAATAAAAGTGCATTTTCAGATGCATCACCACTGCTAGGGGCGGTTTTTGATGTTTCGTTACTGTTAGGGGTAGTTTTTGATTCGTATGTTCTTCATACACATTTTCCGTGCGTTTTCGAAAATACATACGAACTGAACATCAATGGAAGTGCATTTTTGGGCGTATCACCATTTCTAGGGGTGGTTTTCGATGTTTCGTTACCGTTAGGGGTAGTTTTCCATTCGGATATTCTTGCTACAAATTTTTCATGTGTTTTAAAAAATATTTATGAACTGAGCATCAATGAGAGTGCATTATTGGGCTTATCGGCATTGCAAGGGGTGATTATCGATATTTCATTACTGTCAGGGATGATTTTTGGGGCCGGACCTCTTTGCTACAAATTTTCGATGTTATTTCAAAGCGCATAATTGAGATCACGACTCTAAAAAAAAATTTTGTCCAAAAGTTATGCTCATTTCTCATTTTTTTTCGAATTTTTTGCACTTTTCGACAGGGTGTAAAACTGAAGGATCGCAACCCCCTTGCGTTTGCCGAATTTTTCATGATTACATGCATCCTTCATCATCAAAATGCGACCTTAACGATCACGATATGTTCATTTTTCTGGAAGTTACGATTTTTCAAAGTAGAGGTGGGACGTGTGTGCGTGTCTCATCAGACGTTAAAGGGTTGAATAATTTAAAAATTGAAAATAATGCAAGTTCTCTATTCACGAAACGCATACACACGCGAATGACAAAATGCCCAAAAAAAAAAAGCGAGTACCTCACGGGATTGCTCTGTGCTTCCCGCGTAATTTCAAAAAATTTTGCAACGATTCACTGACAAGGATCGTGCTCGGGCGATTTGTTGACTCTAACGCAATTTCCCCTGACGTTTACACCCGGAATTACCGGTACCCGAAAAATTTTGCCCTCCGGCATGCAGACGCAAACTTTGTACTGTGAAAATTCCGCTTCGTCGTTGGCCTGATGAGGAAGAGCGACAGGCGCGAGGGGCAATCTCATCGTATCGATGAAAATTCCCTTTTTCCCATCGACGACGATACTCCGATTGCTCTTCACTCGCACATCATTGTCCGCCATCAATACGATTGTTTTGCTCTCAATTTTCGTGCTCTCGGCACCGTGTATCGTTATCTCGCGATTCGACTCGAAGCTAAGACTCGCATTCACCGGCGATACGATTCTGTGTGTCTCCGTGAGATTTACCGCAATTTTTTCCACACCGCTCGGCAAACCGAAATTTGGAAAATTCGTGGAAAATATCGAATCACCGGTGAGGGAATCTTTGATCTCGAAAGACTCGATCAGCTTGAATTCCGTGATATTTCGGAATACGCGAAAATTTGCTCTCGAAACGTCGTGACGACGATTCTTCACTGACAATATTACACCGGAATTGTCACCGATCAGCTCGACGGGCTCGTCGCCGTAACCCTGACAGACACCCTCGCGAACGCAAACCTGTGAGAATTAAAGAAGAAAGAAAAAAAAAAAACCTGTGGATTTGCAGATTTAAGCTCTTCGGAGAGACAATCTTCGTTCATTTTTTTTTTCTGGCTTTTTATCGCAAAACGAAAGATGAAACGGTAAGAAAAATCTAGGATAGAGCAAACTCGTTACTTTGTCATTTGGAAAAAAATAAATCGTAAGGAGAATGACAGTCTTTTACTTTGTGAGAATTAAAGAAGAAAAAAAAACCTGTGGATTTGCAGATTTAAGCTCTTCGGAGAGACAATCTTCGTTCATTTTTTTTTTTTTGGCTTTTTATCGCAAAACGAAAGATGAAACGGTAAGAAAAATCTAGGATAGAGCAAACTCGTTACTTTGTCATTTGGAAAAAAATAAATCGTAAGGAGAATGACAGTCTTTTACTTTGTGAGAATTAAAGAAGAAAAAAAAAACCTGTGGATTTGCAGATTTAAGCTCTTCGGAGAGACAATCTTCGTTCATTTTTTTTTTTTTTTGGCTTTTTATCGCAAAACGAAAGATGAAACGGTAAGAAAAATCTAGGATAGAGCAAACTCGTTACTTTGTCATTTGGAAAAAAATAAATCGTAAGGAGAATGACAGTCTTTTACTTTGTGAGAATTAAAGAAGAAAAAAAAACCTGTGGATTTGCAGATTTAAGCTCTTCGGAGAGCCAATCTTCGTTCATTTTTTTTTCTGGCTTTTTATCGCAAAACGAAAGATGAAACGGTAAGAAAAATCTAGGATAGAGCAAACTCGTTACTTTGTCATTTGGAAAAAAATAAATCGTAAGGAGAATGACAGTCTTTTACTTTGTGAGAATTAAAGAAGAAAAAAAAAACCTGTGGATTTGCAGATTTAAGCTCTTCGGAGAGACAATCTTCGTTAATTTTTTTTTTTTTTTCTGGCTTTTTGTCGCAAAACGAAAGATGAAACGGTAAGAAAAATCTAGGATAGAGCAAACTCGTTACTTTGTCATTTGGAAAAAAATAAATCGTAAGGAGAATGACAGTCTTTTACTTTGTCCAAATCCGTTCTACCGTAGAACTTGACGAGTCCCTCCGCCGGTATGACTTCCATCGCTTCCATTCCGTGACTCACTCTCAGTACCGCGATTATCGTTATGCTGAGAAGAAGATTGCAGAGGCCGATTATCCCGAGAACGAGAGTCAGTGCCCACAGGCAATATCGTTTCTTCGACGAGTCGAATGACGACCCTGATTCATCGCGACAGGATAATCTCGATGGATTTTTCGAAAGAATACTTTTCCCAGCGCATACATTCTCCGAGCTGAATAAATATTTGAGCAGAAACAGGACAAACGAGTTACGAATCGTGATGAGTATCGATGGAAAATTAAAAAAAAAAAAAAGCTAAAGATTTGTAGAAGACTAGGGCTTCGAAATTTAATAATCATTGTTTCGTGTTCAGGTTGAAAAAATTAATATGCGCCTTGTGCAAATTTCATTCATCAACCAAACATCCAAATTTCTGTTAAAATCTGCTTGGGCCAATTTTGCGAGAAATTCTAAATTTTTTTTTTTTCATTAAATCTTCAGATTTAATGAAATTATCGATTATTTTCAAAATCTTCTCTGGACTATTCCGTATGAGAAGTATCGGTTGGATAGTACGAGGAATTTTTTATGATTCAAATTTTCGGAAAAAAAAAAAATCAAAATTTCATAAATCCTTCAATTTTTTTCATCGATTCTCTTCAAATTTAATTTTTTAAAATTCTTCAACGATACTCGATTCATGCGAAAATACTACAAGCAGCTAAGGAATGAGATTCGTTTCGATCAAAAGCCTTTCTTCGATTTTTATTTTTATTTTTTTAATTCTTCAAATATGAAAGTTTCATCACGAGGGAGATTTATTTCAACGCCTGATTTTCGACGACCAACCTGACAGCGCTGTTATTTTTCCCGAGGCTTCGTTTCAGCAGCGGCCCCTCGCTGTTTGACAAATTGTCCTCGGTTCTCGACATCGAGGGCGATCCGGTGTCATTGCAAGGATCGAGAAAGCTCGACATCAGGGACCTCTACAAAGATTCGAGCTCCAATGACCTACTGACGAATGGAAAATAATTTTTTCGGTTAATCATCAATGAGAAATCTTATTTTCAATTTTACGGAAAGAAGAAGAAAAAAAAACTCACGTGCAGCTGTCGTGTTCTACAGAAATGTAGAAACGCGAACTGGATAGTCTCTCGTGGTGTGAACAACTCTGTGTATATATATATATATCTCTCTCTCTCGTTCTCTCTCTGGCCTGACCAAAAACGAGCGAGCTTTCTCCCCGAAAAGCGGAGCGCTTGCGCGTCCCATCGAAATATCGATGCTTGCTTTAGCTGTTGCTCGTACCAATTGCGTGAAAGATGCGCGAAACCAGAGCACGAGAGTGCTCGACGAGATCCAGAAGAAAAAAAAAGTTTTTTACTCGGTTCAAGTTGTGTCAGTTAAAATTAAGACTGACAATCAATTGTAGTAGAAATTTATGGATAATCAAAAGTAAAATTGATTTTCGTGAAAAAAAAACCAAAACGCTCAAAAATCGTGCAAATCGAAACTCGCAAATTATTTTTTCATATATTTTTTTGGGTATTTTCAGGGCTGTCTGATAAAGTAAGTGACTTTGTTACGTTTTTTTTTCCCCATTATTTTTATCTCCGAGGACTCGACTTGTCTGAAATATTCTGAAAATATTAATTTTTTTTATTGATAATTGCCGCTCATTCGCGTAAAAAATGATTTTTTTTTTTAAAGAAATTGAAGATCGTGAAATATCGCGATCATTTTTATTGATTCTGGACCGGTTGTCGACTTGACCATTTCTCCACAAAAGCTTGGCTCTGCATTTGAAAATTTTGGCAAATCGAAGAAGTGTAATTCTTTTTTTTTTTCTCGAAAAACAAGTTTTTGAACAAGTGCAATCACTTGTTCAAAAACTTCATAAAATTTGAACCCCTCGAGGTTCTGTTTTTTTTTTTTTGTTTTTCTTCGAAATTTGCAACGAACCGATTTGGTGTGATGCCCAAATTGGTGCACGATCGCTGCAATCCTTTGGGACATAATTTTTCGGATTTTTTTGAAGATTTTATTTCATTGCGAATTTCACGAATTCCTAAACATGTCTTTACGGCGATTTTCCCTGAAATTGGTCGAAAAAACGACGCATAAGATTTTAGTAATCATTCCGATAATTTTTTGCTGTACGAGTCAAATTATTTATATTATTTTTCCGCCTTCCATATCGGACTCGTAGTTTTAAATTAAAAAAAAAGAAAAAAAAATTAAACCTTACATTCGCATTTGACCATCTAAAGAATCGCAAGATACTCGTCTTTGTTGAAATTTGATTTTTTTTTTCCTTTATAAATTGAAAATTGCCAAACAATTTTCCGTTCTGTGTGTCGATAAACCATTAAGGCGAAACGACGCACGACTCGATTGACAAAAATCCCATTTGCTCATTTGCTCTTACAAGGACGGTATCCCAGGTCCATCTCTCCGATTTTGATCTAGTTCATATATGGTTGTAGTGCATCGAAAACTAAGCGACAAATATTTTTTTTTTATCGGCCATGAAACACTCTAAGAGGGTGAAACTATCCTCCAAAGATGGAGGTATCCAGCATCAATTTCGTTGTTTCACCCATAAGAACATATTTTTTAACCGAACCAACTGGAAAATTTTTCTCACAACGAGAAATCAAAAATGGAATTTTCTCAATTAGAAAAAAAAAATAAGGGGATGAGCCACCTCTAAATAAAATTACATTTATGCAAAAAATGGTCAAATTCAAGTCTAAAAATCTGAAAAAAATATATATATATTGCGTATAAACACAAACGAAAGTTGACGTGTTTTTGGATTTTCCCGAAAAAAAAAAAATATTGGACAGGGTAACCTAGCCCAGGACGTTGTTTATCTTGGGTGTATGCAAAAAATGGTCAAATTCAAGTTTCGAAATCTGGAAAAAATATATATTGCGTATCAACACAAACGAAAATTGACGTGTTTTTGGATTTTCCCGAAAAAAAAAATATTGGACAGGGTAACCTAGCCCAGGACGCTGTTTATCTTGCGTGTATGCAAAAAATGATCAAATTTAAGTTTAAAAATCTGAAAAAAGATATATATTGAGTATAAATACAAACGAAAATTGACGTGTTTTTGGATTTTCCCGAAAAAAAAAAAAATATTCGACAGGGTAACCTAGCCCAGGACGTTGTTTATCTTGGGTGTATGCAAAAAATGGTCAAATTCAAGTTTAAAAATCTGGAAAAAAATATATATTGCGTATAAATACAAACGAAAATGGACGTGTTTTTGGATTTTCCCGAAAAAAAAAATATTGGACAGGGTAACCTAGCCCAGAACGCTGTTTATCTTGCGTGTATGAAAAAAATGGTCAAATTCAAGAAAATTCAGTTGAGTTCAGTTTTGGAGATTCTTGCGAGACGCATTGCGAAATCCAAGACTGCACAAACGTTGCTGTTATTCATGGTGTAAAAAATTCTTGTGCTTTGAAAAATTTTCCGACGACTATCATTATTGTTCAAGATTCGAAAATTAATAACATTTTTTTAAATAATTTTCGTGACGATAAATTATGCGAATAAAACGTATTAAAATTCAGTCAAACAATTACTTTGTCTTTGTTCCCGATGTTTTATTTTTGAGCATTTGATGATACCGTGAGAAAATTAAAAAAAAACGTTAACAATTGAAACCATTTAGGGGTAGTTGCCCCGTCGAATATTTTTTTTTCCAGAAAATCCAAAAACACGTCAATTTTCGTTTGTGTTCATACGCAATATACATTTTTTTCAGATTTTTAGACTTGAATTTGACCATTTTTTGCACAAATGTCATTATATTCAAGGGTGGCTCATCCTCTTCATTTTTTTTTTCCTAATTGAAAAAATTACATTTCTCATTTCTCCTTATCAGAAAAATTTTCCAGTTGCTTTGGTTAACAAATATTATGTTCTTATGGATGAAACAACGAAACTGATGCTCGACACCTCCATCTTTGGAGGGTAGTTTCATCCTCTTAAAGTGTCTTATGCCCAATTAGAAAAAAAAAAAAAAAAAAAAAAAAATACGTGTCACTTAGTTTTAGATGCACTGCAACATATATGAACCAGATCAAAATCGGAGAGATCGACCTGGAATACCTGCCTTGTTGGACCGTTATTTCGAACAAAAAAAAACCGAAGATTTCTTTCCTCTCTCAATGGACCGGAAGACGAGACTTTTCTTTTTTTCCGAAATATTAGCCGTATCGGAGAAAAAAAAAACCCCCCGCTTAACAGCTCTCTCTCTCTCTCGCACTCATGCGTAACACGTGGTACATCTATCGTTTCGCCTTAAAATTGTTTTCCTCTCAATGCCGACCGCGTACCTTGAAGAAATGACAAAATTGATCATCCAATTACCGGATAATTCGTGTACGAAAAGGATTATATTTATTTGATGCACTTACATGACTCGGTCGGCGCAAGAAAAAAAAAAAATTGCGACCACGAGCAATCACCCAACGGGATCTTCCACATGACTCGTCGGAATAAATATCGAGCGGTTCGATCATCACCGTCAAATGTATAAAGTATTATTAATTATAATCGTCATTCCATCACAATCTGTCTTCATTCAATTCATACGATAATTCAATTACGATGTGAAGACGCAAAAACTGTTTCATGAAGAATTAAAAAAAAAACGAAAACGAAAAGATGATTCAAGCACTCTCGGTTATCATTTCTTCGTTGCTCTCGTCCATGTCCTCCTGTTGCTCCGCCTCGGTCGGTGGCTCGTATGCCTTGTCCAGAGGACTCGCCACGACCCCACCGGCCCAGACGCTCATCTCAACCGCGAGTTTATTGCCACCCTCCAGAAGAGGCCGATATCCACCATGAGCGAGTACACGAAGAAGGGTCTGAGCCGTGAGGCATACGAGATCCTGCTGCTCCAGTGTCATCGCCGTGTGAACACGAATGTTGCCACCTTCGCAAGGATCCGAGATACCTGGCGAAGATGCGTGCGAAAAAAAAAAAAAAAAATTTTGTCACAATATGTTTGAAGAAAAAGCGGAAAATGTCCGCGAATCCATTATTCTATGAATTATTATTAATATATTGTAATTTATATCAAGAGACGCGACGGTATCTCGACGTCGAGTAATTAAAAAAAAAAAAAAAAAAAGAAAATAATAAGTAAAAGTTGTAATACGCTCCGCGGCAGTCGACTATACGTTTTGCTGAAATATCGTTAAATTTGATTTCTTTTCGTGAAATAAAATCCCGTGTTTTGAATGCCAACTTGTTCGGAATGTTCGAAAAAAATCGAGAAAACAAATTTGGATAAAGTGCGCGCGTGTGTAAGAAGTTCGAAAAATTGAAACGATCTACCTTTTTTTTTTCAAAAAATAAGTACGCGCTACAGTTTTCATAAATTATCTTGTCAAAAAAAAAAGAAAAATTACATCGATAGTCCCCAAGACGCGGAAGTTTGATGTTGAGTTTGGCCAAGATCCCTCGAGTAGTTCGGATTTTTTAAGAATTGCCAAATTTTCGAAAAAAAAAAATGTATTTTTACCGCGCTCCGACTCACGGAAATTTAAGGCTATCGTGCCCAAAACTAGTTTCAAAACTAGGCCAAAGGACAAAGCTATTTGGCAATAAGTTTGACGAGAATTCCACGAGTGATTCGGATTTTACGAAATTTTGCAATTTTTCCGTAAAATTCGCGTACGCGCTTTGATCTCTCGCGAATTTGAGGCTATCGAGTAAAAATTTTTTTACCCCCAATAGTTTAGACGACGAAGAATTTTTACATTGATTTTTCAATGTGTTGTCTCGCTCGCAAAGCTTTCTCTATGAGGAAGTCAAAATTGGGGGAAAAAAAACCAGCTTGCTTATAAAAGGGAGCTTTGTGAGTGCGAGATACACATCAGGGTGTTTAAAAAAAAAAAAAAAAATTGATTTTTCATCCTCCCATCCCTCAAAACTTGAGTTTTGATGGGAAAAAAACGTCCTCGCGAAGAGGGAGCTCTGTAGCTTAAGTGGAAGCTGCCGCTCCATTGGACGTTTCTAATTATAACAGCCAATTAACGTCTATGACGAACTTTTTGGAAGAAAAAATTTGAGACCATGGGGATTGTATTTCAAATGAAAAGAGCCTTTAATGATTTAAAAGTTGTAAACGATATTGCTGAATGAAAAGCTTTGTGCGCGGAATTTAATTCATTGTTAACTAATAAGGATAGAGATCAAGCGCAATATATATATATATACTTATAGTCGTTGATTTCCACCGAAAGACGTATGCCACGCGTAAAAAGACGTCGTTGGCATAAATCTTTACCGAAAATAAATAAATAAATGACATTTTGCGTTTTTTTTTTTTGCATAAAGTCATTACGAAAAAATTGTTAAAGGTGACTAAATTTGCTTATATACTCTTTTCCCTGAGACTAATGATTTCCTATTTCAGCAAGAGAACAAAGAACCATGGAGTACGTATTTGAGTCGAGAAAAAAACTTATCGCGAAAAAAAAATTTCACCGGATGCGAATTTTTTATGACAATTAATAAAAAATTTCAAATCGCAAAATTATTGTT
Organism: Rhorus exstirpatorius; assembly: GCA_963564615.1. NCBI lineage: Eukaryota > Metazoa > Arthropoda > Insecta > Hymenoptera > Ichneumonidae > Rhorus > Rhorus exstirpatorius. The sequence goes on from OY751313.1 coordinate 48,429,875, forward strand.
ATGAATAAAATCGATCTAAATTTTTATTCAGAACACGATGGTGTGTCGGACAAAGCTGTTCAACTTAAAAGTGTTTAGAATTTTTTATAAAAAATTAGAAATTAGGTACAAACAATATTTTATTTAATGAAATATTTTTTTCTTAATTCGAAATAAAATCCTTATGATCTCAAATTTTTTCTTCCAAAAAGTTCGTCACAGACGTTAATTGGTTGTTATAATTAGAAACGTCCAATGAGCGGCGGCTTCCACTTGAGCTACAGAGCTTCCTCTTCGCAAGGATGTTTTTTTTTTTTTCTATCAAAACTCAAGTTTTGAGGGGTGGGAGCTTGAAAAATTCGAAATTTTTTTTTTTTTCCAAACACCCTAGTATATATTTTATGTCGATGAAATGAACTGAACGCTGATGAATACTGACCCGCTGAACCAGGCAAAAATAGACCGGATGCCAATAGCTGGAGTACCCTTCGGTACGCTTGATTGATCGGTAGAGCCTGTCTGCCTGGATTATTCATAATCGCATTGTGCGCCAACAGATCGAGCATCCAGGGTGACATGGGCTCCAAACCCTCGAATCTGGTTCGCAAATCGCGCAGCAAACGAATGAGTATCTTGATGCAGGAGTGATGAGCGTTCTCCTCGAACCAGCGAGAGTGTCGAATCGCGGCGAGGTGCCCTACGATCGAAGGAAAATAAGAAGCGAGTATTGAATTAATAGCCTTTCGTAACTTTACTCGTAGAGAGCAGTGTAATTCTCAGGGGAAGAGCTTAAAAGTGACGAATGAAAAAGTTTTCTGCATGAAAAATCTTGGAGAGGAATATTAATGTTTTTTTTTTTTTTTTTAATTTTCGAGTGTCTAAAAAGTAGGACAGAAAACTCCTTGGTAGAGAAAAGTTTTTAAATGTGGAATAATTATCAATAAGTCTTGCGCTCGTTCCATCGTTGCTTAATTTAATTTTTTTTTCGTTATTTTTATTTTTTGTTTCACCTTGACAAATCTTAACGTCGAGATGCTGATCGGACTCCAATTTTCGTAGATTCTGATGGAGCGTTGTAATGAGAATTCTCACTGTGGCCTCGTTGTTCGATATATCGAAGCCACGCTCGGTCTGCAGCAGCTTGAAAGTTTCTTTGGGATTCGCGGCTTTGAGATCGGTATGAACTTTCGTACCGAGCGCCTCGACCGCCGTTTTCGTCGGTAGGGTCTTCAAAATAACGACGATATCGGCAATATTGTGACCCTTTATCATGGTTCCTTTCTTGAAGCTGCCGACTTTTCTCACTTCTTCGAGTTGCTAAATGGCAAATTTCGTTACATAATTCAAATTTTTTGAATAACGTTCGGGCATCGTCGAGGTTATTTATATTACTGGGTTTAAAAAAAAAAAACAAAAAACAAAAAAAAATCGCTTATCAACCCGAGATTATTCTTCCTATATTGTGAGCATTTTCTCTCAACGTTTGCCGTGGATTAATTTAATGTAAAAATGATTGCTTTATTCGCTTCCCGAGATAAGAGTACGGAAAACGGTATTTAACTCGAAACTATCGAAATTCGAGATAAATTATATCGAAACTCGAAGCCATTCTTATTTTTCCGTGCTCCTGATTGGTCGTAGTTTATTCTTCACAGCTAAAGGATAAGTAGCGCCGAATACTAATATCAAGAACAAGCGAAGTAAGCGAATTCTTGCTAGCTGATAACGATTATGGAAATTCGTGTTCGATACATTTGAGTTTTTGTAAAATGTATTTCAAGCAAAAAATTCACCCGTAACAACGTATTCGCTGTGTGCAGTGCCATACTATATAGCGGCTGAGAACGACTCAGAGCGCCCATGGTGGCGAGAATGCACATGTTTTGCTGGAGTCGCGTAGTGAAATTGAGGGCAATATGGTAGAGAAGTCGCGGAAAGGAAATTTAAATTCGTTCTACGTTATTACATATATTATTTATAAGTTATATGTTATTTATAAGTTATATAGTTATAAATAAGTTATATATATTATTTATAAGTTCTTATAAGTATATATATTATATATATTATTTATAAGTTCTTATAAAAAAATATATAAATATATATTATTTTCAAGTATATATATATTATATATGAGTTCGTCTACGTTACAATCAAGTCCGAGTTATACGTCTTTCTTGTTCTCGATACGAGCCTTGTCGGTTCGTACGACAAGACCGACAAGGTTCATGCTTGGCCTCAAATTGAGAAGGAAAAGTAGCCGTAAACCTATTTTCATTACATCGTAATACGTCGATTTATTTTTTTTTTTCAACGCAGTTATAGTCAAGCTCACCTCAAAAAAACTCTATGCGGCACGAATATAAACGTTCGTTCATTAAAATTAATCCAACAAGGTTTCGTCTATGTAAATAAATGAGAGCTATTCCAGCAAAATTTGCGGAGTACAGCCGGCCGCGGCGCCGCTTGGCTTTCCGCGCACGGCGAATGCAGTAGGGTTAACATCGCGAGAGTAGCATGAATGATCAAAGGGGATACATAATTCGAATATCTCTGTGGCTTCGAAGTTGGCCAAAATGTTCGAGCGCGAGTAAAAAAAATCGGAGAAACAAAACTTACGCAAGATTCAAATGTACCCGGCGCTACGATCAAATTGTCGAGTACCGTCTGGAGCTTGACGACGAGATCGAGAATGGAGGATTGTTCCTTCGGCGTTGGGCACATATCGGTATTCTTTTTAATGAGCGCCATAGTAAAGTCCGACTCGTCGGTTACTGGTTTTACGTGTGGAAAAGCGGCTTCGCAGAGGGTATAGTCGAAGGGATGACGAGGAAGAAATTGTTTCCTCGGAAATCCCATACCTCTGCCCATACCCCCTCTGCCGCCTCTGATTATTCCACCTCTGCCGCCGCGAACCATGATATCTGAAAGTATTTTTTATGCTAGCCTCGATGATGCAGATATGTTACAAATATACTTTCTTGTACGTATATCTTGCACGCTTAGAAAAAATTTGAGCGTCCTGATGAGATTTACGGAGCGATGGACTATGCAATTTTAGTATTTGACAAAAATATGCGCAGCTGGCTTCGTACCTACTTTGTATATATGTATTATTGATGTGAAAATATATTTATTGGCGTTCCAAAGTGAAAAATGTCCGCAAAAAGCGTTACGGCCTTTTGAGGAATTGAGTAAAAAAAAAAGTGAAGACGACTAAACACATTTTCACACACAATTATAGCGAGTACAAGCAGTGGTACTCGCTACGTTTTTTTTTGTCCATTGTTGATACCAAATTGTCAAATTCGCTCGAAATTTTCAATAATTTATTTACTGATTAATTACAAATAAGACAAGTCTATCAATAAATTGAGTAACAATCGAGGAAATATTCAAGAAGATTGCTCCAAAAGGAATATCGAATTATTGTCAGTCGAGTAAATAATAAAAATCTCGTATAAGTCGAATCGAGTAAATTGTAAAAATATTGTATAAATTTTTTTTAGTATTAAACAGTTTAATTTCATGTGTGCACTCATCGAAACGTCACAGATATTACGAACGAGACAAAATTTAAAAAAATCGATATCGCGCCGATTTTGAGGTTATGGCACAAAGCGCTTTCGACGGGAACACGAAAATATATTATAAACTTTGCGAAGTTTCGACAAACTTTGTTTTTCTCCTCTTTCGATCTACAAAAGTACGTATAAATTGTGCTTTGTTTATATAGATTTAAAAAACTCACCAATTTCCGTGTATGTTACGAATGAATGAAAGATACAATGTTTTAATTGTTTAACGTGACAAATGGCCGCTCCGCCGGATTCGGATTACCCAAGATAGCGTCCTCCCCCCTTCCAACTGAATTGAGCCACTAAATCACGGTCTGAAGTTGGTCACGAAAATTTAACTAATGATTTTTCTAAAAAATAATATACAATTGTTTTTCGTTGATTGATGATCCATTTCGTCGAATTTTTATTCAATTTTTCATGATCATACGCTGTTATTATAGAAAAAAAAACCGTTACTTCTCATTTTACGACGGATCACCATAATCCTACTTTTTCCAATATGGCGTCATGGCAATCGAGTCAAATCAGCATACAAGTTTACGAATCGTGTAATCTTTTTTTCTTTGACTCAAATACACATCGTATTCCATAACAATAATTTTTTTTTTTAAATTAATGCATAAAAATCATCATAATTAATCATACGTAGTCCCCCTGTCTGCACGATCGGTATAAACTTTTCAATCCGATCTTTTTTATTTGCAATAGCAATTAATAAATTGTTTATTGTTTAAGAATCATTATAAATCCCTTACAATTTTAATTTTTTTACTACGATACTCGCGGCTTCACGTTTGAAAATTTTTAAGAGTAACCGACCTATATGGCGTAACTCCATCATGCAAAAACGACTTTTTTCCGTATAAAAAGCGAAGGATCGCTGAAATACCAAAATCTTGACATATAGAAAAAGATAATAAAAATTTAAAAAAATAAAATAAAAACGACAAGCGTGCAGTACTTGTTTCGTTCTGTGAAAAGTACCTTATTTTCTCATCGATCCACAAACATAAACAAAGTCGTCCCACAAAATAAATCGTTTCACATTCTCGAAACGTTTCAAACTTCATCGCAATTTATTATCTTTTTTTTTGCTTTTGTTGATTTTTATCTTTCTTAAAAAAAAATGGGCGTATACAACGACACGCGAAATATTCGATAATTACAATTTTCGTTAAAACGTTGGGAAAAAAAAAAAAAAAAAAAACAGAAATAAAAATAACATTTTATTCGTCCCCCTGGCGAGTTATCGTGGCTCACACGAGCACGGAGAACAATAAAATTATCATTCTCAATCGAGAGACTGACCCGATGACTCTTCGAGGCGACGACTCGAGTGTTAAAAAAGAAAAAAAAATGGAAAAAAAAAACAGGAACTTTGACGATTTTACGTAAATCGCCTGTTTACAGTGCAAATCGGCCAGCAATGCAACACACTCGAGTCGTTTGGATTTCTTCGACGTATCGTAACTACAATAAATTAAGAGAAACGTAATTAAACAACGAATTCGTCGCAATGAGGGATACATGGATGATGTTTCAACGGCGAATAATCGCTGATCGTTGCACAAATCAACGAAGTTGGAACTCCCGGTTGGTCTGTCCAATGGCTTCCTGTGACACCGGAAGTGTCCCTCCCCCCCCTAGCCCTTGCTTGGTTCTCAAACCTTTGAGCCTCGTTCGTGTCTGTCGTATATCATCTTCGCTGTTGTTTCGACAAGCGGAAAAATCCACGACGAAGAAGAAAGAGCAGGCCGAAAAAAAAAGAGTATTGTCGATTGAGAGATAAAATCCAACGATATTTCGCGGCGTTTTCGATGATTTTTTCATTTTTCATTTGTCGTTGCCATCGGCAGAGACGAGAGACATACTCTTCGAGGAAAACGCAACGGATTTTTCTGTTGCTATCGATCTCTCCAAGGATTTTTTTTCCGATTTACGGGCTTCTCTCTCTCTCTCTCTCTCTCTCTCTCTCTCTCTCTCTCTCTCTCTCTCTCTCTTTCTCTTACTCTCCGGCGTTCGTGAGGGGAAAAAAAAAGTTCTTCACGACAAATTATAATTACTTATCGAACTAGACCAACCGTCCAGAGTGCGGCTGTCCAAGGCTCTTTGCTACGTTGGTCCGGCGAACAGAGCCGTTAATCCCGTATCGGCGTCGCTCTTCGTGATATCGCTGACTCTTATCGCGTGTGATTTTCCCGTCACGTCCAATCTCGGCAAATTGTCGATCTTCACCTCCTTGCGAAACAACTGACCGACGCTTCGACCGATTAACTGCAAATTAATTAAGATGAATGTTCCGGTTAATGAACATTTAACGGAGGATCCACGGCTCTTTTAAAACATTTTTCAATCATAATCCGAGTACGATATCCAAAAATCTTTGGTTTCATATTATCAACAATTTCGTTCGTGCTGAATGTAATAACGTTAATTTTTTTTTTTTTTTTTTTTTTTTTTTGTAAAAACGTTGAAAAATCAAATAAAAAATGCGTGTCTGATGTCCGAGTTACTGACGCCAACTTTCTGGCCCAGATAATGACACGACAATCCGAAAAAAAAAGAGTTACTATACTTTTATTTCACATTTGCTCAGTTCCATTTACATTTGATGATTGAATAAAAAAAATTCTATACATTGCGCTGAATTTCTGAGAGGATTGGAGAAAACTGAAAATTGTTTAGATTATCGAACATCAATCAAAAACTCCTACACGTCCTAAATTCGTCCCAATTAATGACGGAATATACGGAAGTGCCGATTTTCAAAGTTAAATTCATAATATATGAAAAATAGTAACTATTCTGAACTTTTTTTCTAGCCGTAAAGTCGAAAACTGAACCTTTATTTGCGGGTGTTGAATCAATGATCCGATAAAATAAATGTAAGCAATCATTGAATATCGGATCGTTCAACTGGGACGCGTTCACTATCTGGGCCGTTTACCATATCATCGTTATTCGCAGGCAGTTAAATTTTCATTTAACGGAATGGATTTTTTTTAAAAAGCATTTTTTTTTTTTGCGCAACTTGCCTGATTCGTGATTTTCTTGAACAGCTCCTTCTTGCCCTTTTCGACTTTGTTGCCTTTGGTACTGACGACCGACATTTTTTCGTCGAAACGTTGCAAATCGGCGGGATTGACGCCCGGTATCTGTCGCATTACCTCGATTATGTTCGGAAATTTTGGCCGAAGGCACTCGTAAACCTGAGCACCGAGAGTCACGAGGGAGCCCTGATTCGCCTCGTGCTGTCCGTGCAGCTGAAGCCCGTGAAGCACAGCGCCCATTATGTGAGCCGCCATTGCCGGTGTTAGGCTACCGTCGCTGGCCAATGCCCGCACGATCGGACCGGTGAGCATCGTTGCCTTTAGACTCGCGTTCGAATCGTTCCACGAGAGAGCACTGAAAATTTAACGCGAACAAAGAAGAAAAAAAAAAAAAACATCAAATTTTGACGATTATTATTATCCTCTCCCACCCCTCGCGAAACTACGAAATGGAAAGATTTTTTTTTTTACTCTTTAATTTTTTCTAGGGCTCGTGTCAATAAACGAATTGCATATGATAAATATTGAAAAACTTATAATAAATATTTGTAATAAATATAATAATAAATGGAATTAATAAATGTAATAAATAAATGTAATAAATGTAATAAATATAAATAATATTTGTAATAAATATAATATATATTTATAATAAATATCGAACTAATAAATATTGAAAATATTGAAAAACGGATTTTTTTGGGGTTTTAGCAGAAAAAAAAAAAAAAAATGTTTACCCGAGAACACAGAGTACGACGCTGTGACACGTGGAAGGATGACGAAGCACGAAGGCTCCCAATTCACTGACGACCTCGGCGACGATACTGTTGCCCCGAGAAGTTGGCGGATCAACGGCCATACCACCGCTATCGTGATCCATCGAGTCCGGTGGCGAAGCGTCACTTGCCGCTCCACCGACGATCGTGACTTTCAGCACGTCCACGAAATCCCTCGTTAAATTACGATTCAACATATCGTCGATCACCTCTTGGACATCGGTATTTTCCTCGTCGAGGCCCGATTCGTAAAGACCCGTTATGTATTGCCATTTTGCACTCAGTCTCTGACACACTTTACGATTAATGATAAAAGAAAGAAAAAAAAAAAAAAAACGAATATTTTAATATTACATGATACAAATAAAAATAATAAAAATTATTAACTTTAAATAAATGAGGAAAACAATGTGCGAGTTTATAATTTGTACGCTTTTTTTTCCACGAATTTGATTTCAATAATTCAAAAATTATTAACGTTTTTTCAAAGTAATTTCATGTTTACGACATCAAAACTGCAGAAAATTTGTCCGTCACTTTTCGGCTGAATCAATACCGTTGAAAAAATTGCTCACATCGTCAATGAATCTTACGATGCAGTGGCATAATTAACATTTTAACGAACATCAGTGTACCCTGGCCGTTTTTTTTTTGTGGCAAGTGCCGGCTCGATATTAGCAAATTTACGAAAGTTATAGCAAGCATTTAATTTTCCATAAACATTCAAAAAAATAGTAGAAAAAATTCAAAATTTTAAGAAATCTCAAATTCTTTAGCGAATCTTTGTCTCTCTCTAACTTATATGTGTGTAAAGTGTTGGCTCGGTGTAGTGGTGAATTAGGAAAAATTTGAGCGGAACATGTAATATCTCGTGAAAATTAAAATTTCCACGCAATTCAAAGTTTTTGAAAAATTAAACCCATTTACCAGTTGTTTTCAAACTCAATACCGAACATTAGTATCGCCTGGCTTATTTATGTGGAATGTGCTGGCTCGATAGTGGCAAATTCTTCGAATGTCCGTTTTAAGATACTATTTCTCGTAAAAATTCGAAATTTCAAAAAAATTGAAAGTTTCAAAAAATCTAAATCCTTTTATAAATTGTCGCCAATTTCGATACCAAACATCCTTGCCCCCTAGCCTATTTGCGTAAGAAGTTTCGACCCGATAGCTGTAAATTTACGACAGTTAAAGTACAGACTTTTTTTTTTACTTTAAATTCTATGAAATCTGAAATTTTTTAGCAATTTTGATAAAAATTGTAAAAAAAACCATTGGGGTTTATTTACTCTTCTAGATATTTGCAAAATTTGGGCACGATTGCTCAAGGCATTCTCGAGATATTATAACTGTTTGAATTTTACAAGGCCAGCACATACGCACGTCTAAACATTTTTTTCCATGTGCGATTTCTTGAATATTTGGAATATTTTAAGGGGAGCAACTACTTTAGATGTTTTAGAGTTCGTGAGGAGATGCAAACTTCAAATAAGTTGGATGAGAAAGAGGAAGGACTGCTGTATGGTGCTGGAATCGCTGATTAATCGGTAAAAAAAACTTTATCACTTCATCAATTTGAGTTTTTCGTTTGGAGAAACTTTAAACGTGTTTTTCTCAAAACGATATTTTTCAATTATCGGAAATCATAACTCAAAAACTAAATGAACGATTATCTTCAAAATTGAAACACGTTTGCATAATATAATTTACCGAAACATGAACCTAAAGTTGAAAAGGTCAAATTGTTTAAAATATATTTATTATTGCAAAATGCCGCAAAAGAATGTGCCAAAAGTCGATAATTTTTTTTCAAAATGTAGATTCATGCTCTTAAAAAACATTTCAACGTAGACATTTTTTTTTTTTTGGTGATTCCAGATGTGAATTGCGAGCCGCACATTTCCCGCAAATCGACAACAAAGATGAGGACATGCCAAGGAACACAGCGGATTACACCTTAATTAATGCATGAAGCAAGTTGAAAAAATTACCAAAGATTTATGAAAACGTGAATAAATTATTGTCAGAGTTTGAGAAATTTCCGTTGTTTTTGTTTCACGTTTAAAAAAAAATCCCAAAAATCACTTAATTTTCGGTCTCCTAAAGTAGTTGCTCCCATTAAGCACTTTGACATGAAAATCTCGAAAAAAAAAAAAATTTTCTCATGAAAACAAAAGGAAGAAAAATATATAAATAAAATATTTATATATCATCTGGAGATATCCGGATTTCGTTGACTTACTGTGAGTCGACACGTGCGTTAGTACCGGCACCAGGACGCTCTCGTAGAACGCTGGTGGACAAAAGTATATGAATGGTTTGAGAAAAACGCGTATTATCGGCCGTAGTCTGTAGTCCGGAATGATCTGAAAGAATATTACGAACAAAATTAATAATAAACGATTATTAATTAATAAATTATAATTATGGTTATTCGTTTAAAATAATCACAAAAATTATTTTCAGAACGAATATTATTATTATCATTATCCAAACGAATAAGTAATTGATCATTATTATAAATTTATATTATTATAAAATTGTAGTCGGAAAGAAAATTTTTAGAAACGAATTAATTTTTTTTTTCTTCTTTAATCCGGGCATGGCCCAGATTTGGTTTCGCGATTATTTCGCGATCGCTGGGACTTACCTCCATATTCGAGAAAACGGAATTTAGAAGAGCCGGAGCAAGCCCGGGCAGCTGATAGAAATCTCTTCCGATCGTGTGACAACCGCTGCCGAGCATGTGATAACAATTATCGTGAATGTTGGAGAGAAATGCTTGCATCCTCGCGATGGGCGCGTTCGGTACTTGATCGATCGCGGGAGCATTGTCACCGCTGTTGCCCGTGCTTAGACCAAGAAGATTCGCCTTCTCCGACTCCAGAAGACCGTGAGCATTTCGATAACCCTTTTGAAAATATCGAAAATTCATCTCATCAGTCTCATTCGATAGAAAAAAAAAAAATATATATCTTCCCGTCAATTCAAGACGATAATTACTTCTTCGTATACCAGGGCAAGCTTTGCGATAAATTTTGTTCGAGATTGAAAAAAATTCACCTGAATTCAATATTGATTGCTTTTTTTTTTTGTTTAACGAAACAATCAATCAATCCCAATTTATTCGATTGATTCGACGCTTTTTTCTTTCAATTTTTTCTTTTTTCTTTACAGATTATCAAACCGGTAGTCAAGATTTTCGCAATTTTTTGCCCCATTCCTCGTAATTTTTCAGCAAAAACCCGACATCCGCCAAACGAGAGCAAAATTACTCGCTCATTCGAAGCATAAATATTATTACGTCCTTTTTTTCAAATTCAGTGATTCAATTTCTAATTTTTTTATTATTATCAATTTTTCCAATCGTAAAGCGTTCTTCGCCCCATGTCCCATATTCCATTTCGTTTCTCAAGACCCCCCCAGAATGTTGTCCGCAGCCAGTCTTTCCTAAACGCGCTACCGTACCGCTTTTGCACGAGGTCACAGGGAAACTGCGGAAAACCTGGCCCCGATACAGGCGCCTATATTTTATGGATTTTTTTCAATCGTACATTATCCGTTTGGTAATGCAATTTGATAACTTTTTTTTTTCAAAGAATTCAATAAAAAAAAAAAAAAAAGAAAAAGATTTTAAATAAACAAAAAAAAAATGAAATTTTCACGATATTAGCGGTAAAAAAAAATCGTCAATTTTCCTCTTTCTGTTTTTTTCTTCTTTTAAACTTACTTCGGAGAGCGAGGCGAGCGCAGCCGGAGTGAAAAGCGCGTTCATGGCTCTCAGGAGGGCAAATAGAGTCGGCAAGACCGGTATAACATGAGGAGCCGCTGGATTGCGATAAACCGGATTTCCGCTTTCGCTCAACGCAGCGACGAAGCCACCTCTCGCAGCTCTGTCAGGATCCTCGGGTATCGAGCAGCGTTTAACGACGCTGAGCACCGTGGTAAGGCAGAACATAAGATCGGCACGATTAACGGCAGCCGGATCATCGATGCCCCGATCAACGGGTGGCCCGTCGAGACCGACGAATCTCACGAATTCACGCGGTCCCTTGAACGCCTCGATACCGAGACTCGTGAATTCCGTGGCCGCTTGGCCCATTATCTCATCGACGAAACGCGTCTGTCTCTCGTAATCGCAAAAATGATTCGATATGAGCAATAGCGCCTCGTAAAGTATCACGCTTTCCATTCTCGAGAGCTGACAAGGTTCTCGCATCAGATCCCTCACGGTCGTGCGTATTTGCTCGAAAACGGGCAACAACAAAAGCGGATATTTCAGGCCAATTTTGACCATTAGACTCGCGGCATGACGACGTACATTTTTCGTTGCACCGGAGCGCGTGTCCCTCGTCTCGCCGTTTGCCTGAAATACAAGAGCGGCGAATATTTTTTCCAATACCCGTGGCAGTAGCGCGACACCGGGCATCGTCATCGTGCCCGTTGACATCGAGAGAAAGACAAATAGGGCGCTTATGCACGACAAAAGAATCGACAATAAATTCGAATCCTGTGGCGTATAACCGAGGCAAAGTTCCAGCAATTGAAGGCCATTCTGTACGCTCGGTCTCTCGTTAACGTGCAATATTCGCGATGTTACGGAATCCAGTGCCTGCGAGAGTGCCTCCCATTCGAGATACTCGGGATCATTCGGCGCGCCAGCGTATCCAATGTTGGCCATGCCTTTCGTTATTTTGGCCGTTAGCCACTGTTGAACGTAGGCAAACGTAACGAGGGGCGATACCATTGTAGCGTGACGAAAACCCTCGAGTAGATCGATCCTCATGCGATGAAGAAAAACGGAAAATTCTTCCTCGGAATCGTAATCCGTGAGCGAATAAGCGGTTATACCGTTGGCGCAACGTCCATTCGGATGAGCAACCTTGACGAGCTTCAGCGCCGTCGATTCGATATATTTCGGCACGTATGTGAGCAGCAACGAGTCGTTTTTTATTTGTTCGTGCTTGAAAAACATTATCCAGATCGTATTTGCGAGATGAGCAAGCGTCAGACTCGTATGCATCGTGAAGCTCAGTACGGTGTCGAGGAAAACGTTAAAATTGTTCGGTCTTATGCTCGATGAATCGTCTTTTCCCCATAAAGCGCACAGCTGAGTCGCCATACCCGTCAATACCTGGGTAAGCTTTTTCATGAACAAATAATGATTCTCGTGAATCGCGACGCTCGGAACAACGGGCGCTGCCACAGCCGCCTCGTAGATGCATCTAAGCGCCTCGCTCGTGAACAATATCATCAGCTGCTTGCGATCCTCGGCTTTGCCCTTACGATTGACCACTTGGAGCAGGCACTCGGCGGCCGAGCACTGAAAGGTCGGATCGCCCAGCAGTAAACAGAGAATCTGCAGCAGGCGTCCTTCGTTCGCCATTATATGCGTTATCGAGACCCACTCGACGAAACCGGTCAGTGTCAATAGAACCACCTGATTGCATCGAGGAAGTGCATCGATCGTTAATATTAACGTGACAATATCGTCCTCGATCGAATAAAAATTTATTGACGATGCGAAATGAGAGTATTTGTACTTCTTGACTCTGCACGAATTTTTTTTTTTGTGCGCCGATGATTGGAAAATTTTATACAAAATTTTTGCGGAACCAAGAGAAATCAATTTTTCGCCGATCGGTTGTGAAAAATTGGATTGTTTTTTTTTTTAAGAACTCGCGATACAATTGAGAAATAATTGTAAAAAAAAAAAAATAATAATCGAATTTTAAGCCTCGCGTTACTTTTCGAATACGAGGTTCGTGAATTCTTTCTTTAAGCTCCGATCTCGCGAAATTCGATACAAGCGATCTTTCAATGATACTTCATTCGCAGTAAAAAAAAACAAAAGTTAAATCCCGATATCTCAAAATTTTCGCGAATCAGGGCTATAGGAGAATTTTTTTTTTTTTTTTCAGAAAAATTCAAAATTTCGCAAAATCCAAACCCGAGCTCGGATATTCGCCAAATTGAAGATCAAACATCCCTTCCATGATACGATACGTGTGTTAAGAAAAAGGGTCTACTATTCTGCGATTTGACAAAAATCATGCTTCCTCGTCACGTAACCTTCGGACACTTCCCACTCATCCGCTATTGACTTTTCATGCATGCTGCCGGGGACTTTTTTATAGAAAATTTAATTCTCTACAAAATTGTTCTCATGCCATTTTCTCTATCTTGAATAGTTCCGACAGCGTTTCGAGTTGAAGCTCGAAAAACGTGAATTTGTAATTTTTTTTTTTGCAACATAAACGTTAATATTTCAGAAATTTACCGGATTATATTCCTATAATTTTTATACGTTGTTATGAATGCCATTTACTATCGAATAGCGTTAAAACGAAACCTCATAGTTCTAATTCTGATTTCGAGAATGTAAATTAATGTGTGATTTAACAACCAATGGATCTGCTATTCTGCGATTTGACAAAAATCACGCTCCTCGTCACGCCACTTCGGACACCTCCCATTCATCCGCTATTGACTTTTCATACATGCTGCCGGGGACTTTTTTTATAGAAAATTTAATTCTCTACAAAATTGTTCTCGTGCAATTTTCTCCATTTTCAATAGTTCCGACACCGTTTCGAGTAGAAGCTCGAAAAACGTGAATTTGTAATTTTTTTTTTTGCAACATAAACGTTAATATTTCAAAAATTTACAGGAGTATGCAGCTATAATTTTTATACGTTATCAATGCCATTTATTATCGAATAGCGTTGAAACGAAACTTGACAATTCTAATTCTGATTTCGAGAATGTAAATTAATGTGTGATTTAACAACCAATGGATCTGCTATTCTGCGATTTGACAAAAATCACGCTTCCTCGTCACGCCACTTCGGACACATCCCACTCATCCGCTATTGACTTTTCATGCATGCTGCCGGGGACTTTTTTTATAGCAAATTTAATTCTCTACAAAATTGTTCTCGTGCAATTTTCTCCATTTTCAATAGTTCCGACACCGTTTCGAGTTGAAGCTCGAAAAACGTGAATTTGTAATTTTTTTTTTGCAACATAAACGTTAATATTTCAAAAATTTACAAGAGTATGCAGCTATAATTTTTATACGTTGTTATGAATCGCATAGCGTTAAAACGAAACCTCATAGTTCTAATTCTGATTTCGGAAACCTAAATTGACTGGCCGAGATAAGTGAGGAGCCTGTACGAAAAAAAAAAAAAAAAAAAACCGTCCCCTCGTCCGATACCTCCATCTCGTCAGGACCTCAAAGTAAAATTCATCTACCTGAACGACTTTGCTGTGAGTCGCGGCTTCCGTCGCATCGCCGAGTGCGCTTTGTTTCTGAAATTCTGAAAAATGTTGCTCCATGAGTAGCAGAAAAAAGGCAAATATCTCGGCCATGTTGGTCGTGAGAGCCTGATAAATGTCCTTTCGTCGCTGATTCGACTCGAGGGTCTGCAAGAGGGCGACATCCTCGACGAGACGAAGAAAAACGAGAAGAACGACCTCGGTCTGGCTCTCGCCGTGTGTGCAAGCCTGGCACAATTCGGTGAGAAGCGTCGGCCATTGCTGGGGCCATTCGCGCTTTATCATTTCAACGACGACCCTGGAAAGAGCGTCCTTGATGTGAGTCTCGTCTCTGGAACATCTGTCGGTTCCCTCCTGGAGCAATTTCATCGCGTTCTCCTTGATGAATATCTTCTCGGTCTGGGATATCTGAGTCCAGCGATACTTTATACAGTGCTCCATCAGCTGAAGGCCAAAGTGCCTAACGACGGAGCTACGATCGGGCGATTTTTGCGCCAGATAAAGACCGCACTGGGCGCAGAGAGGCGATGTTTCCTTGAATCTTTCGCAAGCGTTGTAAACGTCGAGACGCTGCTGATGCGGTATGTCGGGCGACATCATCGCCTCTACGACTCTCACCAGCTCGGCGGATATCTGGGCGACGTCGCCCGCCCCGAATTCCATTCCTGCCGTCGTTTTTGCCCTGAAATTAATAATTTTCATCGAAAATGAAAGAAAAAAAAAAGATCGAAATTTCATTCAAACGCGAGCGATTCGGACGATCGGAAAAAAGCGAAAAATCCCTCTTTTGAGAGATCGTTGATAAAATTTTTTTTTTGTTTGTTAATAATTTTGGTAAAGAAATTTTTGTTTGTTCGATTAAATTGCAAATTCCTTACGTTTCGTTGAGGCCGGAGCAATAACGCCTTGAAACGTTAAATTGCGTGGGGGGGAAAAAAAACGGCGAAAATCCACAAAACGTGACGATTTTTTTTGAAGACACGTTTTTTTTTTTTTAAATCGATCAGCCAGACGAGGAAACAACTTGGACTGTTTCACGTAACGTTTTTTTTTTTTTTTTGTTCTTTTAACGATCGTGGCTCGCGAACATATTTATATTTGCGGCAGATTTTCTTTTATTTATTTTTTTTTATATTCTCGGCCGTTCACCAAAAGGAAAGGAAAACACGCGCATTGCGTATATATCGGGCACTCTGTCGTTATAATCCGGCTGATAAATTTTTCCCCACGAAATTAATAATCACCGCGATAGTTCGTATCCTCGTTAAACAACGAGCGAAATTTCGTCATGTCGAATGATTCGGGAGAAAATAAAGCAAAATAAAAATTTCAAGCTCGAACGCGCGAGTCAAAGAAATTTTGGTTCAAACGGGCGAGGGGGGGGGGAAAGATTCTCGCAGGACACGAGGAGCCTCGCGGCTTTTCGAGAAGCACACATTATTCGTCCACGCCGACCATGCCTTGACAGAGTGTATCCGCACACGAGAGAAAAAAAACGAAGCTACGAGGAATAATGAAAAAAAAATTTACAATGTTTTGGCGAAAATTGTGGGAGCGTCACTTAATCGTCTTTTGACACGGACCGAACAATATTTTTCTTCGTTATTCAAACTTTTGTCGCGAACACATGGGCGGTTACAAGAGATTGTTTTTCTACATGGAATACCGTAGAGTGGAGGCTTGCTTTTGGTTGAGAGAATGAATACGGCACACGTTGGACCCATATAAACCCGTGATATAAACATATAACGTACGCGGGGGGGCGCCACGGTGACAGTGGCGCCATCTTGGCGCGTCGAGAACTTCAAAAAATTTGCGGTGTCTCATCTCTTGTTTCGCGCATTTTGTTTTGTTTTTTCAAGGCCTACCTCTTTTTAATCGCATAATACCTCTGTTGTTTTCAAACTGGTAATTGTTGTCGTTGTTTTTTTTTAAACTATCGAACCATAAAAAAGGCGGGAAAGACACTTTAGCCCGATTTTGAGAACAATTTCGCAATGGCACCTGTTCGAATCCTGCGTATGCATATATCTATATACGTATAACGGTGTTTCAACGAAAATACGAACCTTTTAGAATTTGAGGTTATGCCGGTAGTTTCGTGATTTTTGTGCCGATATAGTTGCACGCGCGGGGAAAGTGTTTTTCGGATCGTTTTTTTTTTTTTTTTTTCTTTCTAAATTTCATTCAAAAACACGATGGACGAAGCTCTGGTTAGCGAGCAGACTGTGAAAATCAGTTTTTCGGAGCAAATACACTGCGTCGAGTTGTCACCGTACGAATGGTCTCAGCATCTCATATGCATAGCTCTCGGCGAAGAAATTGTCATTGGAACGATCAAATTTCAGGTATTTTTTTCAATTAAATTTATTTATTTAAATCGTACGGGGCTAAAAAATTTTTTAACGTTCCCAAATTTCGTGACTTTTTTTTTTGTTTCGCCAGGAGGAGGATGAGCTTGTGGAAGATGTCTCTTTCAAATCCATAAGAACGTTTCATCATGACACGAGAGTCGGCGCTATAGCCTGGAGCCCCGACACGTCGCTCAGCGTAGTGCCAAAAATTGTGTCGTTCTGCGTAGCCGGAGCCGATTTCAAAATAAGACAATACAACAGTAATCTGAACGACGTTGACGTATACGAGGTAAGATTCGTTGCCATAGAGCTATCGAAAAACATTATTCACGCTTGGAATATCATAAATAAATGCAAAATAATATTTTGGTAAAATTTCTCTAAACGATGCCAAAGCCAGAGTCTAATCTCAACCTGAAAGTAACAATACAGGGTTCATATCGCGATATTGCCGATGAAATATTTCATATCAAAATATTCCTGTAACGGAATATCCTGCTGATTTTTTCAATATCCCATTAATTTTTTTAATACTCCACGATGTATACAGCTAGGATATCTCAACGATATATTGCCTATAGTACATTGTGTACCAGGCACTTCTTTTTTTTTCTTCGCAAGGCAAAGACGAGTACTGAAAACATCGCGCGAGGCCTCAAAAAGGCCCCACCTCCGTGGTGCACACGATACTTTATACAGCGCACCACGTTTTCCTCGCTTTTAAGGCCTGTAGACGAGGAGTAAAGTGGTACTTTTGAGTCTGAAAAAAAAAAACGACCTTTAAGTCCTAGAACTTAAAAGTATTACTTTACTCCTTGTCTCCAGGCCCCAAAAGCGAGGAAAGCATGGTAGTGTTGTATAATAGTACCGAATAGTATACATTGTGTACCAGTGGCGATTCAAGGCCTACGCTCGCGATATTTTATACAACACTACAATGTTTTCCGAGCTTTTTTTTTCCCCCGAAGAGTAAAGTGGTACTTTTAAGTCTTAAAAAAACGAAAAAAGTCCTAGGACTTAAAAGTACAACTTTACTCCTCCTCTACAGGCCCTAAAAGCGAGGAAAACATGGTGTAGTGCTGTATAAGAATATTTCTTAGCAGGCAGCTTACTGGGGAGTAGGGATTTTAATGAGGAGCGAGAAAATAGGAGATACATTTTTTGGGTTTTTTGAAGGGGTATTTTGGGCAAGGGATATTTATGTTGAAGGATATTTTGGGCAAGGGATATTTTTGAAAGGGGAATTTTTTTTTGGGGATATTTTGGTGGGAATATTTTTGTTTTGGATCAAAAGTCGGGTAACCATTTTTTACTGTACTACAGCACTTTGCTGTCCTGTAACTAAATATTGTCGTAACGATCACTGTAACTGCACCGTAATTTTTTTTTTACTATACTCCGTTACTGTTCTGTAACTTGGGTCGCTATAAATGTATTACCGTAACTGCCGTGTAATCGATAAAGTACTGTTCGTGTACAAGAATTTTATTGTAATTTTTATCATAATGAAACTGTTACTGCGATATGAGCCCGTACTGTACTTTTTACTTACCGTACTGTAATTTTTACGGTACAGTAACTGTTACTGTGCTATAATTTTTTTACTGAAACTATACTCTAGCTGTTACCGTTCCGTAACTGTACTGTAAGTATTATTGTATCGTAGGTACTGTATGTTACAATATCAGGTACTCGCACGAGAGCCCGCGGGGTAGGGGAAGGGTCTATGCGTAGAGAGACCGAGGACAGGTCTACACAGGACATCGAAGAAACAAAAAATCGAAATAAAGTTAATGAAAAATTCAGCTCAATATCGAATATCTTAAGATTGCGTGAAATGATTGAGATGAGAGCAAAAACGATTCGGAAGAGAAAAATAATTCGTTGTTAGTCTGGTTGGAAATTTTTTTTTTTGATTCATCGTCGCGTTTTGATGCGCAGCAACCGATAAGGTCTGAAATAATGAAATTTTTCGCACTTTGGCGCATAAGAGAGTACGTTAGCGCCGTCTTATACCTTAAAAAAAATTTTATAATTACTCGGCGTCGAGACGCTACTGTAAATTTTACTGTATTTTACGATAACTGTGACTTCATCGTCCTGTAAGGCTCGTCGATTCGTGGTCAGTTGAACGTCAGCCCGTTCTGTAATATATCGAATTTCTAAAATTAATATAAAACAGTAATACTTCTGGATTGCATGATATTACTGCTACTGCCTCGTGATAAAATTGCTCCAAGCGTTTTCTCTGATATTTTCGAGTAATTTAGTATTTTTTTAAATCTCTATTAAATTTTATTACCTCGTTTTTTTAATGCAACAAGATCCTAATAACGATGAATGAATAAATATGAATTTTGGAAATTTGATAACTCGTATAATTGGAAAAAAAAAACCTACCGAAACTAGTGATGATAGGTTCTGCCGTTATACGATACTTTTCGCGTAAAATTTACTCAATTTATGGGGAGGAGATATTATATAATAGTATCCAATAAAAGACCAAAACGAAAAATCAATTCTGGCAAATTTTTCGATATTCTCAATTTTCCTAAATTGCCAAAAAACCACGGAATCACGTTAAAATTCTTCGTTAAATCCATGATTACCGCTTAAAACTATCAATTATAAATAATTAAGAAAATTTTCAGATACTGGACGGTCACACGGATTACATAAATGATATATCGTACGAATCCGAGGGTGAACTATTGGCCTCCGTCTCGGACGATCACACGTGCAAGCTGTGGGCGATTAAGGAGGAACAAAAGTACGTTACGAGTTTTTATCTGACGTCGCCGGGTATGAGCGTGTGCTGGCACAGCGAGGAATCGGGAAAATTGCTCGTAGCTGAGAAAAATAGTTTGATACACATGTACAACGTGAGAAGTCAGCAGGCAATAATGTCACTGGATGCTGGAGCGATACCGCTTACATCCGCCGATTGGGGACCGAATCCGCTCAAGGTAGTTTGTCTCGCAGCCGGTGAATTGCTTTTGTGGGACGTCTCGAGGCCCAGTCGTCCGACGGACAGTCGTACGCTTCACATCGAGGGCGGTCTGTCCGTTAAATTCTCGAATAGCAATGAGAATCTCGTGGCGAGCATCGGACGACCCGATAATCTTATCAAAGTTACGAATTTACGAACGAAACAGGTCATCATGTGCGGCAAGGTTAATCTAGTCGGCGGTATAACGTGGCATCATAAATTGCCGTATCTCTGCGCCGCTAACGATCGTGAACTATTTTTCTGGCGTCTGAACGCCGAATAAGTTCGATAGAAACAAAAATGACATTGAGATTTGTGACGAAACTTTACTGGGTGTAACGGTGAAACAAACGAAACTCGTGCTGTATCGATGTGAACGAAAAAACAAAAAAAAAAGAAAACGAAAACTTTGCCAATGAAAAAAAACATTTCTTATTAAAAAAAAAAAAAAAGAGGCTCGAATTTTCTTACCCACGGGTATCCATTTTCTTTAGCTTAAGAAACTTATTCACGAGATTGCTCTCGACCATGTTTCGGCAACGATTTTCACAAAATTATCCTTGTTAGTCCCGTCCGGCAGGATGTCGATCAATCGAGTCGCTTTGCTGTAAGCGAGTATAGGACTAGGAGCGCAGACACGCTCATCACCGAAACGTTTCTTCTCGCTTCTTATGTGATTCAGTCTCTCGAGAAGATTCGACGATTCTTCCTTCGCTTCCTCATCGTCCTCGGCTTTTTGAGATTTGCCTAAAAAGGAGCAAATAAAAAAAGCGGTGTGAAATAAAAAAATTTGCACATTTCTTCCTCATTATATTTTATCTCACTCGCGGGAGGCTCCCTCTAAATAGTAAATTTCTAATTTGCAAGCTTTTTCTTTCGCTGCCGCCTGGTCTATCCAGCGTAGAACGTTTTGGCTCGAAAGCCTCAAATTTTCGAGAATCGAAGCGCGTGACAAAATTCTCTACAATCAAAATTTTCTAAAATTTGAAAATTAGTCAAATTCAATTATCCTTGTCTTTATTAATTTAGAGGGCGTACATTGATTGACGATGAAATTTGCATCGTTGGGAATCCAACGAAAATAGGCTTTTTTAAATTAAAAGAAAAATCATTTCTATTATCGCTGACGCTTTTCTGGCATATTTAGGACCCAGATCGCGAAAAAAAAAGGTTTAACTGATTTTCGACTTTGAGACAATACTGGAAGTGATTTTTTTTAAGCATATTTTCGTTGCATTTCACCGATGCAAATTTTAAGGTAGTTCGGTCGAATTGAGGTTCACGTTTAACACCCTGTTTTTTTGCATTTAATCAAAAGAGTTGACCTTGCTCTACATGTCAGCAAAATTTCAAATTAATTTACCGTGTAGTTTTTGCGTAATTAATAAATAAGTTAACATTGCTCTTATAGGGCATATAAGGCTCAGATGGCACGCCAACTATTGAAATTTCAGGTACATGAAAAATTAATCGTTTAAGGGCAAAAAAAAAACATACCACAATAATGGTTGATATCTATAAGAGATATTTACCAAAGATTTAAGTCGATTTACCGTACGGTTTTTTTTTATTTCAATAATTAATGCGAGTCCGCGGTCTCTGTCCTTGTCATACACCGGATCTGCTCGCTAGCAGAAGACTAGGGGAAAAAACATGTGAAAACCGAAGCTAATCCGCGTCTCACTTCAGATTCGATGAACGCCAGCAAAAGTGGTTCTGAACAACTGTCACATTTGAGTTGTTCGGCAAGATATACAATGTCAACTAGACGAGTTCCGAGTTCATTGCATACTGGCGTTGATTCAACTGTACATGCCTCGAGACGAGCCTTTTTCCCCCCTGTTCTTCATTATACTGTTTTAAAGCATACAACAAAACTCGCGAATGCAATCTAGTAACTTTATGCGTAAGGTTAGATTAGCTCGCTCCCTAACGTAGAGAATGAGTCAAGTTGAGTCTGTCATTATTCCGGGTATTAATTATTATTAACTTATTATTTACACCCTAAAAGAAGCTTGTAATATGTTATTATGCAAGAATTCAATTTATCATAGCTTTCATATGGTTAAATTGTACGTAAATAAATCTGAATTACGGATGAAATTTGACTTCGGCCAAACTCGACCGAACTACCTTAACATCATACTTTACGACACACATGTACACATATGCGAAAACTTTTTTCCCAGTGGGCTTTCTTAACGTTTTAGAAAATTTTTTGAACACGCTGACAAATCTAAACACCAAATTTGTTACGTTCGCGAAAGCAAAGCTTCCTCCATGAGGCGTCAAAAACAATTGGCAAATACAAACGAGTGAAAAAAAAAAAGGCTGTGGCTGCTCGTACGGTAACCGTACGAATAATGCACAATTATTCGTACGGATATAAGTCCCGGTATGATTGAATACCATATCCGGACGAATAATGCAAAATTATTCGTACAGATATAAGTCTTGGTAAAGCGCGAATTATTCGAGTTGTCTGTTCTCTTTCACGGACCATTGGTCAGTTCGTGCGGTAAAGCGCGAATCATTAGACGAAAAATCCGCCATCAACGTATAACCGCTGTATGTGCCTATTAAAATTTCCGAACTGATGAATTTTCAACGAAAGAGAAATAGGACAACTCATCGTCAAATAATTCGCGTTTTACTGCACGATTTAGTCATTTTACTACTTATCCGTACGAATAATTTTGCATTATTCGTCCGGATACGTTTTCTGGCCTACATTTAATTACATATCCGTACTAATAATTGTGCATTATTCGTCCGGATATGATGTTCAATCATACCGGGGCTTATATCCGTACGAATAATTTTACATTATTCGTACGGTTACCGTACGAGCAGACACTTCGAAAAAAAAATCTCATTATTTTCCATCCTCATGCAGAATTTAAAAGATTGTTCTTCATTTCTTGAATCTTACCGAGCGCAGATGCCAGGGATGCCTCGAGTTTATTGACCTCGTTCGTTATCGTCCAGTACCTGACGCTCTCCGCGTCGAGCGTATCGGCGAGCAATTTTTCAACGAGCCTCAGAACATCCTCGTGATTGTCAAAATTTCTCGTTCCAGTCCCGCCGAGCCAGTCGAGAAGACCGAGACACAGAAAAGCGCGCAAACTCTTGTAAATCTTAAGATCATAATTCGCGAAAAGGCTCGTCTCGTTATACGGACTGCTAGCCTCGAGAATCGCGATAAATCGTATCAGTAGACTGCACGTTTTGTCGGATATTTTTTTCGGATGTACGATCTCGTACTGCGAGATTTCACCGAGCGCAGCGACCAAATGGCGCATCTGTCGCTCTCTCGTATCGGCAGTCGCATACATGGCCAGCCGATGACTCGTCGCGATCCAAAGCGTTGCCTCGTTCTCCGCACCCGGAAAAGTCGTAGCACCCGACAAAACGCCATAATCATCGGAATATTTTTCGCACTCCGAGCGTAATTTTGCCAAAAAATTGCAATTACTCTCGTTCCTGAGCCACGAAACAATCGTATCGGGCTCGGCAGCGCTTTCGAGCATTTGCCTCATTTCCTCGAGCACGAGGATCTGCGCGCGACGATGACGAAGCTGCGAAAATTTTTCGATCAATCGTCGAGCATTCGTCAGATCCGAGGCGAACAATGTCTCGAGATATGTTTGCTCGGCAAGTGACTCCGATAAGCCTGGCTCATCGCTCGTTTCACCAATTTCCGTCGCAATCTCCAATATTCTTGGATCATTTCGACGACCGAGAAATTTCGCGGCTTTACCGAAATCACCGAGTTTCACGCAGCACTGTGCGACCTCCTCGAAATTTCCCTCTCTGCTGGCATTGCACGACCATTCGTTGAGTATCCTCGAAATTATCGGATCCTCATCGTCGACTTTGCAGCGCGCCAGTACATATGCCTCTTTGTACATTCGCTGATCGATATAAATCTCGATTGCGCGATGAATCTTGTGTATCGAGAGTAGATAAGAGACGGCTTTCGTTGGATTCGATTCGAAGATAAGCTGCGTCGCGTATGACTCGCAGGTCTCCTGCCATGTTTTCATGGAAAGACCCGCCGAGAGTGATACCAAAAAATCATTCAAACGCTTCTCTCGCGTCGCTCGGTGCAAATTATTACGCAAATTATTGTTCCACATGCTCATCTCCGTGGTCAAATTGTAGCGTCCCTGTGCGAGATGAGACGTGGTCTCTTGTTCCAAAATCATCGTTATATCATCACGACTGCCGAATATCGTTGCTAATTTTTCATCCACGGGATCATTGACTCTGCCATTCGTGCCATTCGTCGTCGCATCCGCTTGCGAATGTTTCACCTTTTTCGCCAGATCTCTCAATGACTCGACATAAGTCTCCTTGTCGTTCAAACGTTTGGCATATGCCGCGAGATACGAGACTTTCTTGGCACGTTCTTTTTTCAATTTTGCGAAATTCGGATCTTGCGAAATTTCAACGTTTCTGCCGGATATCGTTTCTTCCGTTATCGTCGTCGCTGTCGTTTCTTCGGCGATATCCGGTATCGTCGTGTTAACCGGTGATTCGTTGATCGGATCTTTCGTCGCTTTTTTGTTGCTCTTGGATTTTTTCGTTCTCGCCCGCTTGGCTTGAGCTTTCTCGCCGGGCTGAACGATCTTTTGCTCGGAAATTTTCCACACGCGGAGAGTAAAATCCGAGGAGCCCGTTATAACGTAATCGGGATCGAGAGGACTCCACATGCAGCATTGCACCGGTCCCGTATGCTCGACATACGTACCGATAATCTCCAGAGTCTCGATTTTCCAGATCTGCACTGTATTGTCGTAGCTCGCCGATACGAGCTGTCCACTGAAATGCGTGCTCCATGACAATGAGACAATTTTGTCACTGTGCCCGGTCAAATTACCGATTATCCTGCAGGGTGCCACGCTGGCGAGTACCGGATCCGTCGTTTCATGCGAAATTTCGGAAAATTTCAGCAAATCCGTTAGATCGAGGATCGTGATGGTCGGGGAATTAATCGCGACAGCGAGATAATTTCGAAAGGGCGAGAGACTCAGATCGGTCGAGGTACTCTCGGGATGCCAGGCGAGACGCTGCACGGCTTTCTTCAATGCGTAGAACGGTTTGTCGATTTCTTCGAGATTTCGATTCATGAAGGAAATCGATCTGAAATTGGGAATGCAAGGGTTTTTTTTTTTGGCTTTTTTTATCGCATCAACGGAGACTCAAGGGGTAAACGCCACGGTAAAAATCTAAAAATGCACAATTTTTTTTTTTTGGGATGGAAGAAAAGGTAATAAGATAATAATATTTGAGGAAGTTATTGGGCATATATTTAAGTATAATATAAAAAATTGGTATAAAAAAATATTCAAAAATGGCAACACCGGAGCCATTCTCGCGAGACATATGCGGCACGCAGTGTAACTGTCACAAATTTGAATTTGAAAAAAAAAAGGACTTAATCTATAGATATATTAATAGCTAGAGAAATACGTAGGGGATTTTCGAGAAGTTAATTTAAACATTATTTATTGACAAATAAGTGCCTTCTCTTTTGTCGAAAAATTCAAAATTTTCATTCAAATACTCGCCAATTACACAAAAATCAATACTTTTAAAAATCCCCTACGTATTTCTCTAGCTATAGATATGTAGATTAAGTAGTTTTTTTTTTCTAGATTTAAATTTGCATATGAATTTGATTCAGTTTCACGAGAATGGCTCCAGTTTCGCCATTTTCAAATCTTTTTTGATAATAAATTTTTGTATTATCCTTAAATATATGCCTAATAACTTCCTTAAATATTATTATCCCATTACCTTTTCTTCCATCTAAAAAAAAAAAATTGTGAAAACAGCGCTTTTCTTTTGTTTTTAGTGGTGTTACCCCTTAATTGAGTGTTGTTTTTTTTTTACCCATCCTCGTAGCCAACGGCGATGCAAGAGTTGTCCGGCTTCCAGGCGAATTCCGTGCAACCCTTCTTGATCACGGACTTTGCCTCTGCAAGGATGGAAAATTCGTAGTCATTTTTTTTTTTTTTATACGTATTTTTGTTTCCGTAAATTGAATAAATATAATTTTGAACACTCGGTAGCTCGTTTCTTGCTGCTATTGATTTCCTTGGTTTTTGGAAATTTTTAATATGAATTTGATATCGGGGGCAGTGCGCGCGTGAAAGTCGTGCGAGAAATTGGCGCAATTTTTGCGAAACAAGCTTTCCCCGGAAAACGATTGATGGGCCACGTTTGACTGACCAGCGGGCAAGCTGGGGGAGCATGAATTTCGTAATTATCGTTCGGGGAAGTTCGAAGATACGAATTACCTTTCGTGGGCTTTTCCGATGGATAATAGACGAGCTCGTTGTCGCCGCACGAGTAGAGAACGAAATTCTTATCGTTCGGATGGGGACCCCAGCCGAGCGAATAAACGGTATTACGATGATACTGACGATATAGAATCGGCGGTTTGGCGCTTGAATTGGTGTCCCAGATACCAACGCGTCCCTCACCAGTCCCGAAAGCCAATAAATTTTCTTTCTCCGGATGCCAGGCTATCTGGGAATTTTTTTTTTTTTTTTTCTTCAAATTACGAATTCGGATGGTTATCGCGAAATTTTATACAGAATTTATCATGTCTCGAAGTATAATATTGTTAATTTCACTGGGAATTTTCTCAAGTTTGGGGTAAATAGAGAAAAAAAAATTTTCAAATCAACGAAGCGCTAACTTTCAATAATTATCTCGGTTGAAATTATTTATCCTCGAGTGAATTATTCAAGTTTTATTGTAATTTTTCATTATTATTCACATACCGATCGGATTTTTCCCATAATCTTTTGCCACTGAGCGGTCACGTCGAAAGTCGTTTCGTGGGGCTCCGACAAATTCCACAATCTCAGCATCGCATCGCCAACGCCGAAAGCGATCCTAGATGTATCGAGAGGACAAGCGGCGATGCAATAGACATAACCACCCTGCGTCGGTACGCTGTACTCGAGCTTGCACTCGGAGCCCGTTATCGAACTTCTGATGACCTGGCGATCCTGAGCGATCGTCCAAACGATTGTTCTGTGAAATATAAAAAAATAAAATAAAAAAAATAAATAAAAAGTTCGACGATTATTTTGCTTTGCTCGAAAATTGAGAAGTCGAAAAAAAAAAAAAAAAAAAAACACGAACATATACTTTTGTTTGAATTTTTAAAAGTTTGTTTTCTCGGCGCTTCATTTCTCAATTTTTATCCGCATTCACAAGAAAAATAAACGTTGAATGATTTGTTTCTTTTTTTTTTTTGCAAAAATAAAAAATACTATTGAAAAAGTAAATAAAAATAATAATAAGATTAAAAAAAAAAAAGAAATCCGTACTATTTTTCTCGTAACCATGACAAATCGCTCGATGCATCGATTTGAAAGTTTATTTCGACCGAATCTTTGGCTGCCACGAAAAAAAAAAATATCTAGCGAGGCCAATGAAGTTGATTGCAAAATTTGTCACGATTAACCGTACAAAATACTCGAATTTGAAGAAAAAAAAAAAAAAAGCGTCGAGAATCCGTCGAATACTAACGGTACGGATTCTCTCCAATTATCATCCTCGATCGGAATTTTTCTTGGTACACTAGCGATACAGAACAATCCGCGAGGATGATGCGCGTGCATGAGTTTGCAGATTGGCTTGTTTTTCGGTCCCATCGAAAAGTTCCAGGATATCAATTCGCCCCAGGATGAACTGGCCAATAGTAATCTCGGCTCGGACCAACAAACCGCCGTCCAATTGCCTATCGACGATGACAATTTGGCTCTGTGCTGTTGATTATCCATCGGGGCAACCGGTATGGAAATATCAAACTCGTATCTGCCATCGCCACCCGCTCTCCACACGAACACCGATCTGTCCGTCAAATTGACACGGATCAAAGATTTTTCTTTTAATTCAAATTCGAAAATAATAACAATAATAACAATAATAATAATAATAATAATAATAACAATAACAATTAATGGTTCAATATAGATTTGTATATTTGACCATTAATTGCTATTATTATTATTTTGTTTTATTATTATTATATTTATTGTATTATTATATTGTATTATTATTATTGTTATTATTTTTACCTGTCTTTTGCACCGGATGCGAGAAGCATATCATTCGATCTCGTGTCTTTGAAGATATTTTCCTCCACGGGACACCAAGAGAGACTGGTGATCTCGACATCGTGTCCACGGAGCTTGTAATTGATCGTGCCGTTTCCTTGCAAATTAACGATGTAAACGAGGCCGCTTTTCGTGCCAACAGCAACGATATTCGATTTGTGGGGAGAGCACGATATGCAAGTAGCGGTGAATTTTCCCAGTGTATACAATTGGCAACCGTTGTAGGATACGGTCCAGGACATCAGGAGACCGTCGCGACTCACGAAACACACGAGATCGGGATCGCGCTTGGACCAATCGACCGAAATAACTTTTTGCCTCGTCTGAAAGTTCAATCGATCATGAGAAATTTCATTGCTCGATGAAATTAATACACGGAGGCGAGTTATCGTCGTTGTTTATCAAGAAAATTCTTATTTACATGTGCACGGACAAAAAGAAAAAAGAAAACGGCAAATACAATGCCGATTAGGCAAAGAACTCGCTACGCGAGCCTTGTTGATGGAAAATTTATTTTTTCGTAAAATTGCGGTACGAATTTTAAGAATTAAGAATTTTAGTATCAGAAATGAGATATAATTGCCTACGCAGCTGAAATCGCTGATGTAAATTTTTCGTTGTCATCGCATGCTATTGCGCCTTATGGATGCAAGCAAAAAAAATTGTACGCGTACATTCGATTTTTTAAAACTGAAAACTGTGACTGAGAATTTTTAAATAATCACATGATTACTGTTAAATTAATAATAATAATAATAATGTTGAATTAATTATTAATAATATTTTATATTAAAATAATAGAGAATTAATTTTTCGGTACAGCAGGCTGAGTCCTCCGACCGAATTTGGATAAAAAATATGAAATAACGGTAACTATGCGGTTATTTCTCTGCAAGGAAAAAAAAAAATCACGAAAATTCGGAAAAGTCCTCAAACTGCATAATCACCAAAATATTTTAACAATTGTTTTGCTTTTTTAACCCCTTCACTGGCAGAGACGATTCTGAGATCTAGGTGGACATTTCTGGCAGTGAAAAAAAAGTCGGAGAAAGAGCTCACAAATGTACTCCAAGACGTTTTGTCATATCTTTACAATTGCTCAAAACCACCCACGAATACGAAAACTATCCTCAAGTATCAAAATTAACCCTTGAATTCTTAGGATATGATTGAAGAGTTCTGTAAAGATAAAACTTAAAAGTCCCGATTACGTATCTGTAAAAACCATGAGAATGTTCTGGCTCAACTGATGGTGTTGAAAATCACAAGAGTGTAAAGCAGCTCTTCGGGGGCCAGATTTTAAGATTTTTCGAAATTACGGTCGCCATATTGAATCAGCCATTTTGAATTTTCAAGTTTTTACACAAAATTAGTGTTTAGCGAGTAAAAAAAAACCCCTGAACATCAATTTCATCTGAATTCGCCGAATTTTCAGATTTTCCAAAATTTTCGCTCGGCCATATTGGATCAGTCATTTGGAATTTTGAAAATTTCACACCAAATTCGTGTTCGGCGACCCAAAAAATCCCAATAGACGAACGCATTGGTGCGTCTGAGTTTTTTTGGCTAGCAGAATTTCTTTTCTAAAATTTCATTCAATTGCATGTTAAAATGGTCAACATTTTGTGTTGACACACACACCTATGATCAATACTTTTGGAGGTAGAAATTTTCAAGCAATCCTATTAAATATTAACCCTTAAACTTTGGGTTTGGGACATTTTTATTTGATTTTGCCGATTTTAATTGTTCAAATAGGTCGAGAATTCGTTGCAATATATATATATATATATAAAAAGATGTTATGTTATAAAATAATTATTTCAAATTTTCTTTTTCATAGCATTGTAGCGGAAGGTTTAAAGATAGTATATGAATTTTTATAGATTTTTTATAATACGTTTAGTTGGTGGAAAAGGAGCCGTACAAAAATGACCTACCTTTTGTGTATGGGGGTATCAAAAAATCGTTTTGGGTTTAAGGGTTAATATAAAATATTAATATATTGCCTGATATATTAATATTAATGTATATAAACTGAGATTCGTATTTAATGAAATATCAATAATTACGAAGCTGAAATTACTTTTCAATTTGTCGATTGCCAATTACCTCAATCATAACTTCTTACATCCCATTTACCAATGAAATAAAATTAGCAAATACGTGTTTCTTACATCGGTGTAGGCCTGAGAAGATACGGCGCTCATAGTATCGAGATTCCATATTCTGACTATGTGCTCGTCACCACCGGAGACTATCAAATTCTTGTCGTTCGCTCCGTACTCCGGAGAGAATGCTAAAGAGTTGACCTTGTCGGGATGAGCATTACCGATCAGTGAATATCGAAGAATTTTGCTATCTCGCTGAGGTTTGGCAACAACGATAGAGTTTCTGGCACCCCACGCAACGGTTCCGTCCTCGGCGCAGGACAAAATGCCGCTGAGGTACCAATTCGGCGATGGTGGGAGAGTAACTTCGTTCATAATGTTCCGACGATCGTACTAATACGATGTAAATTTAATTTTTTTTCTTCTTTTCAATATGAATATGACAATATGCAATAAAAAAAATACACCAACGAGAGATGTGCAGACGAATTAGCATTTTTTTTTTTAGGTTAACCAGCATGTCTAGCAGAAATTTATTGAACAAAATTTTCTGAATGAATAATTGCGTACAAGTTTTTAACGATTCAATGGATCGATATTGTCGAGATAATGAGTTATAATTATCACGTGCCAGCTGACAGTAAGCGATGAAAAAAAAAATCGTGCGACTTACGTTTTTCGTCGTGTCGAACCTCGTATTAAACGAGAACGCGAATGTGCGCGAATGAGGGAATGAGCGGCGAGCGGCGAGCGGCGTATCGCGTATGTGTCGACAGTCGGGTAAGTATGCGACCGGCTTTTACAAAATGTAAACAGGAGAGAGGGTAATAACAATGCAGAACATATACACAAGCATGACACTCGATCACTCGACTTTTATTATCGTTACATTACATGCAGATATATATACAAGAGTACATTGTTGGGTATTTTTTTCTCATTTCTCACTTTGGCTTTGCCGAAAATTTCGAATTTACTCATATTTTTTTTCAGTAATTATTGATGGTAAAGAGGATTTGACATTTTCACTATTGCTAGAACAAATAGGTGTTTGCCTCAAATAATTATATATGTACATGTATAATTATTTGAGGCAAACACCTTTTTATCAATGACTATAACATGTATAATGTATATTAGTCATTTGATAAATGCCTATACTATACTATATGACTGTATATAGTCTCTCGACTACAGTCAAAATGGTAAATTGTAAATTATGTATGTGGAGAAAAACGATATGTTGAGGCAGGTTGAGGTTGAAAGCGATCTTCGGTAGAAAAAGGTGGAGGACGTAAATTTTATATATTGGTAGGTCTTTTATATATTCGTGTCTTCCAACCCTGGTGAAAATTAAAACAGATACGTTTACACGACGCTCCAAATCCGGTGTTACGAAAACCGGTTTAGTGAAACCAGGCGTTTACACCACCCGCTTTACGTCGTAATGCGGGTGTTAAGACCCGTTTACACGCACTTTAACGCCTGATTTAACTACGCCGGTTTTTGTAACACCGGAATAAGAGCGTCGTGTAAACGTACTCATGAAAAATCTGTTTTAATTTTCACCAGGGTTGGAAGACACGAATCGGTCCTCAATTTGAAGAGAAATACAACAGATGATTTTTATGATGAGATGAAAATTTTGTTTCAAAATCAAGAATCTCAGTTTATGGAATCGATAATGGCAATAAAAATTGAACCATTACGCCCATGCTGCAAACTTAAACTTGATGGGCTCAATAGTGATCCATTGTTAATTTGTAAAAATACAAAACTCCAAAGATCTGAGTGGCGAAAAGAAGGACAATGTCGCATAACAGGATCTAGGGAATATGAATTATTTACGTACTTGAAAAATATAAACAATTGGAAACAAAAGGCCGAAAAGTATTTTTATCCTAAGTCATTTACAAATAAATACGTAAAACATGGCATAGACTCTGAGAATCATTTGCTCGATTAGCGTATGAGAAATATACCAACTCAAAAGTGATAGAATGTGGATTAATCCTTTGCCAACAGAATCCTTGGCTTGTTTACTCTCCCGATGGGGTAGTTTTCGCAAATGGAAAACCTTCAAAACTAATATTAGTTTAGAATATAGAAATTAAATGTCCTTATGAAGGCAAAACAAAAAATATTGAAGATACGTTACCAAACATCAAATGGTTAGAACGTAATGA
Source organism: Rhorus exstirpatorius (assembly GCA_963564615.1). Taxonomy (NCBI): domain Eukaryota; kingdom Metazoa; phylum Arthropoda; class Insecta; order Hymenoptera; family Ichneumonidae; genus Rhorus; species Rhorus exstirpatorius. The sequence continues at coordinate 48,462,323 of OY751313.1, forward strand.
GAATGGAATTCGCATTAATCACAAAATGTATTATACACAAATACAATTCGGTATGGCAGTTTTAAACGTTCAAAGTACTGATTTCATCATCTTCTGTTCGTACGACGAAAGTTTTGTAATAATTACAATTGATTTTGATCCCAAGTATGCGACTGAGTTATTTCAAAGTTTAAAATACGTATATTTTAATAATTTGCTGCATGAAATTTGTTTAAGAGAAAGCAATGTGAATAACAATAATTCGCAATAATTTATGTAAAATTGAGTATATTTCAATAAAAACTTGTTTCTGATGATACATTCTAAATATTTGTTACATTGGATCATAATAATACCTGCCAACCAGTATTAGGCACAGTTAGTAAACAAGAATTTGTCATCTTTAAGAATAGGCAATTCCAAATTTATAGTTCCACAAATAATAGTGAATACTTCATCAAATTGTGGGATCAGACCCTTTGGAAATTTATTGCTCAATATTTTAAAAGATTTTATTCGTTGGTTCGATCTTTCCACGTGTACCCGAGCAGACGCAATTTTGGCATTCAAAACAGCTTCCTCGTGTGAAAATTGAACCTTATCTCTGATAAAAGGCGGTCTCACTAATTTGACCCCTCTGTCTTTACAAATATCATCAATTAGAAATCCTCGATCAGTCATTATAGCACCTCCTGGTTCGATCAATTAAATGAAATTACTCAAAGTGAATATCGCTTTGTCGGATGTTCTACCGCCATATGCTTTGCTCACAAAAACAATATTTCCACTGGGACTGACAGCTGTCATAACTTTTGCTGTATGGTTCCCTTTATAATGCGACCAGGTAAATATTTTACAACACAAATCTTGCGGAGCCTCTAATTGTACTTCTGTACAATCCAAACTAACTTGTACGTCAAGAAAATCTATGAAACACAATGGGATATTTTTTGAGATTTCATCTGTACTTGGAAAGATAACAGCATATTGTAAGATGTGATTCAATATCTCAATCATTTGCTTTATAATTTTTGTGCAAGCTTGAACAGTACAGACATTGAAATGTACTTTTAGAAGCAGATAAGATATATTGTGTTTCAATTTCACGTAAGTCATGATTACTTTATCTTCCAGGCAAACTTTTGTCTTTCTCAATGTTGGTGCAACTTCTTTAATCAGATTGATTATACCGCGAAATATTTTAAAATTTGAAATATCAGTTAAAGTGTACAATAAGTCAACATCACTTTGTATTCTTATAAAATACGGTTCAAACCTTTTGCGATTACCATTTTCTACAAAAAATATATCATCTTCCTTGGTAATCTGTGTCGCTTTATCTTGGATTTGTTCTGCACTCTTAACATGTCCTCGATTGTCTGAATTGTTTTCGTTGTGAACGGACTGACTCTCATTGATTACATATTGGCATTGTTGATGCAAATTATCTTCATTATTGGCGTTCAAAGATGGATTATCATTCGTTATGGATTCCTTAATTATACCGTTTCATGCTTTTTGCTTGTTACGCCTTACGATAGTTACGATCCTGGTGGACCTATTGGAACTTTGAGTAGTCTTTGCTTCATCACTGTTTTCTAATGGTAAATTCTGTGATGGTACAGCATCATGTTTTAAAACTTTTCTTGCTTTCTTGGATGTACCTGAAATTAGATCAAAATTATTATAATTAATGTATAATTATATACCAATACTATATTTAAGTACCAAGTATATAATTGCAATTTTATGCATAATTTTAAATAGATTGCATGGTTATGTAACGTCCTGGATCGAAATACCCACCTAAATTTGAAATTTTCCACATACATTCTTTTAATATCGAATTAAAAACTGGATCAATATGATCCAGGGTAAAAATAATGAATATTCACTCTCCTACTCAAATCACGAGAAAACATGAACAACCAGAGGTGACCCTCATTGCCGGAGTTCACCGCCTAAACGCACAAAAACTTGAATCTTTTACGAACGAGGCTCGTCACGGGGGGAAGGCGCGTGAGTGACGAATCGGCGTATGTCGCACGTTATCACCAAGCTCCCGCAGATGCTGGAAGTTGGTGAAAATCATCAACGCCTTGCTGGCTCGCACACGATAGCCGCGCTTATCGCCTAGGGATGAGCCTCAACATAAACAACAAGCTTCTTCGTGAGTATCGATATCCCTGCACTGGCAGTAGTCAGAAATCAGTCTGGACAATGTCGATTGCACGAAGCTGACATGAAAATCGCCAGCCATAATAACTGGAAATCCGTCTGGCGATTATCGTCAGCAGGATGTCGAGGCGTGAGAGAAACCCTGCCCTCACGCGCCGACATCTCCCACCCTCGACGACAATAAAATAAGGGACTATATAATGCCCGGCAGTCCGCAAATCAGACAGTGAGAAGTCAGTCAGTAAGGAGTGAGTAGAGAGTAATCAACAGTCAAGAGTTAAGAGTCAGAGTACTCAGTCAGTTGAACAGGTTAACGAATAACCATCGGAAAAATCGGCGGGTCTACCTCGGGGACCCGACCGCGTGTAAAACAGCTTAAAACTTAAAAATTGTAAAAATTGTGAAAAATTCTTGTCCGATTTCCCCAACGGGATTGGTCGAGGACTATTTTAATAAACGCCGAAATTTAATTGTTGAAATTGAAAAGTGATTCGACAAACTCATTTAAATAATCCGCTACGCCTGCATCCGCTCATCCAACGAGGATAGATTCGGCTGGTAAATACGGGAAAGTAATTGATAAAACGTACGAACATACTTCAAGTTGTTCAGTTTCGATTGGGACACCCACCAAAACTCACGTGTTCCCAACACCTCTTCCTAACTACAGTTCTGTGCGCTAGATGCACGCTCTGTAATCTCTAACTACAGTTCTGTGCGCTAGATGCACGTTCACTCGTAGTTACTATTACTCTAACAATAAGTACAGCAGTCCTGTGCGCTAGATGCACGCTCTGTAATCTCTAATTACAGTTCTGTGCGCTAGATGCACGTTCACTCGTAGTTACTATTTCAATCTCCAACTACAGTTCTGTGCGCTAGACGCACGTTCTCTTGTAGTTTCCTCTCCTTCTCCGGGTACAGTCCCGTGCGCCAGATGCACGCTCTGTACTCTAACCATCCAACCACAATTCTGTGCGCTAGACGCACGCACTGTGATGGAGGTACCAACCCTATCGTGTGGGAGTCCCACCCGAAAATAGGACACACTCGAAGGATAACTTTTTCATTCAGACTTTTACGAGCAAACGCCGAAGCGGTAAATACGAAAATAATAACGACTCGCTCCAGGGAAGAATTGTTTAATGTACGAGCACAGCAACAACAACTCGAGCGACACCTCAACAGACAACGTCGTCTTCATCAACTAAACACCCGCTACGCCCAAACAAAAATCATCTAATAAAAACCACGGTAAAACACCACGTTTTACCAAAGAAAATAAGAAAAATCTACGTTTCACGTAATAAGTAGCGTAACACGATCACCGCACTCTTGCCTCTATCCCCGACCGGCGCATTCCGGTCCCAACAAGAGGCACCCCTATTTCTACTTATACCCTATCGTTCTCACCCAGGACGTAACAGGAGTATATATAATTTTTTGGTGACAGCGGTGGGATCTGAGTGGGTGATCGGTATTACGCGAATAATAAAAAAATTTCATCGTCGACAATTCGACAACAAAATAAAATAAAAGCAGCAATACTGCTACGTGAAAAAAAAAATTCATCGTCGACTATTCGACAACAAAATAAAATGAAAGCAGAAATACTGCTACGTGAAAACGCAAAATACTTACGGAGTGCGAAACTCCAAGCCGGTTATCGCGCGGGAGAGCACGAGCATACTCGCCGGCCAAGGAAACAGACCCTCGCGCGGTACAGGGCAATTCAAAAGAAATCGAAGGTGCAAGTTCAAACCACACCTCTGAGCCGCTGTCGAACACGCACACTAAAGCCTCTGATTCGACAGACGGACACGTCCCTGGTACCTCTGACATACCCCCGATTCAGTAAAACGAAACAAATGTAATCGTCGGAACATCGCGGGAAACGAGAAACTTCGTCCAGCAAACCAGGGCGCCAGCCGGGCAGACAAACCCATGGAGCGTCCGGTACGTATAGTGACACAAAATGAGAAACAGAAGTTAGAACAGCAAACGTCGAACTAAGACAACACACGTTCACACCTACTATAGAAATCGAGTCGCCCCAACTAGCTTCAAAATCCAAATTTCTCGTCGATTCCGGTGCAGACCCTAATTTGATCAAGCTTAGAGCCCTCAAACGGGAGGTACTAATGGACGAAAATAATCGGATAAAGCTAAAAAGCATTTCAGACGTACCAGTTCACACACTAGGTGCAACAAACATAAAAATAACGGGGACGGAATCCGAATTTCATATAGTAGAAAACTTGTTTCCTATCAGCCAGGAGGCAATTCTTGGTTCAGAATTTCACGCACAAAATCATACAACAATCGGCAGAGAGAATAAACCCAAATAACCAGGGCACAGCATCCGAAATTCAGACTCTACTACGACTCAACCATCTCAACAATGAAGAGCGAGAGAGCATAAACAGATTAATCCGACAAAAATGCCGATCTCTTTCACATTCCTGGCAAGTTCTTTGACTCCACGAATGCAATACAACACTGAATCACGACAACAGATGATTCCACCAAATTAAAGTCCATCAAGAGGACGCATATATTTAACAAAAGGTTCGAAACAACAAGGACCTAAACAAACACGACGAAAAGGGCCTCAAATGTAAAGCCGTCCTGAATGCCTGAGTCGCCGGAGATTCCAATCGACGCACCCAATCTCGTCAAAATCCGGCTCCTTTTCACGGAAGAGCCTCTCGAGGTACAAACTTTCCTAAAACGCGGCCCTTCGATGCAGAGCCGGGATCCTCCGCAGGGATCGACTCTCACACACATGATCTACAAGCATCATCAGAACAGTCGCTGTTTCGCTCGAGTCTCAGATTAAGAATGGTAGGCAGCCAGAAGAAATCGATCAACGAGACTCTATCAGCCCAAAAACAAAAAATCCAAACACTGCATCGTTAACCACCAACTTCCGGCGGGCCAGCACGGATACAACGAAGTACGTGAACCGAAGGGACAACGCATCATGCGGAAATCAACACCCCGGGAGAACCACGATGGGCTTCAAGTCAACAGCAGAGCGAAAACAGATAAGATCAACGTAGTATAACTAGTTCAATCGAACATAATTTCGAATAACCTAAATTCAAATTTCAAAACGAATTGAAAAATTTTCGAGCCACATACTCCAATAATTTTTCTGAAATTAAAAAAAAAAAAATAAGAAAAAAAAATAAATAAAAAAAATTCACTTAAATTCAATTCAGAATACCTCTAAAAACAGATTTCTATGAACGAAATAAGAGGAAATCGTTGCATTCAATACCTTAGAACAAAAATAAAATCACATATTAAAGAACCAATTTCAGACTATGCGCAAAAACGTATGAATGCCCGTACTCAAACTATAAGACCCGTATTCACAGTCGAGTCTTATTTCTAAGACGGTCTTAAGTCGTCGTTTAGGACGACTTGATTGGTTGTTGGCCGTCTTAAGACCGTCTTAAGAAATAAGACTCGACTGTGAATACGGGCCTAAAAGAAATCAAATAATATTGAAAAAAAAAAGATAAATTAAAGTAAAATAAAGGCAATCGCGAAATACGATACTCGATATGCCGCTTATCACCACGCGCGCGAGCAATCACTTCTCGTCGTAACTCCCAAGCCATATAATCAACAGCCATATTCACGAAAAATTATTCTTTTCCGATATGCATACGTACCAAAATGCTAAAAAAAATGTTACAGTTGTTAAATTGCTGATATTTTGAATAATAGTATTCGACTAAAATTTAGAAAGAACTGAATATGAGTTGTAGTTGGAAAGAACTGATGTTTATAAGTTATGAAGGTCCAATATATTGGAAAACAATGAGTTGGGGGGCAAATAACTTTTTGAAAAATCCTATCTATTAGAAAGATTTAGTTTCACCGATTACGTATTATATGATCGTTGACACAAGTTAAACGACAACTGACATTTTACGGAATATTTTTTGAGTAGATGATAGCCACTTCACAAAAGAAATTAGTTATAATATATCAAAAAAAATGTGTAGTTTATTCAGAGCTATATTAATTTTTTCATAAGAAATAAATTTTATTTAACAAGTCTTTCTAAAATCAATTTTGTAGAATTATTTGTTGATTAATACGAAATTTCACTTACTATCTTCTTATTTCGAAAGTCATAATTATTTTTTACTTTTTGGAGCACGTTATAAAAGCTTGTAAATCTGCAGCGAATGAACATATAACTCGCATAAAGCGTCGTTATAATGGTCGTTATGGCGTATCGAGGGGGTCACCAAGCCTCGCTATCCGCTCGAACCATAGCGACACTTTAGCGACACATTTCGGTATCGATAACGACGAAATTCGTTGAAACCTGGTTACAGAATCGCATTTGTCGTTACAGCGACCTCTCGTTATCCCTCGTACCGAAAACTGTCGCTATGAGCGCATAACGACAGCATAACGAGTTACAGAATGACGTCTAATATACGTATATACGACGTCGCCATCGACGTCTGTAAGACGTATTTAGTACGTATACTGAAGAGCTAAATGTCCGGCTAATATCTGTATATTTGACGTATATAAGACGTCGAAAATACATAAAAAATTACGTATATAAGACGTCGAAAATACATCAAATCTACGCACAGCACAATAATATTTAAAAAAACATAAACAAAAACGAAAAACATTACTGGCGGTTCCATACGCATTTTGTCGTTGTTATAGGTCATAGAAGAGTTACACTGAAAAAAAAAAATAAAGTCTGCACTTCTCGATAGAATTTTATTCTGCTTCGACGGGGACTCGAACCTGCGACCTACCTATACTTATCCTACCTATTTTTCTAACACGCTACCCACTACGCTATCGACTGTTTATGAACATTGGTAATTCATATCATGTATTTGCCACGCCAGAGAACACTTGATCAGTTGTATGTTAGGAGCTACTCAAGGGATGGTGGTGGTCGCGTCTTCAACCCGTTTTTAGTATAACCATGTCAGTTTTTGAAGAAATTATAAAATTGAACGTGGTGAATCCAATATGGTGGATCCAAAATTCTGAAAATTCCATAACTTGTCTGATTCACTCTAACTATAGTCTTCGAAAAGAGAGATAGAACATAGCCCCTCTATTTTCTGTCTCACTCAGTTCTGCTGCCATCACGTTTAGGACGGTAGACGGAGTCCATATATATACTATATATATATATATATATATATATATATATATAGGTTCATGATCTCAATTCGGATCGCGCGCAAAACTTATTGCCCGGATCTGAAGCTATAATTATATATAAATATATATAAATATTCAATGTACGTATGTACATTAAATATACATATTATATGCTTCAGATCCGGGAATTACAACCGAAAGATAATGAACGAATATTATACGTATATGAGATGTATAAAATTCTACGGAGATATTGTTGAAAAACACACGTCCAATATACGTATATAATACGTGATGTTGACAGCAATGCAGTTGGCTTCGTTTCTATCGCCAAGTAGATGTTTCTTACACATATAATATATGTATGTCGAGGGAAATCCCAAAAATGGAGGAGAAGGTTATATAATTGAGGACGATCCATTATTTCTATGATGTCTCCCAAACACGTTCGATCTCTTTGCCTTCCGTTCGATTTCTGATCTCCTCGCTCGTTCGTTGCTAAGCTCCTGTTTCCCGCTTTTCATTTATTTCTCTTTGCTTCCTTTTTTTAAATTGCATGATACTTCATACAGCAGACTCATCTCTATTTCCGATGTCTACTACTTGAAGTTATCATTCTTATCTTCTCCGACATGTACAGGGTGTCCAATAGGAAGGTGTGAAAACTAATAAATTGGTATTTTGCAATAAATAAAGGAACCAGATCAGTGGAATTTTTTTTTAATAGAAGAGAGTTGTCATTTTTATTTTATGTCAATTTATTACAAAAAAACGATGTTTCCATAGAAAAAATTATATATTTAAGCAAATACTAAAAAAAATGTCAAAATCAATGATAAATATTTTCAAAATGTGAGCCATTTGAATCACCACAGTACTCTAATCGCTTTTTAAAACTATTAAAAACGTGTTCTATAGTTTCATTTGAAATGCCATCGACAGTCTTCCTTATTCCTTTGACCAAATCATCTACAGTTTTTGGGTTGTTTTCATAACAGTGATCTTTAATATAACCCCACAAAAAATAATCACAAGGATTGAGATCGGGTGAATAAGGGGGCCATTCCATCCCTGTTCGTGTAAATCGAGGATATCCAAGGCCGATAACTCGATCACCATAAACTTTATTGATGGTTTCGAAAACTTCTTGTGTTCGATGAGGTGCTGCTCCGTTTTGCATAAAGTAATAATTCTTAACGAGATGTTTTTTCTTTGCATAGGGAAAGTATTGTGTCTCCAACATCTCTTTATAGCTCTGTCCGGTAACAGTAGATTCAAAGAAATGCAGGTAGATCCCTTTTATTGAGACAGCTGCCCATACGGATACTTTTACAGGATGAAGAGACGTTGCCACTACGACTTTCGGATTTTCTGAACCCCAAAAGCGATAATTTTGTTTATTAACATAGCCATTTATCCAAAAATGGGCTTCATCGGAGAAAATTATTTGTTTTTCGTTCAATTCTCCATTTTCCAACATTTGACACAATGAGTTGCAGAACTCTTTTCTTGTTTTCATGGCATGTTCAGACAATAATTGATGCGTTGTTATTTTGTAAGGATGCATTTTCAAAAAATGACGTAGAATATTGTGCAACGACGATTTGCTTATTTTTAAAGCTTGAGCGGCTTTACGGATTGAAGACTGAGGATTTTGTTCAAAATAGTCTTTAACTGCTTTAATCGTTTCCTCTGTAGTTACCGAGGTGGAAGGGCCTGACAAATCTTTTCTACGGTCCTGTAATGTTCCGTACTCTTTAAAATTATCGATTACTCTGCAAACGGAAAAAAAAATAGTTACAATCTAAAAAATTTTGAAACATGAGATCTTTAGATCTGATTGTTCATAAACCTTGATATAAAAAATATTCAATTCTTACCTTCTAAGAGTAGTTTCGCTTGTGACTTTTTTACTTCCATACTTCGTACGAAAGCCTCTGAACGCTTCACTATAAATTTTCCCTCTTGAATAATAACATTCAATGAGAAAAACTTTTTCTTCGATAGTTAGCTCACTCATTTTTAAGAAGACTGTCCGCTTTCTACCACAGCTAGAATATAACTGACAGGTCTCAGGTACAAATTTCTGAAACGCAGGGTTCCTTACAATGTTAGAGAGGGAGGGGAGATTCGATTAGTTTTCACACATTCCTATTGGACACCCTGTATATAATTTGATGTCAAATGCTTATTGTATAATATACGTAAAATATACGTATATAAAATTCTTTCACTACATCAGTTAAATAGCACCACAATATACACTCAATATACGTATAATATACGTATAATATAAGTCTATCATAGACGTATACATATCATAAATATACCTAAAATATACGTATATTAGACGTCAGTGGTCTATCTGGGGTACGATACAGTATAAAATTGCATAAGCTGTACCGAAACTGAGCATCTAAACGATAAGTTAAAATATTTCCAATCGTGACAAATAACGGAGGAAATCCGAAAACAAATTATATGAAAGACGGATACGCCTCAGCTACTAGCGAAAATTTTTTTTTTTTGGTGTCGACATCAGAACTTTGCGACTTCATTAAAAGATAAATTCAGAAATCACTCGCAAAAAATACGTCACTGATCGATAACTCTTGTGTTATCGTATTAAGTGCTGTTGGTTGTAATTTAAATAACTGCATTAGCAAATTTCTTTTGTTCAAAACTAAAAATTGCACTACGTCACAAGAGCAATCCGCATTAAAAAAATAAAGTAAAAATGCAATAATGTATGAACCTTAGGGCATACGAAAGCGTTTGCACACGAATAAATAAATAAATACCTCGCAAACAAATTAAAAAAAAAAATTATCGAGGGAGAAAATAAATCTATCCCCAAGATACCTTTTGTAAACTTAAAGACTCGAAAACAAACGGCCATAAAATAAACAAAAGGGGGATAACCGTCAAAGTAAGTACATGCGTAAAGTTTGTGGACTCGCGACAGCTTAGTGTGAAGCGTACCTAAAATTCATATCGCAAGTTAAAAAGATATTACTCGACTTATCAAGTCGACCAAGCGACGAAATTATGCATGTTAAGGACAAACGTCTACCAATAACAAGAATTATTTGCGAATAATCAGAAATAAACTAAATAGCACTGGCAAATACTTGGTAACCAAAATTTAAAGTAAAAATTTTAGTGCATCAAGAATGTACGGAAAACAAATGTAAACTTTATATGAAATCAGATCGTATCATGCAAACGAGGAAAACTTTAAAGGTAAAATCATTGGATAAGCCAAACAAAGACTTACTTACAGGACGTAACAGTAATATGTATTTATGATAAACTTACTTGGCCAGTGTGATAATCATCAAACAAAGACTTACTTACAGGACGTAACAGTTATATGTATTTATGATAAACTTACTTGGCCAGTGTGATAATCATCACGTTTGAAGTGCAAAGAGCAAACTTTCATGGTGCCTGATGGTGTTTTCCCCATTTTCAATTTTTTAATCCAGGCTTTACGCCTATCGGTTTTTTCGTAATTCCCGAAAGCATTTTTTATGTTTACAAAATTGTCTAATTTTGGGAAGCAATGAAACGACAAATCTGGGTTATTGCAATGTTTACTTTTGCATCCATACACTGAGCAAAATACGTTGCTTTTGGACGTTTTTGCACCTGTTGTAACGTTTCTCTCAAGTTGTTCAGTCATTTTTAAATTATTTTATTCGTGCATTCGTTTTTAAGTGATAAAAATTGTCAATCATCCGATTTACGTATGTTTTTACGCATATAAGCTGCTATTCTATCCTAAATAGGACGTTTCAAATATTCACCACGGGGCGGCGCCAGCATAAGTTCAAACGCTAATACTGTAGACGCGAGTACGAACGTATTCAGAGTCCAGTCAGTCCATGCAGTGGCCGGTTGTGCGTCCAGCAAACGTTATCATTTGGAAAGATTGAGCGTGAAAATCGCATATTTAAACGAGTGTCATGATAAATTAGATTTTTAAATTATGTACAATCGATCGGTATACCTTATCGGATAGTGTCGTTTTAATATTGAGACGCATGCATATGTGGAAGAGAATCAGCAGAAAGTATTGGGTTCACGATACACGTAAATATAACGTTTAACAATGAGAAACCTCGTGTTCTCGTCGATGTTACTGACATGTATTGTCGCCCTACGAGTCGAAGGTTACGAACTCAACAATGACATTGACGGTAATCCACTAACGAGAATTCTCTCGTTTCCTCGCGACAATGAAGAATTTATTAAATTAGTGGATGATAATCCTGACGTTGGCTCGTCCACTGTAAGTTTTTGTGCAGCTATATATATAATCTCGTCTTGCTATACATAAATACATATAATCCACGGGTCCTTGCGGTACTTTTCGAGGATTTTGTCCCTATTTTACCGATCGACGATAGCGTGCATTCTTCCTCATTTACATGTTTTCTTACGCCCTTTTTAGTTTATAGAGGAAGCTTCATCGGATATCAAAATTAATTTATATAGCTACCAAACAATCAATCACTTCACGCTCTACTGGCCTTAATAATATCGAAATTAATCAAAGAAATTCTCAAAAAATATTCTACTAAAAAAATAATAGTCAAATGAGTACTGAATTTAAAAATCGTTTCAATCAACATTCATAGATCCTCGCGATTATATCACGTAACATTGAATATAGCCTGGAAACAAAAATAACGATGTGTATGTTAAGATCCATATTTTTTTAAAATAACGATTAAATACGCTTTCGATGACGCTATCCTCTGAAATCCCTGGCAATTTCGGCAACCATGTTTGCAACCGTTAAACGACCGTCCATCGACCGGATATACTACCACGATTCAACGGTTGCTTTCTGACGAAAAAACGACCACCTGTAACCGCAGATGCAACCGGTTAAACGACGGTCGTACGACCACTTCATGGTAACCAGATAAGATAATAATGAAACGGTTACACGACCATCAGACGACGGTCACACGACCATCAGACGACCGTCAAACGACCATTCCCTGGAAACTGACAATTTCCGGGCAATTTTTTGCAATCACTTTTTGTTAAAAAACTTTTTGTTAAAAAGTGATTGCAAAAAATTGCCCGGAAATTGTCAGTTTCCAGGGAATGGTCGTTTGACGGTCGTCTGATGGTCGTGTGACCGTCGTCTGATGGTCGTGTAACCGTTTCATTATTATCTTATCTGGTTACCATGAAGTGGTCGTACGACCGTCGTTTAACCGGTTGCATCTGTGGTTACAGGTGATCGTTTTTTCGTCAAAAAGCAACCGTAATAGCGACGGTCATACGACCGGTCGTTGGGTGGTTAAAACGTGGTTGCACAAATTGCCAGGGAATTCACTGCATTATATACACTTTGTTTGCGTGTGTCTTTGAGACGTGCAAAGTTCGAAAGTCGAGACTCTCGATTTTTCATTTTTCTCTGACTCATTCGCAGTTGTAAAGCTTACTCGAGTTTGCATCCCGTCCGCGTTTATCGAAAAAGTGATAAATAGATGCAACTCGGGGCAGTCATGACGATGTCCTGCATACAACGACTTTTTCAGGAAGTTGTCTCCTACCGGAAGTTGCGTCACGTTATATAAAAATATATAGATATATATGTTATAGATAAAGCTTTAGATTTTTTGTTTTTCAAGTTGGACATGATAAAGAGAGCGGGTTATCCCGCGGAAGCTCATACTGTCACGACGGCAGACGGATATATCCTGACGATTCATCGGATACCCGGGAAATTCGGATCAACACCGGTTTTTCTTCAGCATGGACTTTTGTGCAGCTCCGCAGATTGGGTAATAACCGGAAAGTTCAAAGCTCTCGGTAGGTGGACATCTTTTTATTTTTAAATTCCTCACAGAGGGAGCTTGGGTTTCGTGAAAAAAACCGTTTTTTTTTTTTCGAAATTTAAATCACAGAGTGGTCAAAATATTTCCGTTAAACTTCGAATTATGCAAAAATAATTAGTAATAATTAATAATTATACAAAAAATAAAAAAATAAAAATGCTACGCAAGATTTAAGGGAGCATTTCGACCAATCGGTTATTTTCGATTTTTCCGTAAGAATTTTTTTTTCTCTTTCCACCAAAAATTGAACGAACAGAACTTGGTGCTTCCGAAAAATTTAGGCTTTGTAATCGTAATAAAAAAAAAAACCATCACGGATAATAATTATTATTCCTTGTTACCGTTGTTCTCAACTATCGTTATTATTCGTTATTGTTATTAATTATTATAATTGTCAATTATTGTTGATGTTGACAATGATTATTATTCCTTATTATTATTTCGGGAAAGCTTATCTTCTGGCTGACAGAGGTTATGACGTGTGGCTTGGTAATTCCCGAGGGAACATCTATTCCCGCGATCACGAAACTCTATCGACGAGTGATTCGAAATTCTGGGACTTTAGGTGAGATTTTCTCAATCCTAATGTTTCTCAAACACATCAAATCGTTATACATTCTCCTTTGTTATTTACATAATTAAATAAATTATAACTCATCCCTATAATAGAAAAGAAAAAATGAAAAAAAAAAAAAAAATACCCATTGTTTTTCACATTAGTTGGGACGAAATGGGACTGTACGATATGCCAGCTGTTATACGATATATCACGAATTACAAAAACGACACTCTCGTCTACATAGGCCACTCGATGGGTACGACGATGTTTTACGTAATGGCATCGCGCAGACCCGATATTGCCGATCGAGTCAGAGCAATGATATCATTAGCTCCGGTTGCTTATTTTAGCCACATTAAAAGTCCCGTGAGAATTGTCGCACCGGCTGCCAATGACATAGAGGTGCATATATATTTATATATATAATTTTATATAAATCATATAGTTTTATTCCATCGAAATTTTAGTGCACCAAAATACGAAAAAAAAAAAATCAACAATATCGAAGATGTTTGAAACATTAATTTTGACCAATAATGCCAAAAAGTTATTAACAAATTAGTTTTGGAAAAAAAAACGTATTTCTGTTTTTTTTTTTTTTTTGACAAATCTTGAGTAAAATTTTCTTTTTTTTTTCGTTTAAAATGGATTTGTCGATTTTTTATTTCAATACGTGTTATTTTCCCCCATAATCTAAAATTGCACTCTCAGTTGATAGCTCATTTCCTCGGTGCCGATGAATTTCTCCCGCAAAACACATTGCTCAAATTTCTCGCGAAATACGGCTGCGAGATCGACACGCTCGAGGAAAAAATATGCGCTAATTGGATGTTCGTTATTTGCGGATTTGACAGGGATCAATTTAACCTCGTAAGATATTATTATTTATTTTTTAAATATTTTAAATTATAATTATTAATTTTAATGAATTAATTTTAATTTATTCGTCAAAATAATAATAATACTATTATTATTATTGATTACATGGCTGCTTCGATCGACAGACTTTGATGCCGGTAATTTTGAGTCATACACCAGCCGGCACGTCCACGAAAACCCTCGTTCATTATGCCCAAGAAATAAATTCGGGTCATTTTCGTGCATACGATTATGGCCAGTCGAAAAATCGTAAATATTACAACAATACCTCACCGCCCGATTATGATATCTCGAAGATACGCGTACCGGTTGCTCTGTTCGTAGCGGACAACGATTGGCTCTCATCATCCACCGTAAGTGATAAAAAAAAACAACAACAACAACAATACAAACACACATGGATATGATACTCGACGAATCTTACGTTTGGCTGAAAATTTTGGACATTCGCAGGACGTAAATTTACTGTGGGAAAAGTTACCGATGAAAATTGGCATGTACAGGATCGATTTCCCCAAATTCAATCACGTGGATTTTCTCTGGGGCATTGATGCACCGAAATTAGTCTACGATCGCATTTTCACCGTTATCGATCGATATTGAGAGATGGCGCCACATGATAGTAAACGAAAAAACAGATAAAACACCTTCGAACGTAGTTTTAAAAGTAAAATTTAACGTTTTATAGTTTGTGTAAAAAAAATGATTAGTAGTATAGGTATGGAGGAAAAAATATCTCGTGTAGCCATGTCAAATAAAGGAATAGTCTTTTTTTTTTTTTATTAAAGTGTACTTTATTTCAATGAGATCATCCCTTGAGCGCCTCTCGTGGTAAGCTGTCTTTGCAGAGAAATATTTTTTACCGACTGTTGGTAAACATAACCGACCGATGTTTAAAGTAATAGTTCTCGGCAATTTCTCTCCAGAAGACAAAGATTCCGCGGCGTCCCCCGCTCGTCGCTACTCTTTGGCAAAAGGCAAATTCTCTTATATGCTACACACGCTTATCGTTTCGCGTTTCGCGCTCCATGTGTGAAAAGCGAATGGCTCCGTGCAAGTTTGATTCGAATTTTACGGGAGTGCACTGTGTGCCAGTGTGGCCTTACGGACGTTACAGACGTTAGACGGTACTTTTTTATTTAGTTAACGAGTGCATTTACACGCTAAACAAGAAAGTGTCGGGGTATTTTTTGTGTCATCGCGAGCCGGGAGTCTGGGAGTCTGCAACGGTAAGCTTCCAGTTTATATACACATCTCTCTTTCTGTCTCTCTCTCTCTCTCTCTCTCTCTCTCTCTCTTCTGTCATAACAAAATTGTTCCACGATCGGTCGATATCCTCGAAGGATCTCATCTTCCCTTTGACTCTCGCGGATGCTGCATTCAGTTCTCTCGTTTTATGGACTTTGCATTGTTCTCGAATCCATCAATCGGAGATATATGATTGAAACCGGAAACCGGAAGTTTATCCCACTCTGTCGCTTACTGGCCGTGTGTTCTCTGATTTTTTTTTCGAACATTAACACGCGCGATGTCTTTTTTTTTTCGTCGTGTATACAATGTTGCAAAAAAGAACACTGTCATGGCCAATAATATGTGAATGTAATAAAAGAATTGGAATGTTTTGTTGAAGTTACGGAATGGTTTATAGAAAAGCTTTGTACATATTTATTGGTTTGATGAGCAACATATGACTGGGTATATAGGGTCAATATAAAAAATACTCAACGAGAATTATGATACGAGAGAGTATTTTTCGCATCTTTTACATTTTATTTCGTTGTTTTGACGTTTTCGAACTTTCTGCCGATGCCCTCTCGATAATCCTTAACGATATTCTTGCACGCAATGCCGTCATAATAACACACTACCCTATTTTAAGGTTGTGTGTTACCCTTTACGTTTTGATTTTTTTTTTTTTCTTTTCGAACTCGGATGAACGTGAGTTGCGTTAATCAAACTTGTTAAAATTCAATTGGATCGCAATTTAATTCGAGACAAAGTATAATTTTAACGTTTCAATTGAATAACATTTACGAAAGGATTATATAATCATTATTTTTATTCGTAAAAAAATAAAACTTTCCGATCGTATGATCCCACACAGCAGCCCGATGATATAAAGTCGTATCAAATGGGTTTTAAAAAATAATACATATATCAAATGAGTTCTTGACCAATTTTCAGTGGGACGTCTATAATTTCCCTTTAAGAATTCGAATGCGTCCAATTTTGACCTGTTTTGAAACTTAAATCTTATGTTTATGTTTTTTTTTTACCTTTTTAAGTACTAACAGTTACGAAAAGAAAAATTCCATGTTATATGATACATGCTATTGGTTTACTTGCGGGAAGCGATATCATTTAAGCCATCTAGCGTCAGTGCTGAAACTAATCCATACCCCGCTGAGCGTGTGTTACACACCAAATCGCGGAAATGATTTTATTTAAAAAAAAAAATGTACGTTTTGATTAATCGATTCTGCTATTTATGTAATATAAATTGTTAATATCTCAAAATACGTTGAATTATAATCGGTTTTAAAACAAATTGTCAGATCTCGCAAAAAAAAAAATCAGAATCCGACGCATTCGAGGTTTTATCAAAAGAGTACTCTATGAGACGTATTTATGAGATTTCGGAACAAATTTTTTGATAAAATTAAAGACCACTCGTCAATGATATCTTCGAGAAATCATTCAGAGACTTGCTCTGTGTGGGATACGATTTATCCTTCAGTGCTTGTTCTACGAAACGCGACCGGAGCAATGCAAAAGAGATCTTGAGTGTATAATATTTTCTCGCTGGTATATATTATATATACATATCTCCCACATCTGACCTCTCGGGAATCTTTCATTCGCGCGTATACCGCGCGAGCACAAGTATGAAAATCTAACTCGAGATATATCCCATGGGAAATAATATGCCATATACAATTGACTCGTTCATCTCAGCATTCCCCACGGAGCTGCATATATATATGTATATCTATATAGTATACGAATCCTCGTAAATTATCGTATTATTCGTATGAGAAAATGTAAAATTTTACATCCAGCTTTGGACTTACAAAGTTTCAAACATCAATATACACTGGTACAAAAAAAAGCACGGTATGATGAAGTACGCATAATTTACAAATGCATTTTTTAAGATCCATGAAATATCTATTTTTTATAGCACTTTCCGCGTGCACAAATAAGAATCGGTCGTTTAGTATATTCAGCGGACCTTAGAGATAGTCTTCGCGAACACGTTTATGAGTTCGAGAGGAACGGACGATCCTCAAGGGGACTGGGAAGGTTTGTAATGTCAACAATAAGCTCGTGCCTCCTTTGTTCGTCACAAAGCTACGAATGAAAACAAAACTACTGTCCTTTTCTTTCGGGCTTCTCATCACGAAATAAGATAGAAGAACAAAAGGAAAAAAAAACAAAGTCCTGACGAAAGTGTGGAAAGTAAAGTCAACGAAAGAAAGCGAGACAAGAAAAAAATAAAGAAAAAGAAACCTACGAAAAGAATTGCCACGATCGCCACGATCATAAATATATGCACTGCGTGTGTAGCCACATGGGCTGCTCACTCTTCGTGCCAGAATTACTCTCGTTTTAATTGACCTCGATCTGTAATGTAACAATTTATTATTCAGGTGAAATTGAACGATTTACTTGAAAAAAAATCTATTTCTTTTTTTTTATTATTATTAGTCGTTATTAGTTGATAAAATCGATAGTTCGAAAGTTAACATAGCGACAAATTAATTTTCACGCACAAACATGCGTATTCGTGCTATACTTTCAGCGCAGTTATACACTAACTGTAAGTAACTATAAAAATGCTATAAGAGTTCGTCTTGGGACATTGAACCTCGCGGGTTTCTCTCGTTTTGTTCCTGATATTTACTATTCGTGAGAGCAGTCGACGACTCGTCTCGGCTTTTTTCTATTTAGGCCTTGAGGCTCATCAACCGTTGACGCGTTCCCCCGAGATGGGTTACTCGATGATGCCGAGTTTCGCATAATCGCGGATAGATGGCACTTGTTTCGCAATTAGCCTAGAAAAATTCCTTAGCTCTCGCAACTGCGTATATTATAATTTGTCCTCCGGCGGATATCCCGCACACCCGCACGCATCCTCCTCGTAAACATTGCGTGATCGTACGTGAAAGTAAATAAATAAAAATAAATATTAATAAATAAGAAAAAAAAAAGAATCTCCCCCCCGATAAAGGTGAAATATGGCGTATGGGTTTAAGAGAGCATAGTAAGAACGTATATAGGTTTTACCGATGATTCGTGGCAAAACTTTCACCAAGAAGCTAGTGGAGAGACGCCGAAGCACACTTATAACACAACGAGTGTTCTATGATCTATGACGATGTTTCACGTACGATCAACGAGCCAATGGTTTTGCCATATGGGACTTGATCGATTAATGATCAATTTCCGATAATGAGGATAATGTTTTACTTTATTTGACCCTCTTTGAGTGAAAGCAGTATCCTTATTCTTCCTGATTATAGTGTGCATGAGGACGAGTTATATACACCTTCCCTAGAGCGTTCTTAGCAAGGACTGCTTTTGGGGATTCCAATTTTTTATTTTGTAGTGCTCGGGTTTCCGTGATAGCTGATAAATAGTACTTTGGTCTCGTTCAGGGGAATAACGGGTGGATATTGACTACCTAGCACAACTCTTCCGGACAACAATTTTACTTGTCTCATCCTAGAGTTGTCATTCCGGAGAGACGTGTGCCGGGACAGTTCTTACTCGGTAGAGTTGTTCCCAAAAGGCGTAAAGGCTCGTTAGAAGAGTCTCGGAGCGTTGTCCATCGGGAGAGTTGCTATCCCGCAGAGTTATCGCTCGGTAGGCTTGTATCCCGGTAGAGTTGTTACTCGATAGAGTTTTAGTCCGGAAAAATTTTCCCGGTGCAGCTGCGTTTCCCGGTAGAGTCTTTCTCCAGTGAGTTGTCTCCCCAGAGTCGTGAATTTGACGAATAAAAATTGAAACCTTCAACAGTTTGGGCTTCCAATGTTGAAAAAATTGTATTTTCAAAAATACTGTCGCTGCAAATATAATTTTCTTTTACGGCTATTTTGGTCTTTTTTTTCAGCCACTACGCTATAAACAATTCACTTCCTTGGCATAAACAATTCAATTCCTTGGCACTCAATTACCATATAAATTTTCCAAAAAATTATTGTTCTCAACCCGAGCAAGAATTAAACAAAAACCAGTGCCTCAAGAGTCTGCACGTCTTGTTGATAAGCCTGTGAACATTTTTTTTTTCACAATTTCCCGAGTATAAGACTCCAGAAGGTATACGAGGTTACCTGTTGAACCGTAAATTCGCGTCTATACCGCAGGGAAATTATTAACTCAGAGAGATTTCAGCAATGACACAATACGATAGAAACTCGAGATCGAAATTCTTTGAATTATACTGTGAATCCGTGTAATAAAATGAACGATTTTATTGAAGCTTAATATTGATGCGGGGCATGCAGGTATATTTGTGAATATACTTTTCACATTCTATATTATATGTATATATAATATATATATATATTTATTTATGCATACATGTATATGCACACATTGAATTTATCGTAGATGAAAATTGAGGATGCGTATAGCCAGTGCGTTGCACATTCGTGTGAATGTCCTCCTGTTGATATGAAATCGATTATATTGCACCCAGGGCAAGAGTCGCGAGGGATTAATTAGCTCGTCCTAGTTTGTCCAAGCTCCACGCCCATACACCAATCTATTCTGTCCTTTGTTCTGAGATCAGCCTGACTAATGGCACTTTATGTTATTTTTAATTGGATTATCTTTTCGTTGCCTACCGAGTTCAACTGTTTTTTTTTTACTCACATTGTACATTCGCATGTCTTTCACCGCGTAGAACATACATCACATTGTACGTAAGGGAAAAATACATTCAGATATTGACGTAGTTTAATTAAATAATCGATGCGATCAGTATATTATTTTTTTTCTTAAGGGGAATACGAATATTTGGTCCATGTTGCTCAAGATGATTCGACAAAAAGTCATGAAAGGCATTTCACGAATGATTATATACATATATATTTTATTTCCACATCATGAAAACGTTGCGATAAATTATTTTTGTCCACGAGTGTTTATATACCTGACAAGCAATTTAACGCGAACTCGTATTAAGAAAATTTTTGTCTGCATACACATAAATCGCTCTCGTGTTTACATAGGTGCAAGGGTGTGCATCTATGCTCCAGTTGTATACGCGGGCGGACCATACGACGTGTGTATAAAATGCAGTTAATCATACGCTATCTATATTCATGCAGACACACATACACACATAATATAGCATAAGCAGACCTTTCTAAATAGCACTCTCGCGTACCGGCTCTATGAATACAGATAACATGTGTTTTCAAAAGAAAAATATGAGAGTCATGGATGTATCGAAACTGAGAGAGAAAGGATAGAGAGTTCGATCTACATACGTCCATACAGGAAACACCGGCGGGGTTAATTCGCGCACAGGCTATACAAAATCTCGATGTGCTGTAAATCATGAATTTCCGAAAAAAAGAAATGAAAAAAAAAAAATCAAATAATGAGGAAGCCATGTGAAAATTTCTAATTGGCACGCTTTTTTTCCTCTGAATTCACTTTGAATCGCAATGCAATAATAAACACAAATATTTTAATAACATTTGAAACATTAATGGTAATTTTTTTTTCAATTTCAAAATTTTCTACAATCTGAATCCCTCAATCCATTCTTGCCATATTCAATACCAACTGTGATTGTGACTAAAAGTCTATTTGTGTGGGAAAAAAAAACTGTCGTCTCATTAGCAAGAAATTTGCGGAAATCAGAGCTATTAGAGATTCTTTTTCAATTAAAAAAAAGCACTTTGAACCTCTCAAGCGATTTTTCTCAATCTTAGTGCCACGCATCGTTGTCCCATGGCCTACGAACTTTTAGCCCGATAGCTAAAAATTTTGCGGGAGTTGGAGGTATTAGAGGTTTTTTTTTGAAAAATTCAAAAATTTTTGCGATCTAAACTCCTTAAGCTAATCTTGCCAAATTCAATACCAACCATGCTTGTGACTAAGTCTATTTGCATAAAAAAAATTAGCTTGATAGCTGCAAAATTACGAAAGCTAGAGCGCTTACAGACATTTTTCGAAAAATTCAAAGTCCCGCGAAATCAAAAATTGTTTGCTCGAGTGGTTCTCCAAGATAGACGGACTTGAATTTTTCAATTTTGTTCCTGACGATGAATGAAAGGATGAATGAAAGAATAAACTCTCATATTTAATATTGAGGCCATTTAACGTGAAAGTGCACCTCGGCCTGCCATAGGCAAACCGGCACTCTTTCACATTCTCGACTCTCTATTATTTTAAAATAAATCCCCAACGTCGATTTCATCGGAAAGTGGCGGGAGGTATATAATACAATCGCACAGGATCAAATTTATACGACGCGGGATTGCGCTATGATATTACACTACGATCTCGATTTGCGGTGAGCAGCGCAGGACCCGGAGATCGGATCGCGCTTGCGCCAATCGTATAGTTGCGCGGTTCACTCTGCGCAGCTGACCTTGTAGCTAGCGATGCCGCGATAGGCTCAGGCGCTTCTCCCACCATACGCTGCGCTAATTTCTGTGCGCCGCACCAGCGAGGACCCCTGAGTCGATCGAAGCCCTATCATTGATAATTAAAACTATTGAATTAATAATTTTCAAGGCATAAAAATATCCTCCGAATACGACGCTCCCATTTAATAACCCGTCCATAAAACTAAAAATAAACAAAGTCTATATGGCGTTAATAATTTATTATAAGGTCAATAGTTTGTTGTCGGAATTAACATTTAAACGTTAGTTCGACTTCTATTAATTGATTATTAATTATCACAAGCCTATGAGAGCTGGAGTCTCGGATAACAGAAAAAAAAATCGAGTTTTTACGAGAAACGAAGATTGGTAAAACTTGATATTTTATATCAAGTCAGCTGGATGAATATAGTCGCCGGAAGTTTGATAATTTTGTAATAAATTATAAATGCGTGCTTGGAGCTAAAAAATCTGCGGAAGTAAGTGAGAAAGTAGTAGAGATATGTATCTCGTGGGAAGACCTGGTTTTCCATATATATAAATATACCTTATATACCTTGGCTCTCGAAGTAATTAAATTATTCGATCGTCAGAGATGAAAGCAGTCGAGCAAGTTATACTATATACGAAAGATTCAGTGTGGTATACCGGCTGTACTGATATGAAAGATGGCGAGAGAGCGAGAGAGGATTATGTGATATACATTTTGTATATTTATTCGTATGCATCTGAAAGTCAGGGACGATAGGCTGACTACTTTTACCTCTATTTTGCTCTCGATGCTGCCCGTCTATATACGTGTAGGTACTCGTGTTACTCCTGTAATTATACACCATTCTATATTACTGATACAGATTAAATTCGAAAGCATGTACGAGAAAATCCAGTTTAAGATATAGGATATAGGTGAGAGAAAGAGACAGAGTTTACTGGGTTATTCGAGTCGATGGGACACGATTCGCGGAGTGGTGTCAAAGATAACCCGGGGATTGTGCATTGTAAAAAAGTAAAATGGAGCAATCTCAGTACAGCACATTGGACGCTTATAAACTCTCTTCGATATCTGAAATAACTATTTCAGACGTGGCGTCACTTCGAATCGTCAATCATTTAATCGGTAGGGCAAAGGTAACTGGGCCAATAAAAAAAAAAGTTCAAAGCTCTCGTTATTACGTCAATTATCGAATTTATCCTTAATAGTACATTAGACATGTATGTATAGTGACGATTATTTTTTCCACGAGGCACTTAAAAGTAGTTTATTATTGCAATAAATCTTTGTAGCCGAACTCCTCTCTTTTTCAAATAGTCTGAAATTTTCTGGAGCAAGATCGTAGTGAGTTTTCTCTCATTTGAAAGTGATCATAAGGTGGAAGTTATGAAAAAATGAATTAAAGTTTTTTTTTTTATGCATGTGAAATAGCTGAATTAGTGACAAAATGTATAGATAAACGTTCACAAACAATTGCTACCCGATATACCCTGGTGGATTTGGAAACCTTCGGTTGGAACCTGAAAAAGGAACCGTTCTAACGGGACAAATTGAAACCAATGAAGTGGATGAATGGGACTGCGAAAGGAACCTTGGTTAAAAATTATAGAATGGTTCCTTTTGCAGCCTGTCTGTGGGAGTCTGAAAGGAACCAAAAAAAAAATTTGCAAGAGCCCCTTGAATACACTAAAGGGACTAAGAGACAGAAAAAGGATTAGTTCGAAAAATTAACAATTTCCCGAATAAAGAACTCGATAAGAAAAAGGAATCATTGCAAAAACAGCATGAGTTCCTGGAATACACTCAAGAGATTACAGAAGGAAATGTTCCTTTTTTAGTTACCAACTCATCGTTCCTCTTGTCCCGTTGGGACGGTTCCTTTGACGAATATTCCGCCTTTAAACTGCATTTGCGATAAAAAAAGGAACTATAGATCTGTCAGGGCACTAGGATCTCGATTAAGGGAACGTCGATTTTCGCAACGATCCCCCACCGTACACCGCGCATATATCGATTGGTCCGGCGCATAGTGGGAGAAGATATCCGCCTATCGCGTCACTTCTAGCCACAAGGTCAGCTGCGCAGAGTTAACTGCGCAACAATCGATAACCAAGCGCGTTGTGCAATAGATATTTTCGAATTTTTCTCTCTGGATCTTAGATACACTTTTTTTTGGAAATGATCTTTGCACATACATTCATATACGTACATATAATATATATATATATATATATATATATTGTTTTTTATTTTATTAAAAATATAACACTGTTCTCAATCGGGTCTATCGGTTCGCCTTTTGAATCTCGCAAAATTCAAAACACCTGATTCATTCGATTCGAGAGGGTTACCCACGATAAATTCCGAAAGTCATGGCCATCATGGTTGAGATATAACTGGCATTCCACCAATCCTCGAAGGCACGTAAATTAAATGCCCGGACGCGAGCCAAGAGGGCACACACAGCTTGGCTGACTTCTTCGTCCGCGGAAGAGGAATCTTTTCCATGAACATATATACATGTATATACTATATATATGTAAGTGTGTGTGTACGACTTTTCGTCTATGTGTATGGGGTATAAGCAAAGTGCACCGGAGAGTCGGCGAGTAAACACGAATGGCCCGGAATCCGAGGATAACCGGTAGGACGGGTTCAATATCTCTCTTTCTCGCTCTCTTGAAACCCTCGTTTTTCCTTCTTCCTCTTCCTCGTCGATCCTCGGAGATCTTTGAGCCCGCGTGAAGTATTATATATCCACGAGAGTAATGCGCCCTGATGTACAGCTTCCCGTATACAATCTCGTATCACATTATATGCATATATATATATATATATATATATATATATATATATATATATATATATATATCGTGAGAACCAAAGGAAGAAGAAAAATAACACAAGACCGATGAGCAATGAAGAATTTTTTTAATTAGACGCGAAATAATTGAAATTGCAACTCGTAATTTAATAACCATATTTTAAATATTTTTGTGGGAAAAAAAACGTTTTTAAAAAAGGCTCCATCATCCGTCGTATCTGCTTAAAGTTTTTGAGGGCATCCTTACTAAAATTGTAATCACAGAAATGAAAAGTAATTTTCTCCCCCAAAGTTTCGACAAATAGAGGCCCCTCCGAGGAAGTAGCACTAAAAGTCTTCTACGCCAATTAATTTTTCTTCAGCTATCGTTGGAACTATAACTGTATTTTCTCCACAAGTATTACAGAGTATACAGAAATATGAGGCTCGTGTACCCCAAGCTCGTAAATTTTGCCACGTTAGATTATACCTTGCCTCGTCGTGTCTCGGTACGTATTTCGCCTCCTTTGTGTTTATATGCCGGAAAGATTTAAACTTATTTTTTTTACGTTTTCTTTCACGACGCTCAAGGTTTTTTTTTTAACGGGTTTTACGTGCTCGCGGAGCATCGCGCGAAGCTCGTTGTCCTGACGTTCATCCAATTTCTTTTTACCATCATCAATCAACAATACGATAAAGTAATTTTATTTTTTGGTTGCATCGAGCACTAATTATATAAGACGATTTGTAAGATACGATGGAGATTAATTTCACGAAAAATGTCCATCAATTGAAGATGGAAATTTTTTTTTTCGTTGATAAAAAATAAATAAAAAATTCTGTTTATTCGGACCAAATTGTAAAATAGGAAAAAATATATTGTTCATGGAAACAATATTGTGGTTCAGATTCCATGACGTCGCGTCGTCGATATGGTCGAATGTTTGAAAGTAATAATTTCGTGATTTAAAAAACGAAAAAAAAAAAATTGAGATTAATTTATTGAGTCGTAAAGACGCTCTGAATCATTTAAAGCACAAATTCCAGAGTACGTTTTCGAAGTTACGCGTCTCGCGAAAACGAAAGAAAGAAAATGACAATAATTTGTAAGTTTTTTTTTTTTTACGAAAATGACCTGCTATGAGAAGAGACGTAAAAATGAATTCTCTCGTGTGTCTTATGTGTCGTCAGCTGGCATGCAGTTGGCACATTCGTCACTAAAATATCATTTACCACTTTTTTATTGTTATATTTAACGCACGAATAATGAGATGTTTTACCAAAAAATATATCCCCATATGTATATATATATATCAGGGTGTGTTGAAAATGGACTTTTTTTTCTTCGCTCCTACCACTCAAAACTTTAGGTTTTGACATTAAAGAGATCCTCGTTCAAGGAGGGCGCTGCAGCTTGAAGTTTAGAGGTCGCTCAACGAGGATTTAGATTTCCCATCTAATTAAAACGAAAAAAAAATTGTTTTTCGTTCAAAATGATGTCGGGCAACCAAAAAAATGGCGATCTCTGTGTTTCTATGGTTTATTTGAAAGCATGTGACTCATCCCCTAAACGATGATAGGTTGTTTTTCGACTTACCTTGTTCCAATTTTTTTTTACACCACTTTTCGACAACAATAGTCATTTTTTCAATTTTACAAAGTCCCCAAGGTATCAATGAGTCCAAAATGAATTGCTACAAGTATTGATTCTTGATTCGAATATAAATATCTATATAATTCAATGTTTATTTATTTATTTATAGTAACAAAAGGCCTTTACCCCTCTGGTGAGTTTTTTTTTGACATTTCGCCAGAAATTGGCCATATGGCTTGGAGCGAAAGGAAACTTTTGATAAAGTTTCCGAAAAGTTTCCAGTCTAGGGAGAACATAACGCAGAGAGGCTGCACGAAGTAGATATACGACGATAACGTATATTTACATAATTAAAAAAATAAGGAAACTTTCTCATTATCCGAGACTTTGATAAAGCTTGAAATGGTTGGGCAGTTAACAAGCGTACAGAAAGAGAAAAATTCTATTCCGAGTATGACTACGTTATTATAAAAAGCGTATATAAAGCGATATTTACATAATTAAAAAAAATATATTTGTATGTATACAATAAGCATTGAATTTTTCTTGCGTGAAGAAGGATTTCGATTAAAGTTTCAAAATGTTGCCAGTGGCAAGTATATAATTACACACATCTATGTATAATATATAGAAAATACCGATAGGTTTTTAAGGCTATGTGGAATTCTTCATGAGAGTATAATTTAACCGAATATGCAATGAGAAAAAATTGACGAATCGTTGTTATAGTTGAGACTCCGGACGAGCATATCGAATAATTGCAATGATGAGATACGTATAGATATGCTTTGCAAAAGAGAGAGATTGAAGATGGAAAAAAAAATTACAGATATATATAGATGGCACAGTATCGACTTGGCAATCCATACTTATAATCAGTCGGATCGATGAGATACCAGGGGATGACTGACGAAAATGGCCCGTTTTTTTTATTATTTCACTTTTCCAGTCCCATGGAAAAAAAAAATCTATGTGCGAAAACATAACATTTTTTGCCGAATAAAATAAAATATATTTTCATTTCACATATTTCACAGATGGAAAATATTTAAAAAATATATAATACATAGGTATAATTTTTTGTTGTGAAATTAAAAAAAAAAAACAAACAAGCAACCAAAATTTGCCTAAGAGGTATTCCCCACAAGCTGGATCATCCTAATTTCGTGTGATTTCGAAAACGGTTCATTAATTTTTTTTCTTCAAAGTTAATCAGAGTGTCAGGAACACCTACGAATTATTTCAGATTTTTAAATCTCATACTTCATTCGAAATTGAGGTATCGTTGTTTTTTTTTGTTTGTTTCGACAATAAATCGTTGGTCATAAAAGTTTAGGTTTTCGAACATTATGAAAAAAAAAAATTCATAGCCGTCCAAACTTAGATTCGATTGTACGAAACACCATTGTGGTGTCTATGTAGCCCCATAAATTCTTGGAATGCAAATATGTATAGCAATATTATATATCGGCTGCTTGGAAGTAGAAAGGCGTAACACGAATCACTGTACGTGTTAAATAATATGGACTTACACCCTTGTGTTTGCTAGCGGTCTATATATGTAACAATATATACACACACACACACACACATATATATATGCATGTATATATGTATGTATGTATGTGAATACAAAGATATAATAAATGTGAGAGAAGGCCATCGGACCAATAGAGCGAGTCCGAATGTACCGCAATATAACCGCGAGAGTAGCCATCGTCATGCAACTGTAAGGTGTTCGTAATACACGAGCGCATACCATAACGCGTCCCCCGCAATTTGCGAGCATGTTACCAGGCTTTCGACGATTCGCATGTGCGTCCATAATAAACCACGAGAGTTCTCGTGTTCGCCGTAAGGTCTCATCGTAATACGTCCAAGGCTAATACAGCCTACACTCCCCTCGGGCTCGTCCTCTTTTCATTTGACATCTTCTGGAATTTTGCCCTCTCTCGATCTCGCGAGATACCAAAGGTGCACGTATAGGTGCCACACGTTCGTGCATAACAACAATTCAATGCAGACTCAATTTTTTTTACACGTGTATACAACTGGCACGAAAAGGATTGGATTATTTGATTTTTTTTTACAATGACTGATTGAACGTCAAGTTGATTCAATTGAGGCTTTGCTGATCCGATCAATCGCGTGGTTGTTTCAATCAACGATCGGTTCAGTGATACGTAAAAGCTTTAACCGAATCAAGCAAATGTTTGCTTTAACTTATATGCACGTTTAAGCTCTGCTAGGATATCAACTCTATGCACGTTTAAACTTTGTACATCGTTTTTCCTGCGATTAAGTCTATTTATTGTGCTGCGAGGAGACGTTCGTGTGCTGGGAACAAGCAGAATCAACGTGTGCATAGAAAACGTGTACGGTTGATGTATTGAAGATAATATGAGCAGAGGCTGAATATTTAGAGTTGAATTGTGTGGGGTTGAAACGTGTAGAGTTTGGATTAAAGGAGGATAATAATTAACGTGTATAGAGTTAAAACGTGTAAAGTTTTGAAACGTGTTGAGTTGAATATGAAAGAGATGAAAGAAGTAGCGACGTGTATTCTTAGGACGAATATAATAAAAGTGTATAGAGTTGAAACGTTTAGAGATAAAGCGTGTGCGGGTGAAACATGTAGAGTTGCAGCGTGTTGAGTTAAGACGAATAAAGTTGCGACGTGTGCTCTTAGGACAAATAGAATTGATATGCATAGAGTTGCAACGTGTAGTGTTATAACGTATAGGTTTGAAGCGCGTACAGTTGAAACGTGTTGGCTTGAAGTGTGTAGTGTTGAAATGTTTAGGTTTGAATCGTGTAGAGTTGAAACGTGTAGAGCTGAAATTTCTAGAGTTGAAATATGTAGGTTTATCTGAACTGTGTACGGCTGAAACGTATAGAGCTAAAACTTGTAGAGCTGAAACGTGTAGAGCAGAAAAGTGTAAAGTCAGAAACGTGTATATGCTTGAAACGTGTATAGTAGAAATATGTATAGTTTCAATGTATAAGGTAGATACGTGTATAGTTGTAACGTGTGGAGTAGCAGTGTGTATAGTTTAAACGTGTAGAGTAGAAACGTTCACATTAAAAAAGTATTCAGTGAAAACGTGTACCGTAAAAACGTATACAGCGGAGACGTGTAGAGTTAAAATGCGTAGGGTTGAAATATTTAGAGTTAAAACGCGTATAGAGCTGAAATGTGTAGAGTTAAAACGTGTAGAGAAGAAACGTGCAAAGTGTAATGTGTAGAGTGAAAACATGTTCAGTATATAACAAAAATTTACAGTTGGCAACGTGACGAGTTGATTCATGTAAATTTGAAACGTCTAGAGTTCAAATGTTCGTGGTTCGAACAATAAATTGAGTTAAAACGTGTACAGCTGTAATTGTCGAAACTGAAACGTGTAGGAATTGCATGTGTGTTGATTTTGGCTCTCCATAAGAGAGTCACAGTCTACTAACTATATCGCGTTATATATTTTATTAAAATATGAAAAACAAACATGTAATTTTTTTCCCCCGTTTGTTACGTATTTATCAGCAATGTCTCAGATATAAATATTATAAATTCACTGACAAGCAAATAAATGGTAATGAGAAAAAAAAATAACATCGTTATGCATACGGGCATTCACATATTCACACGTTCCTTCGTTTACGGATGCCGAATACACACATGTGACGGATAACACTCAAGAAAGATCATCTCCGAGAGGTCCTGACCAGAGCCTCTCCGAATCCATTGAGTAGAAACCCAGGAGTTGAACTTGCAAGAAAAATATTTCACCCGAGGCAATCAAACCAGATACATGACAGACTGGTCCCAATGCGCAATAGCAATGACCTCTCGACTCTTTTTTCATTCTCTCAATAAATTTGATAAATAACTTCTTTTTTTTTTCATTCGCATGAAGATAAAGATGTATGCGGAGGTTAGATTTGAACGCAAAGGATAAAACGAGGCGTCGTATATTGACAACATAAATAATCGGGCACAATTATCGAAATCGAAAGAAAAAATTCTCAATCCCAGAATTGAATTGATCGATGAATCAAAGAATCGGAAAAAAAGGAACGAGATTTTCCACTGGAATGGATTTGTTTGTTTCTTTTTTTTTTTATTTATTTTTTTAAATCTCGTTGTCATCATTATATTGTATAAAAGTCTCGGTGGCTCCATTGAAACTGCGTGGTAAGCCTGATGGGGGATGAACGATTCCGCGCATCACAGCGTCCGAGCACTCGAGTTCTCTTGTATTATAAAAGAGAGATCTTTCGTTGTTGCTTTTATTTTTTCATTTTATTATTATTTTTCGTCAAGCGAATCCGTACGAAAGTCTGCGGAGACTGTGCCAATTAAAAAAAAGTGTAGACGATTGCAGTATTTGCCCCTCTTCACTGAAATATCACAGAGACGTCGTGTATTATGTCTATATCGTATTCGAGGTTTTCCTCTCATAAATATAGATACCACTATAGTGGATATCACACTTACGAATATCATGTATATAATATGAGTGATTCCACAAGATATTGATCAGCGTCAATGAATGGATTTTTTTTTAGATTTTTCCTGAACGTTCTAACGCTTTCCCAGACCCATCCAATTATCTTTTTTTCGAAAAAAAAAAAAAAAGAAATTCATTGAAAATAATTTATTATCCCATTATGAATATTCCCATTATTTATTTTGAAATCTTCCTACACTATTCTTCGAGACATCCCCAGATAGTCCAGTCATTCTAGCCATCTTTTCTGCAATCTTCTGCAGAATTGATTTTGCTTTTGGAAAAGTTTCAGGGGTGTCCCCTGAGTGTAAATTCAAGTTGGCGGGACGCGGGGGGTATCGAGTTTCAGCCGCCATCTTGGAAAACACGTTATATAAAATATCTCGTGAACCGTGTGCATCGTACGACAAAAATAATGGAGATTTTTTTTGCAGATAATGAAATTCTCTACAACTTTTATTGCAAGCTTATTCCTGTATAGTGCATGATTTTCGATTTATAGCGTGGCTAATTTTTCCAAACATGGTCCTCGCGTCCCGTTATACCTTGAATTTATACTCAGGGAACATCCCTGAATATTTTCCAGAAGCAAAATCAATTCTGCAGAAGATTGCATTTTTAACCAACTTTTTTGGCTGGAATGACTGGATTAAGATTCTTGTTTGCGGCCACTCTCCTGATATACACGCCCACATGGCATTTGCACGAGGGCACGGGGAAAGTGGGGAAAACTTGCTCTTCTGTCCACTTAAATAATTCCACAAATCATATAAAACGTATCATTTTTTATTTTTTGTTTTCATTTTTGTTATTTCGTTCAAATTTTTTGTAAATGGCATATTCATGAACATTCACGTTAAATATTATAAATAATTAATTTGGACTTGGGGAAAGTCTCGGTGAATATAAATATCAGTAACAAACACACAAGAACCCATTGTTAAATGTAATTATACCAAAAAAGTTGATATATAATTATAGTCCATAGTATTCAACGTTGTGTCTTATATATGTACATGTGGGTGAAAGGATTATAAAGCCACACGCGAAACCATGTGTCGAACATGCCTCTGTTGGTGCATCTATATATGCGAATATGCATGAAAATATGCCTTTTGTTGGAAAATAGGAAAAGAGATATAGACGCATTATAAGTGAGAGGCACATATATAGGCATATCAATTCTGGCATATCTCTTTGGGTTATATAAAGATCTTGCCGCCGTCTACAAAAATCCCATATGGGGACCGGAAATGCAGGGGTACATTTGTGGCATTTTTGGCCATTACCAGGGGGGCGCTAAGGAAGAGTGCATTTCCTGGGGGTCGTGAAAAATAAAAATAAACAGCTCGGGGAAAAGCATTCGAACCTGCGTCGCGTCGGGGATGAGCCAGACGAGAAAACGAAAAGAAACAGAAGAAAATATACATATATTCTCGGGAAAGAGCGGTATGGTGTAGAAAAAGGAGGGTTGACGAACATTTGAATTGAAAAAAATCGTTAGAAACGACGAAAAAAAAATATTACTTTTTATCATGTTTTTTTTTTAAATTTATTGATGTTATTTAACAATCATTGATAATATCGGAAAGATTATGATTTGTTCGAATCATATGAATATTAAGTAAATTTTATCCGATGTAAATTTTTATGTTAATTTTCGGAAAAAAAAACATGTTTTTGACGTTTTTAAATGGAATTTTTGAGTTTCAAGAAGAATGCCTAGCAGATTCGTGACAAGCGAAAAAAGAAAAAAAAATACATCGATACAGGGTCCTAAATAAAATTTTAAAAGTCCAACATTTTTTTTTTAAATTTTCAAAGTCGGACTTTAAAGTCCTTTGGGTCTAAAATTGGGGATTTTCAAAGTGGTTTTTTCGGTACGAAAAATTGAGATCTCGCGATGAATCAAACAACATTCTCTAAGTCTACTTAAGGGCTTTTCAAAACACTCCCGATAAGCCTAAATCCGTCAATCCGGAGCATAGTCGTGGGCATTTGAAAAATTTCGTTGTTTTCAGGTTTTCGAAAAAGTTGGGTGAATGATTGAGAAATTTTTTTTTTTCGTCTTTCGTCGTATTTTAGGCCCCGGGCAATCGGAAATTTTCCGCTAATTACGAATCTTGTCGAGTTTATTCCGAAAGCCCAAAAATTCGATATGAAAACGTCAGAAAACAAAAAAATATATTCAAATCAACAAAAGTATATTTCGTATCATATTTATTTATATTCATGTATTTCCATTATATGTGTGTGGAGAGGTTATGTGTATAAGGATGGAAAGAGATACATCGAGAGATTACAAAAATGGGAGGGATAGAGAGAGAGAGAGAGAGAGAGAGAGAGATAGAGAGAGAAAGAGAGAGAGCTCTCAGTGAACCTCTACTCTGGGAGAGTCGCGGGGTGTGGGATCCCGGGGTCTGCCACGGTTACCAGTACCAGTTCGCGTCGAGCATCGAGCGAATGCGCGGCATTCTTCGTACTCGAACGTGTCTCGAATCCTTCATAAATCCGGCAATCTTGTCAATCTTTTATCATCACATATCTCTTCAGTTCATATGTTACCACCAACCACGTACAGTGCGAAATAAAAAATAAAAATTAAAAAAAAAAAACCACCAATTCATGATCGCGACAGGACAAAAAAAAATTCGAAATTCATTGAAATTCAATTAAATAATGAAATAAAAGAATTATAAAAAAAAAAAATGGTAATTGTCAAGAAAAGAGAGTTATCGAAAGCTCGAGATAACAAGTAAATAAATAATTTCCCTCTGTGAGAGATAGGAAAGAAAAAAAAAGCAACAATATAAATAAAGAAGAATGTTTCTGGCTTGAAAATCGTCGTAGGAATCGAGGCGAGACTCATAGGGATCCTCCCACGCTTTCGCCCGGATTTCCTGCGAATGGAATATTTCCCACAGGTAAAACTCCGGGGCCATGGAAATCCATAGCTGTGTCAATGCGTATATGTTATTTTAAAAGACGAATATCCACATGTACATAATATATGTTTACTATACGATTATATATAATATATATATATATCAAATATATTATATACTATATAATATATAGTATATAACTTATAATATAATATATGATATATAAATAAATAATATATTATACATTATATTATAAGTAAAAATGTGCGTTATCTATATATATATACAAGCGCGTGAAGAGCCAGTGGTGTCAGCCGCTGGGTCGATCATACAGACGACTGGCACTTTCTACTTATTCTTACACTACGAAGCGTCTCGTTTCTTCGTTTCGCAACGTCACAATGAGAATTAAAAAAAAAAAAAAAAAGAAAATCGCAGAAGAGATATGTGTGTCCTCGTCCTCGTGATTGGAAATGGGGAGAGAATAAATGTATAAGAATAATAATGATAATAATTGGGATGAATGAACGTCGGTTCATTCGACAGAGAAAGTACGGCAAAGAGCACACGAGACAATTGATCGTAATTGACACGTTATTGAATTTGATGCTAATTTCTTTCGAATTTCTTCGTTTTCTTTTTCATTTCATGGCCAATTTTTTTTCGAAGGACGCAGAAAAGGCATCAGTTTTATTTTGATTTTTTATTATTTTTTTAAATTTATACCTGTGAATCTCAATTTGGATTTTACGTTCGAGTAACGAGGGACGTTAATTATTCCCTCTGTTAATTAGATATTTCATTATAATTGAGTTTTTGCAATATCACGAAATTGAGAAAAAAAAAAAACGAATGTTTGTTTTTTGTAAATTCTTAACTACCACTGAATTTTAATTCAACGAAGATGCATTGGGATCATCATAAAATTAATTTACAAAATAAAAAAATAAATATTCTTTCGTTTGTACAACGGTTAGGAATTTAAAAGAAGCCTTTTTTTTATCTACTGTTATGCTCTTGTCACGGTTATCGAAGCGTGCGGAATTTCTTGCTGTTTCTGCAGACAACGAGAGAATATTCCATCTGCTTTGACAGCCTCTCCGCTCGACAATGCAGTTGGAGAAATTTATAAATCGCGAATCCGGCTGCCGTTTGCATGCTAAAAAGAAAAACGAGATCGAATATTTCTTTTTTTTAAAAGCTACAAGCAGAATGTGCTTGGAAAGATCGAGAAATTCAC
The DNA here is from genome assembly GCA_963564615.1 of Rhorus exstirpatorius. Lineage (NCBI taxonomy): Eukaryota > Metazoa > Arthropoda > Insecta > Hymenoptera > Ichneumonidae > Rhorus > Rhorus exstirpatorius. The sequence continues at coordinate 48,497,586 of OY751313.1, forward strand.
GAATTTAAATAGACTTTATTTTTGACATTGAAAAAATATACTTTTTTTTTTATCGTTTTGGTATTCCGATAATACAAAATTAACATAAGATTACGTATTAAAAAAAGCACATGAGGTGATTCAATTTCTAATTTAAAATTAGAAATGAAAAAAAAAAAAATGCTCGACTGAACAATGACTTGTTTATAAATATAGAAAAATATATTTCTGTAATTGCACAGCGAATTAGAGAAAGCTATTCTCTTTTTATATTTTCAAACAAATAATTTTTTCAATTTTTGGTTCTATGGAATTTCTAATTTTATTTTTCTCTACTGAAAATTTATTAAATTAATGACAAGACCATTCGGCTACTTCTGGCCAGGATTTATTTATCTGTTTATTTGTTTATTATGTGCACAAATAGTAAAAACTATTTTTTAAAGGGAACGCAATGATGAGACACGAATATCGTGGTCGAGCTAGTGAAAAAGTTCTGTGTTGATCAGACACGCAGCTAGCTTGTTACACGTTAATTTTTTTCCAACATTGTATAGTCTCCTTTTTTTCTTTCCATTAATTCACTAATCGCGCAATTACATGGCGCGATGATATACTCATGATCTGACCTAAAAAAAAGGTCTATAACATGAAAATTTAACTCGACAATTCGTCATCCGTGATCCGAGTAAAGTCTCCGTGTTCGACAATAGAAAGAAAAGAAAAGAAAAAAAAAGTACACTATAGGTAATTTATGACAAGTATCGAATCGTGGTCTCACTCGGGCTTCTCGCGGCCCTGCTCTCGTTTCGAAATCCAACGATATACCTGCACACTCGAAGTGTAAATATCTCACGAGTTCGAGCGCTCGCATACGAGACCAAACAACGAATCGACATATATATACATTCTTGCGTTTAAATATAAATTCTTGACAGTCGAGGCGAGAAAAGAAAAAGCGAAAAAGAAAAATCATTTCTGACGCAGAGAATAATTTTTTTATCTGCCAATTTGAATATATGTCGGGGTATTTTTCACTGCAAGTCTCGGTATTAAATTGACATTTTCTTCGATCCGTTATAAAAAAAAAAAAAAAAAAATTATCGAAAAAATCGGAAAGGGGAAACGTTTGAAGATCATGATTTTGGTTTTTAAAAAGTGTCTCGAAAGCTCGAATTAATTTTCAAAATTCCGGATTTTTTTTTTCCAATAAGGTGAATTCAAGACGAACGAAAAATGCCCTTTATAAATTTCGATGGCATTAATCCATGCGAGTATACGCTGGATTAAATGGTCTGGGAAAACGATAGCAAGAATCCCCATATATACTTGTTAGCTCGGCTGCTCCAAATTACCTTTTTTTTTTTTTTTCTTTCCAAAATCCCTTATAATTCAATTGAGTTATGTTGCCAACGTTGATCCAGTTTTGTAAGCTTGTAAAATTAAATTCTTTTTTTCAGCTCGACGCAGATATCTCTAGAAAGTAAAAATAGTTGTATACTTTCTTTATGAAATAAAAAATACATTAATATTATTCAGTAAACTCGTGAAAAATATTTCCACGCTATTGTACATTTACAGAATTTCAAAATTCATCAATATTTTCGTTTTTATCCTAGAAATTCTCAAGCAATATTTGTCATTTTTGTATTTCAACGATTTTAATATTCAACATTACTTTTTTTTTGCCAAAAAATTCCATTTTTATCACTTTTGTATTTTAACATGCAGCATTATTATTTTTTTTTTTATTGTCGATCCACCCTTTTGTCCCGAAAATACATGTATGTATTTGAGTAAAGTGCTGCTGAATGAAACAGAGAGCATAATGCATAGATTTCAGCTTTTTCAAGCGAGAGGATCCAGTTGTATCGAAGCTTCGATACAATCTGTAAATGTTAAACAATAGGGATATAGGGAGAGAGAGAGGGAGAGAGAAATCTACATAGCAGTCGAGCCATGATCGTAATTTTCTACAATTGTTTGGCTAATGCTAGGCTACGAGGTACACTGACGTTGACGTTCCACGTGGTGTGACTATCGAGAATGTACATACATGCCACATGAACCCTCAAACAATAATACATACATGCATGTTACGGCTATTCATTATTCATTCTAGTATGTGTCAGCGAGTCGAGTATACCAAGCACACACTCGTATACTCATGTGTGCAACGACCGGTGTCTCGTTGTTTCGCATACGAGCCTGTATATATATAAATATATATAATTCATGCTCTTTGTGTAACGGGTTAAAACTGCACGCTCAAGCATTCCGCTGACTCTCTCGCCTCGTTACATCCGTATATGCGATCTGTACTATAGGCAAATTAAACAAAAAAAAAAAAACTGCAAGCAAATATCGCTGCGAGAGAAATGACCTCAATAAATCTATAGCCATATTTTTATTAATTTTATTTCAGCCTTTGAGCATACTCTTGCACTTCGTCCATTAAACTTCAATTTGGTCAATACAAAATAGTCTTGGAAAGTTAAAAACAAGTTCGGGCTTACAAAATCATTTTTAAAAACCAAAATAGATATCCCCCTCCGCCCTTTGATTAATTTTTAAAAATCCTAAAGATCCTAAGCTCGAGTACGAACGTTTATGAAAAAAAAAAATTAGGATGGTATCTTAAATCGTTGACGAATTATTAATTTTTTTGTATTCCTATTTTTTGAACCCGCCTTTGCGGTTATTCAAGATTAACATTCAATTTTTGAGATATTGCTGTGATTTTTTTTGCATGATTGAACTTCTAAGATGTCAGTGTTGATGTTTTGAGAGGGATTATGATGATTCCGCGAATATAGTGAGCGCTATAAGTAAAGTGTCGAAAATACCTGTTTTTACAGAATAAATGTAATTGTGGGAAGGTTATGGGGACTAGAAAAGTGGAACTTGGTAATCTTTGGTTTTTTGGGTCGCTAAAAACGAATCTGACGTGAAAATTTCAAAATTCAAAATAGCGGATCCAATTTATGGTGGACTGAAAATATAAAAATTCATCTCATTCGCTTGAAATTTGTTACTCGGGGGTTTTCGGGGTCACTGAAAACGAATCCGACGTCGGAATTTCAAAATTCAAGATGGCGGATCCAATATGCAGTGCCGGCGTTAGGGGGGGGCGTGATGGGGCGACGGCCCGGAGCGCTAAGTTTGGGGGGGCGCCGAGGACTGGGGTCTCCTGCTGATGCGTACCCTCAATACTGTGGCTGCATTCGTCTTGGGCGCTTTACACGCTTTCAACTACATAATAGTCGGCGCATGTAAACGTGAGTGCTCAAAGCGCGTAAGCGCCCAAGACGAATGCAGCGTGTGCTCTATACGCTCTGTACTCCACGCATATCGAGTACGTTTAGGCCGCGGTCCGAATTGCGCTTACAGAGCTTAAGGCCTATGCTGAAGCACGCGCGTTGGCACTCTAAGCGCGCTGTGAGCGCAATTCGGACCGCGGCCTTACACGACGCTCTAAATTCGGTGTTACGAAAACCGGTTTAGTTAAACCAGGCGTTTACACGGTACCTAACACCCGCTTTACGTCGTAAAGCGGGTGTTAGGACCCGTTTACACGCACTTTAACGCCTGATTTAACTACGCCGGTTTTCGTAACACCGGAATAAGAGCGTCGTGTAAACGTACTCATAGTCTTATGGGCTCTGTAATATCGTTCTTCAAATATCCCAAATCCTTTATTCCTATTTTTTGTATTTAAAAATACTTCTCAATTTTTCTTTTAAATATATTTTTTTTCACGATTGTGAATTTTTCTAGTTTTTTTACTGCTTTTTTAAGAAGTACTATTAATAGGTTAACTACAATTGCAAGATTGCGTTCCGGATTTTTGCAACTATTCCGGTTACAGTTGCAAGTGGAGAACGCAGTTTTTCAAAATTAAAACTAATAAAAACGTATCTCCGATCAACAATCTCTCAATCGAGACGCTCTTATCTGGCTACTCTTTCGATTGAAAATGAAATCGCTGGACAATTAGATTTTTCTAATTTAATTCGTATATTTGCTGACAAAAAGGCCCGAAAAGTGAAATTTTACTGAAGAAAATTATTAAAAAAAACAATTTAAGAAAATTATTCAAAAATCAACAAAAGATTCAATCAAAATAAAAAGTAATAAAAAATATAAAATGTGCATGAAATTTAAAAAAAAAACAAAAAAAATGTTTAATTACAAAAAAATTAAAAAATTAAAAATTAAAAAAATTAAAAAATATAAATATAAGAAAAATTTTTAAATTTAAAATATAAAAAAAATTAAAAAAAAAGGAGGAGCTACAAAACTTTCTACGTCCACGTCGTTGCTCTGGGTAACGCTAAAGAAAAGATGAAATTCTTAATGTACGTTCACATTGGTTCAGTAAAAAACTAACACTCGATAATGATTTCCTTAAGTGGGCGCCACAATATCCTTGCCCGGGGCGTCAGTGGCCCCAACGCCGGCGCTGCCAATATGGCGGACTGAAAATACAATAATTTCTCCTATTCGCTTGAAATTTGTTACTAGAAGGTTTTTGGGGTCGCTGAAAACGAATCTGACGTCAAAATGACAAATTTTGTGCATTCTGCACAAAATACTTGGATGAATCTCGCTCTTTGCGTTACCCGGAACTATATCAACGAGGACGTAGCGAGATTCGAGTTCCATCTTTGTTGTTTTTTGTGTTTTTTTAATTTTTCGTCATTCTGAATTCAGATTCGTTATCAGTGCTCCCAAAAACTCCCGAGGAACAAGTTTCAAGCAAATCAGATCAATTTTCATATTCTCAGTCGGCCATATATTGCATCCGCGCGATCTTTCATGTCGTAATTCTGACAACGGAATCGTATTTGGTGACCCAAAAAAAACCTCTGAGTGTGCTCTTTCGAGACATTCCGATCACTTTCACATTTTCAGTCCACTGTATTAGATCCGCTATTTTGAATTTTGAAAATTTCTCACATCTGACCTTATTTTTGAAATCAGCAACCTCGGGAACCCTTATAATATATCCAGTTTCAAGGAATTTGACTGCAAGGAAAAACGTATGCTTCAAAGAGTTACAGTAAAAAAAAAATTTCAATAACCGCTACGTAATAATGATATTTAAAAAAATTAATAAATTTAGGTATAAATAAGGTTGGATGGAATTTAAAAATCTGAACGGGAGTAAAAAAAAATTTAGGGAAAAAAAAAAACGAACCGCAAGCGCTGCGGCGAATTTTGGCGAATAGCTCAAAAATTTTCACGCCTGACGAACAATTTGAACCACGAAATTCGAATTTTGAAAAATTCTGATCCGTTTTTATTGGCGTAAAATTATGAATTTTTCTCAACAAAAATATATAAATGGACCAAATCGTAGAAGTCAAGGGTCACGGACAATTTTATTTGTCGCAGAATGCCACATATGTGTGTGTGGGTGTGTGGGTGTGTGTGCATGTGTACGTGTACATGTACAAGCCGTTTTTGCACGTGCAAAGTACTCTCATCACGAATTGAGCAACGCGAAGATGGATTGCTGCCAGTTATAAGAAAATTAGGGATTCTTGACTTGACGAGAGAGAGAGAGGGGGAAAAAACCGAGATATAATTATATCCTCATTCTTATTCGGTATATTGTACGGTGCATGGCTGTGTATACGAGCGTGCAGTACGGTATAGTGAAAAAAAAACACGGATGTGAATAGTGGAGAATGGAGAATGAGCTGATATTGCGTCGAGAGTGTAGAAAATGATGGTTGAAAGTGAAAAATGTCTGTAGACGAAATGTGGAATATAAAGTGGCCGCGCGCACGTGTGTTGATAGGGATTATGCAACATGCATGCATGCACGAAATGCGAAACAATACTAAATTACACACAGGCAAAATTTTTTCAATGTTTTTTCGTGTTTTTTTTAATACATATTCTTTAATAAGGGCTCGAATTTTTATACTTTGCCATGAAATTGGCGCCGTGTAAAAATTTACAACCCTCCAATTATTTTCCAGACGTCTCTTGCCCTTGGAAAATTAGAAATTATTCTCGTCAATCCCTAGAACCATTCCGTCTGAAAGAATTTTTTACGAAATTCCATATTTTCGACACGAACGGAATATTGTCGAGATTCTACAGAAGACCCCCCGAAATTACAGAAGATCCCACGAAAGTAGTCCCCGAATGGTTGGAGAAAATTTCACGTTGAGTATAGACCTCGGTATAGAAGTCGTCTTCTCTCTGTAGAATTGATGAATTTATTTTTTTTTTTTACGATATTCCCTTAATTTGATTATCAGCAATTCTTATGATTCGAATTTCCCCAAACTTATGCGAAAGTATCGAGGGAGAAAGACGAAGGATAATTGAGAAGAGGGGGAGAAAAAAAACGTGCAAATTAGAAATTTGTATATGTCATTTTACCTCGTTCACAAAGCTTCCTAGGTGAGCAGGTAAATTTTTCAATTTTGACTTCCTCATAGAGGAAGCTTTATGTGCGAGATAAAAAAAATAAGTATACCTAAGCCATATGCAAATTTCTTCTTTGCGCAGGTTTTTTTAGGATAACACGTGAAAAATTACAAAAATCTAATGAAACCTTGAAATTTTTTTACCATTTTTTTAGAAAATTTTTTTTTCTTTTAGAAATTCAGAAATGTTTGAAATCCGAATCCCTTGTGCGATTCTTGTCAGATTCAAACCCAAATATCCCTGCCCCCTGACAATGTCGAGGCCGTAAAACGAAAATTTACGAAAGTTCGTACGATCATTGGAATTCTTTTGAAATATTCAAAATCGTGTATAAGATGAGATTGTGGCGAACATTTTAATGAACAAAAGGAGTTCTCATGCTCAAGCTGTGTGCAAAGATTCCTCACGATTGCTTTGGTAGTTTTAGAGATATCGACGTTTAAATTTTGCACACACGCACACACACACACAAGCCGGGACATTTTTTCTAAATATGATTTCTCGAAGTTTTGGGACATTTTGAACACATTGACATTAAAATTTCGATTTTTTTTTTTGCTTCACCATCACAAAGCTTCCTCTGTATACGAGGAAGCAAAAAAGAGCTGGAGCTGTAAATGTCGATTGGTCCAAATTGATGTGACGAATGAAACGTGAAGTCTACACGCTGCATGTTAACATCATGTATACATATACAATATACATATGGTACATAACTTAATAACGTATGGCGGGTGACCGTCTGTACTACTCGCCGCGTCTATCCACCTCCACAAAATTCACCTTATATCCTCCACCTCGAGTGCATGCTGCGATTGCTATTTAAACCGTGACGCAATTGTCGTTATATTATATATATATATATATATATATATATATTGTTGATCATGCGAGAGTCTCTCGGGTGAAACGAAGCCTACACCAAGGACTCGAAGCTGTGTGTCTAAAAGTATGTGTATTTGCTCTCGGGAATTTCCTTGGCGAAAGACAAGTCCATCTCGATACGAAGTTACGAAAGCTCATCTCATCTGTCCTCGTACGTATCTCACTTTGAAAAAAATATATATATACTATACATATATATATATATATATATATATAAAGAGAGACGACGCTTTTGCTGGTCACACAGTACTGGTTGATAGCATCCTTGGCAATTACCGTATATATATATATATATATATATATATATACGTGTGTGTGTATAGACGTGTGTGTGTATATAAGTGTAGTTGAAACTCTTTTGTACGCCCTCGGTACCGGACGGTACCGTGCAGAGAACCGGAGATGATGATAACGAGCTGACCTCGGTACAAGTGCCTCAAAGAGGAAAATCATTATTAATTTTTTTAATTTTTTTTTATTATTGCATCTGCTACGATAAAATAAGAGAGATAGATGGTATCGCATTCATGAAGAAGAGTCGTGGATTTTTTTTTTTTAAATAGTTCGTGATGTTTTTTCGTCAACTGCTATATTTTCCCGGAGCAGCCGGAATTATCATTGGAGTCGAAAAATCGCTTGAATTAAAAATCATTAAAGCTGCTTCAATTCGGTATTAAATATTATTATGCTTAATCGTGATTTATACTCATGTGACATATTATTCTTGATTATTCATTGATATTTGAAATATTGAAAAATAATTAAACAAAATGAGATAAACGATAACGAGATTACATTTTGTAAATCGTAAAATTGTTCGCGTAAAAAAGAAAAAAAAAAAGAAATACAAGTTGCAATGTAGGAATTTTTCTGTTGGTTGGACGTCATATGAATATCCTGCATATTAGGAACACGCGTATTGCTTCATCGTTATATTTACATCGCTCGGAGAGCTTCGTCTATGAGCAAAAATGGTTTTTATACATTTTTTCAACAATCATTTGTAATATAATGTCGTGTATATATAGCATTTCGGTGATTTTACGTATGAAAATAATATAGGTGAAAAATATATTATTTTTATATCAAACAAAATTAATTAATTAATTAAATTAGCATTGACAAATCACCTACATAAACTTTCGTGAAAGTTTATTTATTTTAGCATCAAATTTCTCTCCCTCTATCACTCTCTCTCTCTCTCTCTTGGTATCCTCCGAGACAACTAAATTATTTTCAATGCATCGTACAACTTTGTAAGTTTTTTTTTTTACTACTCGAATTACCGGAATCGTTATAATCGTTAAATCATCTCGTATTGTAAAGTCAAGCGAATCGAGGCTATTTCAGGCTCTTCCGCCGAGATATATTAAAAAATAATGTAAATAAAATTTACATGCAAAACAGAATTTACACGAAAGCTTCGAAAAAAAACGTCACCATCACGAAAGCATTTTCATCTCTCTGTGACGTTTTCTTTTCTCTTTGTTTCCGTACAATGTTCACTATACATATACATGAACGTCTCGTTTTCGGTAAAATTATCGGCTCAAAGTGTTTTCGAATCCTCCGCAATGCCCGAGTAAAAGTATCCTGACTCGTTCGTGCACCGTTAACTGAGAAACGAGCACGAATAATTAGCATAAATCTGGACGTGATTTCGGTGACCGTGACGGGGTTGGGTTCAAGGTGAACGTGTGCTCTCCTCGAAGAGTTTTACAATTATTTTATTTTTTTTTTTTACTACGTCGCCATCTGATACACGTGGTCCGAGAGAAACTTGTTGGTTTCGTCGTGAAATTTTTTCGAACAGTCCCGAGGGCACTCTGGTCTGACGATTCGAGAGATACCGTTGCCTCATTACGATCGAAACTCAATTAAAAGTGTATTCTAGTTATGCGACGAAAAAAAAAAAACAATCCCTTGACTCTACAATAAAAAATGAAGTTAAGGCCGTCCTCTAGTTTCTCGGCTGTTTTTTTTATGGCTTTTTCAATAATTTTTTTACGGGCAAAGCATCGAAATAATCAATCTCATTATTTTTGCATAATCTTTATTAACATTTAAATAAGCTTTACAAATTTTTTGAAGTCAAAATATATAATAGAATAGCAGTTATAGTGGCCGACAGGAAGACATCAAGTAAAAGAGGTGCTTGACGGTGACCAAGATTGCGGCTGTTCTGCTTATCTGAAATCAAAAAACCAAACGGCATTTTAATCTTCATATTCAAGACTAGCGATTGAACTAGAGTGAATTCTAAATTACAAAAATTGACTTTTTTATACACTTTTGAAAATTACATTCTATTTTTTACTCATTTTTTCTTAAGTTTTTCGCTCGTACGAAAAAAACTATCGAAGCAATCATGATAATCCTAGTTCAATCGCTGGCTTATAACATATTAAAGATGCTGTATAAATTTGAACAAGATCGGTGCAATAGTTTCTGAAATATCGTGGTTACCGTTTCGAAAAATGGTGTTTCGAGAAAAACGCGTTTGAAAGTTCGCGCATGTGATTTATACTAAAAATTTCATCTCACCGTCAATCTGCTATGCCTGGACCATACAATAGGCCTTCCTCTTCTTCTTGGAAGTCACGCAGAGCTGCTCTGTCTTCTCTTTTCGCGATTCGATTTTTTCGACCCGAGAAACTAGAGGACGGCCTTAAAAAGATAATTTTTACGAATTTTTAAATATAATTTCACGGAAATATTACTTTATTATAATTATTATTCATTTATAAATATTTTTTGAAGAACAATTATTCATGAAGTTCACAAAATTTTTTTTATTAAAACGTTGCTGATGCCTGGGTCGAATTTCTGCAGCTCAGGCAAACTATCGTCCAGTACAACGTATACAACCAGTTTTTCCTCTTATTACGATCGCGGAAAAACTCGATTTCGTTCCCACAAACTGGTCTTCCGGTTTCTCGTGTGCAAGTCTCACTTGGCTCGCCGAGAAAATACTAGAGAAGATTAACGAATAAACAAAAAAATGCTGCCTCGCCACTGGACGTGAAGGAAAAGCTAAAAAAAAAAAAAAAACGGGAAACCGAGAGAGGATATTGGCCCTTTTTTTTAATTGATGGAATTGAAACCAAATCGGATTGCAATGAACGCTGAGATTCGATAATATGAACAGAAAATACAAGATAGATCAAAAGTCATTAACTATTCATTATGGTTGTCCATTATAACTGGTTCGACAGGCTAATAAGAACAGTTTATTGCACGTATTTGGGCCTACGGGATAATTAAATTGAACGAACGCTCAGTTGTATGAAAATCACTCAAGATAGTTGTGTCGTGATAGCGTTTCAAAGTGCGGTACTTTAATTTTTAATATATCGACGGGACTACCTTAAATTTCATGTCCAATGGTGAATTCGGTTTATTTGAGACACAGGAGACCCGAGTTTCGCGATACGGCCCTGACGCGACTACGTTGAGGGCTCTGTTTCGTCTAGCCGACGCCAGGTGGCGAATTGGCGAGAGATCTCTCGTGAGCGAACTGCAGCAGGCGTAGTATATAACCGGGCAAGCAAATCGTAGTTGTAAGAGCCAATTTTGATCGTGAAGGAACTCTGACATACTTCTGAGAGTACTAAGATCATTTTATTTTTTATTTCTCCTCCAATATAGGAGGTAGCGATGTAGCGAATAAGCGCATTGTAACTTGGGACAGGTGAACCCTCGTTTCCGGTTTTCTCTTCTAATTTCTATGAGGAGAAGATTTTTTTTGGCGATTAAACGGCAAAGCATGACGAATAAATTAATCAAAGAATGAAAATTCGTTTGTTAATTTTTTAAATTTCAAAATCAAAAGTCGCTCTGAACCTTTTAACGAGCTTCATGGCTTTGGAAATTCGAAAAAAATGACCATAACAAAAATTTCATCGTGGGAGAATCTAAATAAGTCTCCCAATTCATCGACTAATGGGAGATTCCCAGCTTATTAGAAATACGCAATTTATGATTTTCCCAAGATTACATATACGCAGCGTGTATATGATGAAATTAGAGGGCACGGAATGGGGCGCGACTTGCTTCGTCGCACATTTCCCACGAGTCTTGGCAAATGGACTAACCAACGCCACTCGCGATATCAACCTGCGCTATATGCAACATCTCTGTCGTTCTTACACGTCCAAGCAATGATTCGAGATTAAAAATAGATGAATGGAAAAAAATGCAATGAGGATTCGAAGAAAAAAAAATTCACGACACAAATCGATATGAGCCAAAGTTTAAGCTTTATTACATTCGCATATAGCAACGAAAAGTTATTGATAAAATTATTGTCATTCGTCATAATGGCTCAATGGACTCGTAATGTTAAAGAAACATTAAATAACAAATGCAAGCTGAAAAAAAAATTCGTGTTGATAAAATGTGCAAATTTATTGGCGCGTCTTTCGCATTTGTCTGATTCTTCTTAAAAGAAAAAAAAAAGAAAAAAAATTACGTAATGGGTGTAACGCTTCTGCAATTATCTCTGCGCTTTATTCGTCACAACTTTTGCGGAGGTTGCATAAAGCCAGTCTGAGAAAATTATTTTGTCTCTCTCGTTTCTCTTTTCCCTGGACTTGTTCGTCGAGAAACGACAAAGATCATATGAAGAATGAAAGAGAATTGGACGTAGACCAATTGGGAAGTAAAGTTTTGTTAATTTCGTACGTGACGAAGTAATACGGTAATTCGATCCTGACGCGAAGGCGTTCTCGACGGTCAGCTCTCACATATACCCGAGCGCTGACTTGACGATGATGAGAAAAAAAAAAACAATTATATATAAGATAATAATAATTATGATACAAAAAAAAAGAAGATAGTGGCTTTCAAAATGCCTTGGTCGTATTGCAATGTACACTCGAATATTAATCGATGTAAAATAAGATTCTACACGCACCGATGATAATTTTTAATCACTCGAATCAACATTTGAGACTTTAATCTCTCGAAAATAAATTGTCCTCATTTTTTATTCTTTTACATACATATATATAAATTCAATTATTATAAATTATTATTTTACATATCAGTATTATAAATTGAACATAAATTATATATTCGAATAAAATATAAAAATATATATATACTTTTCCATATACTTTTTTTTACTACGAGGGCCAGATATAATTTTTTTTTTTTTTTTAATGAAACCAAATTTTCGATTAATTTTTTTGTGTTACTCGAGGCCAAATGATTGTGAAATTTCCAGCGTGAATGAGGTTAAACCGCGTAGATCATAGGTCTAATTGAACTCTCGTCACGTTTAACAATGAATTTTCAAATTATAATCCGCTTGCATATATGATCGTACGTCGTTCTGTGCTTCTCAGACGAGCACACACGAGTGCGGGTCAAAGAGCACGGTACGAAAGAGTCTTGAGACGAGAGGAGACATGTCTCCTGGGCATACTTTGTCAAAGTACACTGTACATGTATATGGGATCAACGGCTGTGCGAGGCTGTACCGTATACAGTTCGGGTCCAGACGTTGTGAGGCTTGGGAGAGACGTCTCGTATATTAAATAACCACAGCCAAAGTGCAATCGCTCTGCTCCGAATTAAGCCGCCGGTCTTTTAAACCAGGCACGAGAGTTCAACCGTTATGTACATATACATATACACGTACACTGTACAAATGTCAGCTATCAAAAAAGCATTTAGCTCATTTCTCAGGATTATGATCAATTGAAAAAAAACAAAAATCCATTGAAAAAAAAGTGTAGACGATTAAATATTTTAACGAAAAAACTTGCAAATTGCTCTTTCATTAATTTTTTTTTCCTTTTTCACTTTTGATTTGCAGATTTTTTTCTCGGACAGCTACCGACGAATTAAATTTTAAAAAATTTAGGTATGAAAGCGATGGAGCAACAGCAGCCGAATTCGATGGATTCGAGTGATTCGATGAATGTCGGTAGCGAGTATGCGTATCGTCCATTGACGACGAAGCATCGTAGAGCCGGTAGTACCGGGACAACCGGCGACGAGGAGTACACGACCGACGAGGATGAGATTTATGCGGACGAGGCCGATTGTGCCGGTGCATCGATCCATCAGCCTCATCCAATTATGAAATCCGATCTTGCCCGAGCTGCCACGGATTTGTTCGGTTATGCGAGCAAGGATGACGATGACGAGAACGAGGAACCCACGAGCCTTTTCGACGAGGACGATGCCAAATTTTCACCCGAACGGTAAAGCACGTTATACATAAATTTAAAATTTAATTTAAAAAATTTAATGTTTAATATATAAATTTAAAATTTAATTTAAAAAATTTAATATTTAATATATAAATTTAAAATTTAATTTAAAAAATTTAATATTTAAAAATTGATATTTAAAATTTGAAATTTAATTTTAAAAATTTATTATTTAATTTATAAATTTAAAATTGAATTTAAAAAATTTAATATTTCATTTATAAATTTGAAATTTAATTTAAAAAATTTAATATTTAATTTATAAATTTGAAATTTAATTTAAAAATTTAATATTTAATTTATAAATTTGAAATTTAATTTAAAAAATTTAATATTGAATTTATAAATTTAAAATTTAATTTAAAAAATTTAATATTTAATTTATAAATTTGAAATTTAATTTAAAAAATTTAATATTTAATTTATAAATTTGAAATTTAATTTTAAAAAATTAATATTTAATTTATAAATTTAAAATGGAATTTAAAAAATTTAATATTTAATTTATAAATTTGAAATTTAATTTAAAAAATTTAATATTTAATTTATAAATTTGAAATTTAATTTAAAAAATTTAATATTTAATTTATAAATTTGAAATTTAATTTAAAAAAATTAATATTTAATTTATAAATTTAAAATTTAATTTAAAAAATTTAATATTTAATTTATAAATTTAAAATTTAATTTAAAAAATGTAATATTTAATTTATATATTTGAAATTTAATTTAAAAAATGTAATATTTAATTTATAAATTTGAAATTTAATTTAAAAAATGTAATATTTAATTTATAAATTTAAAATTTAATTTAAAAAAAGGTAATATTTAATTTATAAATTTGAAATTTAATATAAAAAATTTAATATTTAATTTATAAATTTATTATTATTATTATTATTATTATTATTATTATTGTTGTTGTTGCAATTGTTGTAACTCCGAAACGTCAATCGACGATAAAAATATGAATGTGAAATTTCAGTTCAATGGATATACCATCGCGTTTCACGTACAACGAAAAATTATCATCCACGAGCGTTGCAACGAAGTCAAGACAACGAAGCACGATTATCGTAGCCGATAAATCCACGACGAAGAAGCCTTTAGATTCACGAAGCAACGAACCAAAGCCACGAGCACAAGAGACTGAAACGAACGAATATTCAAATGTCAACACGAAACCCCTGGATCTCAGGCTCGAGATTGAGAATTCAGCATGTGACGACGATAACCGTGAAGCTTCGTCAAAGGCTTCGATTACCGTTTCAAAAAAGAATCCCGAGACTCGGGATACACGCGAGAATTCATCGAGCAAAACGTTAATTGACAATGACGGCAATGACGACGATGACGAGATACCCTCACCGACGACACTGCTGTGGGAAAAAACCGTCGCCGAGGTCAAGGAACACGCTATCGCGAAGCTCCAGGACGAATTGAAATTAGCTCACGATGAGCTCAAGCTCAAGGACGAGGAGGTCATAAGACTGTCGAGATTCAGGCAGGAAGTCGAGCAAGAAGTCGAGGAACTCACTGCGAGCCTCTTTCAGGTTTGTTAAATTTATTTTCTGTAATTTTTGTAATTTCTTTCGTTTCGTTTTGTTTTATTATTGCAATATTGGTGAAAAATTGAAATTTTCACTTTTCCTTCTCATAATTTTTCATCATTCGCGTATTTTACCTTCAAAGACAAATTCTCATGGAGAAAAGTCATTTTTTTTTCGATGCCTTCAATATACATGGATGTTTGAGATTTATAAAAAAATATATATATGTATCATTGAAATTTTGTCCAAGATATATGGAAAGTGTGTTTGGAATAAATTATATATTTATTTTTTATATTTATCAAATCTGTAGGATGGAAAAGATATTTTATTTATAAATATTTAGTATAAATGTATACATAATTCGTTTGTATAAATATGAATTATGCAAATTTGGTAAATTCAAGATTTTTGAGATATGCAAAGAAAAAAAAACCAAAATTGCGTCAAATATATTTGAAATATATACCGAAAAAGTCATATATTTTCTACATACGCGATAAAATAGTACTATAATCATTGGCACATATTATTTTCATACGTAAAATATAATTTTACATGGTCCACCATAAATTTGACACGTAATATAAAAATAATACATGCGAAAGATATGTATTATTGTTTGAAAAATGTATTAATTCCTCAAACGACCATTATATTTCAGTTTACTAGTTTTAAAAAAATCGCATTCTTGAAATACAATTTTACACAATTTTCACGCATTATAAATGCCCATATCTGCATTGTTCCTGTCTTAATTTCCCGCGTATTAAAAATATGCCACGTATACGATTGTTCATCGAGCCTCTCGTTGATTAAAATTTTTTTTTTCTTTTTCAATTAATCATTATTCGTGTTTAAGGAGGCGCACAATATGGTGAGAGCGGCTAACATGCGTCAGGCAAACGCGGAAAGACTGCTGGAGGAAAGTCGCATGAAGTCCGAAGTTTTAGCTGCCGAGGTAGCAGCATTGAAGACACTGGTCCTTACGTCAACCCCAGCGAGGCCAAATCCACATTTGCATCCGCAGATCGACACGAGATGTCGTTCGTCCGGCAATAATTCCGAGGATCCGGGTATTTTCACCAAGAAACATCGACGCTCACCGTCACACTTCAATCTCAAATACGGACGTGAAAATTCACCGCCAGATTCGCCGATAAAAGAGCCGAGAACGTCTCTGCCGAGCGACGCGAATTCGATGGAACGGGAGTCGTGGGAACGCGAGAGAGACAGGGAAAAGCGTGATCGTGAACGCGATAATTCGTTCAGGGACAGCAAGGATCGTGGCGATACGAAGGATTTCGGTGTCGAGGTTGATCCGCGCGTGCACGCCGAATTTTTACGATGGAAAGCCAATCCGAGTATCGACAAGACCGATCCATTTGTCTCGAGGGTATTCAACGAGGACATTGATCTGTCGCTCGATTTTCCAAATGTCGAGCTCGGCACGAGAGTACGCCAGGCCGTCCTCGACGATATTATATTCATCGAGGCTGTCAGCGAGAAGAATAAACTCGCATTTCCCAAGTGAGTCTCAATCTTACGAATAACGAAACCGAGAGAGAAAAAAAAAAGAAACGAAATTGGAAATTTTGCTTCCTCATTATTTCGTTGTTTCCTCATTATTTTTCATTGCTTCCTCATTATTTTGTACCGATCGCGAATCTCTCTCTATGAGATTTTCAATTTTTGCTTCCTCATAGGACCCTTTGTTCGTGATAAAATAATAAGGAAGGAATGTCCAAGTTTATAATTTGCACACGCTTTTTGCCACGAATCAATAATTTCAAATTTTTAACGTTGTTTCAAAAGACATTTTTATGTTTACAGCATCAAAACTGCGGAAAATTTGTCCCTAAGCGATTTGGCTAAATCAATAACGTTGAACTAGTAACCATTACTCGCATCGCCGAATTTTTGTGGCAAATGCCGGCTCGATATTGTCAAATTTTAAATATTTCATTGAATATTTATGGAAAATTGAAATGCTTCCTCTAACTTTCGTAAATTTGCTAATATCGAGCCGGCGCTTGCCATGAAAAAAAAAAGCCAGAAGATCCTAATGTTCGTTAAAATTTTAATTATGCTATTAAATCATAAAATCCATTGACGATTTGAGTAAAGATAATGAACAAATTTTCTGCAGTTTTGACGTTTCAAACTTTGAAACAACGTTAAAAAATTTGAATTCTTGAAATCGAATTCGTGGCAAAAAGCGTGAAAATTAGAAACTTTCACAACGCTTCGTCATTAATTTATCACGAACAAAAAGCTTGCCCTGTGAGGAAGCCAAAATTGAAAACCTCATTGAGAAAGAGCTTCGCGATCGTGATAAAATAATGAGAAAGCATTGTGCAATTTTTTAGTACTTCGACTTTTACGTATCCCATCCCTTTATCTCTTTCAATTTTCATACTTCACTTGACTCATTGAGATTGACGCTACTTTCCAATGCACTAATGTGTCGCATTTACGCGAGGGCACAGGGAAACTGCAGAAAATAGACCCAATCTGACCGATAAGATTACCGAGTTTCAGTCGTATTATAATATATATTTTTAAAAAATCGTATCGTAATATATATTTAAAAATTCAAAATTTTTAAGAAATCACAAACTATTTGGCAAATATTTTCAAACTCAATGTCGTAATCAAATTTATCAAAAATATTCTGAGATGTCAAAATGAAGCTCAATTTGTTCCCTTCGAAACGACGTTTGTTAAATTTGATAACGTCGATTTTTGACTGAGCCATCGAACTTTTGCTTCGGCTGAAAATTTCGACCGGTGAACCCAAACTTTTGAGCGGGAGCGTCTATATATTTTTGGATTGGAGGCTGAGAAGCATAAAATAAAATTTAAATACCCTCCCCCAAGGAGTATGCATTACTTAGCACGAATCCTTATCTACAATATTCATTGCCGGTTTTCGATTTGCATAGAAATATTTTTTTCTCATACAAAAATGTAAAATTCGTTTTTCATTTATTCAATGGGAACCATAAGAATTGTAAATAATGAGTTTACAAAGAAATCTTGAAAATTTCAGCCTAATACTTTTTTTTTTTAAGCATCGAATTGTACGTTTCAAGAATTTTTTTTAATGCGGAAAGTTTTCGGGTACAGAGATTTTTTTGTCATACAAATAAGTGGGCGATACAACGGATGTTTACAGATTTTATTTCTATGGACTTATTTTTCGTTTTCACGAAAATATTTATTAAAATAAAAAGCCAATGTGACTTTTGGAAAAGTACAAAGAGTAATGACGAATACGATTGTTATTATCTTTTTTGTTTTTTTTTGCAATACTCATGGCAGAGTAAACGAACTTGGTAGAATTTTTTCCACAATCATATAGATCAAAGAAAAATCTTCGTTAGTTGTCTTGAGTAAAAAAAAAAAACACGTTTAATCGCATTTCGACCTTGCTCTATCAGCTTTCTGATAAAATTTTATTGAGACAATGTCAACAAATTCCATATCATGAATTATTTACCATTGACTTTTAACGCACGACATTTTCCCTGACGTAATAAAAAGAAGGCGCTATTTTTTTTTGCCCCCATTGTCTGCAGGAAGTGTGCTTTGCTGGAAGCCCCGCGTCAGTGTCACTATCGCATGAGATTATCGGATCAGGAAAATCAATGGCACTGTATATCCCAGATTTGTCGCAATCGCGTAAGCAACACGTTTAATTGTTTCCCAAATTTTTATCAGTTAAAACGTGCATTTACGTTCGTTGTATCGTGATATATTCGCGTTATTTGTTTATTTTTATTTTTATTTTTTTTTTTTCCAATTTAGATAATCGCTGTCTGCGATTTTCTCAATTATCTGCGATACGTCGAGCGTGGCCTCGTCAAGAGTTCAGGTGAGTCTTCCTTGAATTTTTGTGTCTGCAAAAGTAGAATAAAAAAATATTTTACGAGCTCAGAGTTATTTTTTTGTTTGTACATTTACAGTTACAAAAATCGAAGAACGAACTTGAAATTTTGTATTATATTTATTTAAACAACGGTCAGATTTGAATTTCATGTATTCTCTGTGCGCAAAGTGGGCAAAATAGTGGGATAATCGATCGTCACGAGCACAGTGGCGAGTTTTGGTACTTTCAGTACTCCTCATACTGGCCATAGGAGAGATTGAGTTGGAGGATGGACTGCCAGTTGAAAAGTGACAATTTTATAATAAAAAAAATAAGAATTGTCATTCGTAGATAAATTCGTAGCGAGGTTATTCGATTGTTTTATATAAATTTTTCAAGGATCACAACATATGCTCTCTCACGAGTGCATGAAGTACCAAAAATGGCCGCTAGGGACGCCACTCGGGGTCATGCGCACAGCGAAATGGCTTTTTGAAAAATTTCTTCTTCATTCCACTCATAAGAATTTTGGACAAACTTCAATTCAACTTCCTCATGGAAAATTGTAAAAATAGTTTTGTTTTTTTTTTTGAGCTCGTGATTATCTGCAATTCGCGTGACACAATGCCAAAGGGACGCCGAACGATAACAAAGAGCGGCGTTTTCTCAATTTTTTTTTTTCCCCCCCGAGATGGCTAATTTTTCAATCGCAGAGTAGATTTTCACGCGCGAATAAATCTCGTATGAAAATTTAATTCCGTTCCGAAGTATCGGGAGTCTCGGAGGAGAAAATAATTGGCCAGCGATGCGATACGCGATGTCGATCCGCGGCGTAAAAAAAATTTTTTCCTCGATTCACGAAAAAATTGTTATTTCAGTGCACGACATCTACTGGGAGATAACACGACTGCGAAAGGAAATGGTACTGGCTCGGCTTGGTCTTGCTCTGTCGTCCTGAATCTCGCATACTAAATAACATTACTATTATTATTATCTAGTCTCTGAATCCGGAGCTGAGCGAGCGATTAACGGTTTTATTTTTTTTTTATAATTTTATTTTTTTTCGTCGAGGAGAAAACGATGCGTCGCATGCTCCATTTCGGAAATTCTAAAAAGAAAAAAAAAAAAACAAACAACAACAAAGGTGCAATGATAATTTTTTTAACGAAAAATTCGTGAATCTCGTTGAAAGAAGGAAGAACGTGAAAGTGTTGAGAGGGAAAATGAAAGCTCTCTTGGACGTGCTCGAATTTTACAGGGTGACAAGAGAATTTATACGACGAAATTGATATTGATAAGAGGCTGTGAATAGACCCGACA
This sequence comes from Rhorus exstirpatorius, assembly GCA_963564615.1. NCBI lineage: Eukaryota > Metazoa > Arthropoda > Insecta > Hymenoptera > Ichneumonidae > Rhorus > Rhorus exstirpatorius. The sequence goes on from OY751313.1 coordinate 48,517,859, forward strand.
GGATAACAGAGATTATCAATTCCTATAAATTGTATATATTATTAAAAAAAAAACACACACACACACACACATAAATGTATAAGATTCTTTGAAAAAACTGACTCACTTGTGGACCTCGTGGTCTCAGATTTTCATCAAACTTTGGATTATGTTCACGTACATCGAGAAAGCAAACGTAATTTTTTCGTTGTTTGTAATTTTTCAACAATAAAAAAAATCAATGATACCATGAACGGGTGACTTTAAATATCTTTAAAAAATAATTTTGCGTGTGCCTGCTCGTTTTACGAGATCATATACTAAAGTTGCACTGAAATTCAAAACGTCCACGAGGTACATTATATATATATATTATACCAATTTATAATTAGACTTGAATTTTAAATTCTGTCGCTCATTGGAATTTTAGTACCTCGTTATAAAAAAAAATCTCGTAAAAGCTCTGGCCTGAAAAATTGTTTTTTTTTTACAAGAGGTGAAAATTTCAAAAAATTCCAATTTTCGTGAGTTTCAAAATGTATACATCGCGAAATTTTTTTGTTTCTTTATTGTTTACGATTGAATGAAAAATTTTGCCAAGCTTCAAGACGTTGCGATTCTTTGAATCCAGTTTTTTTTTTAATAAGAAAAAATCGATGAAAATGGATTCGAATATTTATCGACTGGGATTTAGCTTCATAATGTTAATATTCGAAACGAATTGGCTCGATCAATTTAGACTCAAGTTCAAACCCAATTTTCGGATCAAATTGGTCTAAATTGATCAAGAAAACCTATTTACTTTGCGACTTATCGTTATAAATGTACGACACGATTTTCATGATCAATCGAGACTCGAGTATGAATCAAGAAAATCGTGTCAAATATTAACATTATTCAGCTAAATCCCAGTCAATAGTCATTCGAATCCATTTTTATCGATTTTTTTTCCCCATAAAAAAAAAAGAATATTGATCGGAATTAGATTTTAAAAATCGCGTCGTCTTGAAGTTTTGCAAACATTTTAATTTCCCATTGTAAACAAACACCAAAGAATTACCACGATTCGTGCAATTTGGCAAAATTGAAATTGGAAATTTTTGAATTTTTAATCCCTCAACGGGAAGTAGTAAAAAAATATTTTGTCAGACCAGACCTTTTGCGAGAATTTTTTTTTTTTTGTGATCCAGGTACCCATAATCCCGATGAGCCACAAAAACTGAAATTCAAGGCTAATTTTTTACCGCTCTAAACACGTGTACACATATATATGTAATACGAAGAAGTTCATAAATTTGTATAACTATACTCGTTATGTCCATCGTAAAATCGAAATGTCGATGCCGCAATGTCTCAAAATGCCATGTATATTTTGCGTGTGTAAAAGCCAAATGCACTTTTGGAGTTGGCTCATCGTTTTTCAGTTGAAAAAAAAAAAAGAAAGGAAAGAAAAGAAAGAAAAAAGCAATTCGTCACGTATACGAGAGAGCGTATCGTATGTAATTGCATAACAATTGAGCATGTGAATAGTTTACTTTAATTTTTTTATACGCATTTTTTTAAACCCCTGTCCCTCTATATTTCTTTTTTTTTTTTTTTATCATAACGTTGTTCTTTTTTGTTCGCTGCATCGGCACATCGAGGTATGTAGAATAATCGACGTTCGTAAAAACATTCCGAAACGGTGTAAAAAAATTCACAAAGTTATCGGAGAATCTCAGTGCTGTTGTCTTCCATGGCTGATAGAATAGATTTTGATTCGTCGAACGATCGACAAAAAAAAAAGCAAAAAAAACAATGTATAGAACTCTGAACGAAATTTTTATAGCTCTAAGCATCGATGTTGAATTTTCGAGATACTCGCATGTTTTTCGTCTTTTTTTCGTTTTGTTTTTATAAGAAAGAAAAAAAAAAAAAAAAACTGTCGTCACAATGGTGAATATTGATAGTAGATCGTGGCGAAGGAAAGTTCACGATCAAACGTGTATTAAATGTAAATAGTATCGCATTCTTGTATTAAAAAAAAAAAAAAAACAAATATACAAACAAAATAAAGGTTATTGTCATTGTGAAATCTCGAGAGAAGACGTTGATTTTTTTTTCAGGATTAATTTTGCTAACACAATTCCGTACAAATCCCCAGAACCTTTGGATTAAATGAGAATGAAATTATTTAGATTGTTTATGATATAGCTATGAATTTTATCGATGATTATTAATCATTAGTAACGATCATTATTATGCTGTAAATATTTTTATCTATTTCGTTCGTATCGAATAAAAAATATTTTTCGAAATTTTTCTCGTCGTTTTTCACTCGGCAGTTTATTAATTTTCATGCAAAAAACATATCGCATATGCCATGTTTCAGTATAAAAATTTTCGCAAGAAACTATAGAGCGATAAATGGGAGAGAGAGAACATAAAAAAGTATTTGCCAACAGTACGCTTTTTTTTAAGCCCTGACAATGATTCATAAGGATAATTAATTGCCTATTATTGATATTATCAGTATTGTGTATTATCAATTATTGAATAAATCGAGAATGGGCGAGCGAGAGAGAAGTGGGGGTTCGCGTCAAAGAGCGCGCTGCCCAGTGTAAGCGAGAGCGTGGTGCGCAGCGAGGGGAGTGGGGGAAGGAGTAAGAGAGAGGAGTCATGCCGGCGCCCCGGCCGGTCAGGCAGTTTCAGGTCGTCGGTCGCCGCCGGTCGCCGGTGTCGGTTGTGTACGCGTCGGTGTTCTCGCGAAGTGTTTAATAAAATGAATAATAAAAACGATAGACATGCTACATGATATTATTTCACAATAAAACAATCGTAACTAATTGTTTGAAACAAAATATAAATAATTATAAATTTAAAAAATGATTAATATTCATATTAATATAAATTATTTATTATTTTAAAACGTACGAATCGGTAGTGAGACGCAAGTAGTCATGACGCAATTCCTCGGACAATGACGCAACGGCTATTTCTACACGTTTCCTCGCCTTATCAGTACTGTGTATAATCAATTATTGAATAAATCGGGAATGGGCGAGCGAGAGAGAAGTGGGGGTTCGCGTCAAAGAGCGCGTTGGCAGTGTAAGCGAGAGCGACGTGAGTAGGAGTAGCGGCGGAGTGGGGGAAGGAGCAAGAGAGGAGAGAGGAGTTATGCCGGCGCCCCGGCCGGTCAGGCAGTGTCAGGCCGTCCGTCGCCGGTGTTGGTCGTGTACGCGTCGGTGTTCTCGCAAAGTGTTTAATAAAATAAATAATAAAAACGATAGACATGCTACATGCTATTATTTCATAATAAAACAATCGTAACTAATTGTTTGAAACAAAATATAAATAATTATAAATAAAAAATTATTAATATTCATATTAATAATAATTATTAATATAAATTATTTATTATTTTAAAACGTACGAATCGGTAGTGAGACGCAAGTAGTCATGACGCAATTCCTCGTACAATGACGCGACGGCTATTTCTACACGTTTCCTCGCCTTTTTTGTTTTATTTCTTAACATTTCGCGCTCACGAGTGAAAAAAAGTGCACTAATATTCAGGAAAAATGAATCTGCGAAGGCCTACAGTATCGTCCTACCGAAATATCCTCGTGAATCGACTACACGTCGAACATAACCTGCCAGACGTTTTTATTCGTGTCTTTTTTTTCTCCCCACGATAAGCCGGATTATCGTTGACAGCTCAGGGTAAGTGACTATCTCGTCTCCAAGACTCTTTTTATTATCCTTATTATTTATTTATTCATTTATATTAGAAAATATCCTTTTTTATTTTATTTTTTTCTCTTAAATCGTACGGAATTTTTTGGCTTTTACGCGTTCTCTCGATCTTCTCAATTTCCATGTCGAATTAAACTTCTCGAGATCCCCTCGAAATTTTTCATTTGCCTTGTCTCTGCGTCTTTCACGCCGCTCTTTCCGCTTGTAGTCCCAGAGACGGAGATCATTCCCGTTACAATTTGGAGCGGGCTCGGTTTTTTATATTCACCTTTGCCTGGAAACTTTTTCGGACATTCCCAAGAATTTACAGAAATGACGGAAGTTCTTTTACCCCGCTAAACGCCTAATCTCCGTTTACTCCGTGACTACTTTGTCGAACAAGAGCGATAGAAACTTCCTACGAGGCGAGATCCCAATGGATCGAATATTTTTTATTACGATTATCGAAAACCTGCTCGATGCCATCTACTGGCTTCTCCTGAATTTTTCTCATTAAATTTTTTTTTTAATATTCAAGAAAATAAGAGAGTCAAATTTTATAAAAAAATTTCCGAATTTGCGAACACAGATTGGACAAACAGACGCTCATGTTTGATACTGAATTTGATCGGAGATAACAAAAATGTGGTCTAGGTTTTCCAGAATTTATGGATTTATTTTTATCTATTTTTTTTTTTTTTCAACTAAAATTTGTGAATCTCATAAATTTGTAACTAAACGAGAGAGGTGCGGTAATGAGAAGGAAATTTTGAATTTGTACTATTTTAATTTATGATGGAATTATTTTGAATAATAATCATAAAAAATTAATTGATAGCAATAAATTAATTATCATTCATTCGGATAATAATTAATTTAATTGTTCATGATTCTTCATTTTATTATGATCGATGGTTTTTAAAATTTTACAAAGCGGGTTCCAAATCAGTCACCTCCTCGCGGCGGAACCTGGGAAATTCATGCTTCGACAATATTATTTATTGTGAAAGCATGAATTTGCTAACGGCTGAATTCGCGTTTTTTTTTTAATTGTGCCTTAAAATGGCTGGTAATCATACCATTAAATAATTTCAATATGCGACTCTTGCATGCTTGCTACGGAAAAAACTCGATATTTCATATATATATATTCCATGTAAATTTCTTGAATCGTTGGGATTAATTTGCAAATGATTCTATTTTTCAGGTTATGTTTCACGCATTGTAGGTTAATTTTCACTATTACCATGTTGCATCTATTTCCTTAGGTTACAGGTTATTTATGTCATGTTTTCACTATTATACGACGTATACAACATTTTTTCATCAATCATGTACTCCAGAACAAAACGTTTTAGGTTTTCACGTTTTTTCATTGCTCCAGGGACTCTTTCTTAGATCTAAGTTAGCCCGTTGTGCCTCAATGTTAAAAGTTCGCTATCTAAGTTTAAGCTAACATTAAGATTTCTCGTTGATTGATCAAATATAATATTTCTATCCGGATATAGGCAGGTATAAGTATAAGATTGCGACTCTCAATCGGTATGAAATACCAACCCCCTATATCTAAGTTAGTCTGTTGCGTATTAAATTTAAGAAATTCTCATCGCAATTTAAGCTAATATTAAGATTTCTAGTGAACTCGATATAATATTTTAATCCAGATATAGGCAGGTATATAGGTATAAGGTCGCGATTCTCAATTGGTATAAAATACCAACCCCCTATATCTAAGTTAGTCCATTACGTATTAAATTTAAGAATATCTCATCGCAATTTAAGCTAATATTAAGATTTCTAGTGAACTCAATATAATATTTTAATGCAGATATAGGCAGGTATAGGTATAAGGTTGCGATTATCAATTGGTATAAAATACCAACCCCCTATATCTAAGTTAGTCTTATTACGTATTAAATTTAAGAATATCTCATTGCAATTTAAGCTAATATTAAGATTTCTAGTGAACTTAATATAATATTTTAATCCAGATATAGGCAGGCATAGGTATAAGGTTGCGATTATCAATTGGTATAAAATACCAACCCCCTATATCTAAGTTAGTCTTATTAAGTATTAAATTTAAGAATATCTCATTGCAATTTAAGCTAATATTAAAATTTCTAGAGAACTCAATATAATATTTTAATCCAGACATAGGCAGGTATAAGTATAAGGTTGCGATTCTCAATTGGTATAAAATACCAACCCCCTATATCTAAGTTAGTCCATTACGTATTAAATTTAAGAATATCGCATCGCAATTTAAGCTAATATTAAGATTTCTAATTGACTTACTATAATATTGCTATACAGATGTAGGCAGGTATAGATATAAGGTTAAGATATCTTAATATAAATACTAACCCCCTCTGTCGAAAGAGGGGATTGGTATTCAAACAAAGCGGAAGCTTTTTTTTTTTTTTTGGTTAGTTTCTGTAGCACAATGACGAAGAGATTGTTCTGGACACTTGTTGCTTGAGATTGGGTCTAGCGCAGCTTCATAACGATTCTCTTTGACGTTGTTGGTATTTTCGTATTTTGGCGAAAATAGAAAATATCTTTGCTACCCTCAATTTCGCAATTATTTCCGCTTTGTTTTTTTTTTCTTATCCCGTTTAATTTTAGTTTCCGAAAATTAGGCAGATACAGGTAGCGACCGCGTTTCCATTGATGGAGTTGGTCCGTGCTTTAGCATGAATGTGACCGTTCGACGGTTGAGGAGTACGTGTTCTGTGGCAATCATGCTTTTGCTACAACCCCATCGGTGTAAAGGTAGTCAGACGAGTAGGCCTACAGGGTAGGCCTACAGGGTATTCCATTTAATTTTAGTTTCCAAAATTAGGCAGACATAGGTAGACACCGCGTTTCCATTGGTGGAGTTGGTCCGTGCTTTAGCATGAATGTGACCGTTCGACGGTTGAGGAGTACGTGTTCTGTGGCATCATGCTTTTGCTACAACCCCATCGGTGTAAATGTAGTCAAGTAGGCCTACAGGGTAGGCCTACAGGGTATCTCGTTTAATTTTAGTTTCAAAAATTAGGCAGACATAGGTAGAGACCGCGTTTCCATTGGTGGAGTTGCTACAATTATATTGCTACAACCCCATCGGTGTAAATGTAGTCGGAGTGGATTAGGCCTACAGGGGATACCACTTAAAAAAAAACGCGCCCACGTTTGCTCTACCTCCGTGGTGGGTGTGGAAATGAGCAAGTCGCAACTTTCTCTAGCTCTATAGGGGTTTTGCAATTCCATGTATGAGAAATCAATTTATATAATAAGAATGTGAAACTATTAATAATGTAATATGTGTAATGATAAAGCATTTTTAATACAAAATTTGGTTTACATTTTTTGTCAATGGATTCGATGGATATACGCATTACTATAGCGATATACATATTTATATTCTGATGCATGAAGATTTCGGGCACAGGAAGAATGCTGATCGAACGAGACAGGTTTGATTCAATTAGAACAGCATATCATACATATTTTTTATCTCCTTTTTTCATAGTGATTGCTTTGTTCTGATATTAATGTATTTTATATTATGTGTAATACGTACTTCGTTAACTCTGTTGATAAAACATTCATAATTTATCGAAGTAAAATAAAATAACAGGTAAAGTTGTCAAATAAATAAAAAAAAAAAAACTTTCCGTTATCCCCCCCCATCCGACGATATCCTTTTACATATCCCCTCAGTCCTCTCAATTTCCATAATTCACTTGACTTCTCAGGATCCTCCATGAATTTTTAATTTGCCTCGTCTCTGTGTGTTCCATGCCGCCCTTCCTGCTCGTAATCTCGGAGACAGACACTGTCTTACAAATTTGAGCACGAATTTTATTTTGCCATTTTCTAAAAACTTTTCTCGACAATCCCCCCCAAGATTAACAGAAAGGACAAGGAGTCTTTAGTCATCCTAGACGCCTAATCTTGCGGCTAGAGGGTTACGGGTAATTTTTCCCAATGGTACGACTACGCTTCGAATAAGAATGATAGAAACGTCTTACAGGACAGTGACTCAACGGAGTTGTATCGTCTCGATTATCGAGATCCTACATGACGTCTCTACAAAGGTTTCCTGAATTTTCATTCATTATCTTACATTCCGTTGTAGGAAAAAATAAGACAGCCAAATTATCCAAATTGGCGAACAAAGATTGTCTATTTTGTGGGCAAGGGGATGATCGTATTTTAAAAAACATCAGATCGCAATTACAAATAAGAGAATTAATTTTTTTTTCACAAAAGTTTGTTGACGAGCTTGTACATTTGCAACTATATGAGAGAGATGGGATGGCAATTTTGAATTTGCACGATTTTTTCGTTATGCAATATTAAAAATTAATTGATTAATAGTAAAAATCAATTGAATACAATTACTTTCAATGATAATTTAATATGTAATGATTGTTCATTTAATTATGCTTGATGATTTTTTTAATTTTTCGAAGCGGGTTCCAAATCAGCGACCTCCACGTGGTGGAACCTGGGGAATTCATGCTTCGACAATATAATTTATTGTAAAAGGATGAATTTGCTAACAGCTGAATTCGCGTTTTTTTTTTTTAATTGTGCCTTAAAATGGCTGGTAATCATACCATTAAATAATTTCAATATGCGACTCTTGTATGTTTGCTACGGAAAAAACTCGATATTTTATATGTATATGTATATATATTCGACGTAAATTTTTTGAATCGTTGGGGTTAATTTTCAAATGATTCTTTTTTTCAGGTTATGTTTCACGCATTGTAGGTTAATTTTCACTATTACCATGTTGCATCTATTCCCTTAGGTTACAGGTTATTCATGTCATGTTTTCACTATTATACGACGTATACAACATTTTTTCATCGATCATGTACTTCGGAACAAAACGTTTTAGGTTTTCGCACGTTTTTTCATTGCTCTAGGGACTCTTTCTTAGATCTAAGTCAGCCCGTTGTGCCGCAATGTTAAAAGTTCGGTATCTAAGTTTAAGCTAACATTAAGATTTCTCGTTGATTGATTAAATATAATATTTCTATCCGGATATAGGCAGGTATAAGTATAAGGTTGCAACTTTTAATCGGTATAAAATACCAACCCCCTATATCTAAGTTAGTCCGTTGCATATTAAATTTAAGAATATCTCATCGCATTTTAAGCTAATATTAAGATTTCTATAGAACTCAATATAATATTTTAATCCAGATATAGGCAGGTATAAGTATAAGGTTGCAACTTTTAATCGGTATAAAATACCAACCCCCTATATCTAAGTTAGTCCGTTGCATATTAAATTTAAGAATATCTCATCACATTTTAAGCTAATATTAAGATTTCTAGAGAACTCAATATAATATTTTAATCCAGATATAGGCAGGTATATGTATAAGGTTGCGATTATCAATTGGTATAAAATACCAACCCCCTATATATAAGTTAGTCTTATTAAGTATTAAATTTAAGAATATCTCATTGCAATTTAAGCTAATATTAAGATTTCTAGTGAACTCGATATAATATTTTAATCCAGATATAGGCAGGTATATAGGTATAAGGTCGCGATTCTCAATTGGTATAAAATACCAACCCCCTATATCTAAGTTAGTCCATTACGTATTAAATTTAAGAATATCTCATCGCAATTTAAGCTAATATTAAGATTTCTAGTGAACTCAATATAATATTTTAATGCAGATATAGGCAGGTATAGGTATAAGGTTGCGATTATCAATTGGTATAAAATACCAACCCCCTATATCTAAGTTAGTCTTATTACGTATTAAATTTAAGAATATCTCATCGCAATTTAAGCTAATATTAAGATTTCTAGTTGACTTAATATAATACTGCTATCCAGATATAGGCAGGTATAGATATAAGGTTAAGATATCTTAATATAAATACGAACCCCCTCCGTCGACAGAGGGGGTTGGTATTCAAACAAAGCGGAAGCTTTTTTTTTGTTAGTTTCTGTAGCACAATGACGAAGAGATTGTTCTGGACCATTGAAGCTAAGATTGGGTTAGTTCCACCTTCATAACGATTCTCTTTGAAATTGCTGGTATTTTAGTATTTTGGCGAAAATAGAAAATACCTTTGCTACCCTCAATTTCGCAATTATTTCCGCTTTGTTTTTTTTATTTATTCCGTTTAATTTTTAGTTTCCAAAATTAGGCAGAAATAGGTAGCGACCGCGTTTCCATTGATGGAGTTGGTCTGTGCTTTAGCATGAATGTGACCGTTCGATGGTTGAGGAGTACGTGTTCTGTGGCAATCATGCTTTTGCTACAACCCCATCGGTGTAAAGGTAGTCAGACGAGTAGGCCTACAGGGTAGGCCTACAGGGTATACCGTTTAATTTTAGTTTCCAAAATTAGGCAGATATAGGTAGAGACCGCATTTCCATTGGTGGAGTTGCTACAATTATATTGCTACAACCCCATCGGTGTAAAGGTAGTCGGAGTGGATTAGGCCTACAGGGGATACCACTTTAAAAAAAACGCGCCCACGTTTGCTCTACCTCCGTGGTGGGTGTGGAAATGAGCAAGTCGCAACTTTCATTAGCTCTAGGGGTTTTGCATTTCCATGTATGAGAAATCAATTTATACAGGGTGGCCCAAAATTAGATGCGGAAAATGATAGGGCTAATAAAGGGCGTCGAGCTGAGTAAATTGATCCCAATAACATGTGGTCTGCGAAGTCGCGTTCGCGAGATACGGCCGATTAAAAAATCCCGCTAACCGCTGGCATGTAGGCAACCGAGTACACAGGAATCATCGGTTCTGAGTCTTGTTGACAAGCGCGCGCGTACGCTGATGCGGAACATAACACTTTCAAATTTACGAATTTCAAACGAAAACACTCTTGGCATTGAATTTTCGCCAAACACAACGACAAGGATGGATGGAACAACAGCGATGGAAATGGCCTGTTATCATCCATCCATGCTAGACTGTGTCGACAGTCGATCGTTATCATTCAGTTTGATTGTTCTTGTCAACAAGACTCAGAACCGATGATTCCTGTGTACTCGGTTGCCTACATGCCGGCGGTTAGCGGGATTTTTTAATCGGCCGTATCTCGCGAACGCGACTTCGCAGACCACATGTTATTGGGATCAATTTACTCAGCTCGACGCCCTTTATTAGCCCTATCATTTTCCGCATCTAATTTTGGGCCACCCTGTATAATAAGCATGTGAAATTATTAATAATGTAATCTGTGTAATAATAAAGAATTTTTAATACAAAATTTTTTTTACATTTTTTTTTCAATTGATTCGATGGATATACGCTTTGCTATAGCGATACGCATATTTATTCTAATGCATGGAGATTTCGGGCACAGGAAGAATGCTGATCGAACGAGACAGGTATGTTTCAATTAGAACAGCATATCATACATATTTTTTATCTCTTTTTTTTTCATAGTGATTACTTTGTTCTGATATTGATATATTTTATTTATGTGTAATACGTACTTCGTTAAATCTGTTGATAAAACACCCATAATTTATGTAAGTAAAATAAAATAACAGGTAAAGTTGTCAAATAAATTAAAAAAAAAAACTTTTATTCATCCCCCCATCCGACGATATCCTTTGGCTTTTACATATCCCCTCAGTCCTCTCAATTTCTGAATGTAATTCGTTTGACTTCCCAGGATCATCCATGAATTTTTTATTTGCCTCGTCTCCGTGTGTTCCATGCCGCCCTTCCCGCTCGTAGTCTCGGAGACAGGCACCGTCTTACACATATGAGCACGATCTGCATTTTGCCATTTTCTAAAAACTTTTCTCGACAATCTCCCAAGATTAACAGAAACGACAAGGAGTCTTTAGTCATCCTAGACGCCTAATCTTGCGGCCAGAGGGTTACGGGTAATTTTTCCCAATGGTATGACTACGCTGTCGAATAAGAATGATAGAAACGTCTTACAGGACAGTGACCCAACGGAGTTGTTTCGTCTCGATTATTGAGATCCTACATGACGTCTCTACAAAGGTTTCCTGAATTTTCATTTATTATCTTACATTCTGTTGTGTGAAAAAATAACACAGCCAAATTCTCCAAATTAGCGAAAAAAGATTGTCTATTTTGCGGGCAATGGGATAATCGTATTTTCAAAAACATCAGATCGGATTTACAAAGAGAATTAATTTTTTTTTTTCACGAAAGTTTGTTGACGAGCTGCTTGTACATTTGCAATTATATGTATGAGAGAGATGGGATGGCAATTTTGAATTCGCACGATTTTTTCGTTATGCATTATTAAAAATTAATGAATTAATGGTAACAATTAATTGAATATAATTACTTTCAATGATAATTTAATATGTAATGATTGTTCATTTAATCATGCTTGATGTTTTTTTTTAATTTTTCGTAGCGGGTTCCAAGTCAGCCACCTCCACGTGGTGGAACCTGGGGAATTCATGCTTCGACAATATTATTTATTGTAAAAGTATGAATTTGCTAACGGCTGAATTCACTTTTTTAAAATTGTGCTTTAAAGTGCCTGGTATTCATACCATTAAGTAATTTCATTACATGACTCTCGCGTGCTTTTACCACAGAAAAAACTGTTTGCATGCATTTTCTATGTTTCTTTCTAATAATGTGATTCTATACGTTTTGTTTAATTGTGCGTAAGATGTGTTTAAGTATATATATTTCACTTGAAATGTTTAAATCATTGGGGTTAACTTGCAAATGATTCTTTTTTTTCAAATTATATCTCACGTATTGTAAATTAATATCACTATTATCCATGTCACATCTATTTCTTAGATTATAGATTGTTTATGTTTCATGTTTCCATTATTACATGATGCACAAATTTTTTCATCGATCATATACGTTGGAACAAAAGGTTTTAGGTTTTCAAGTTTTTTCATCGCTCTAGAGACTTTTTCTTCGATCTAAGTAATCCCGTTGTGCCATAATGTTAAGAGTTTGCGACCTAAATTTAAGCTAACATTAAGATTTTTCGTTGACTGATTAAATATAGTAATATTTCTGTCCGGATATAGGCAGGTATAGGTATAAGGTTGCGATTCTCAATCGGTATAAAATACCAACCCCCTAGATCTAAGTTAGTCTATTGCGTATTAATGTTGAGACATTCTCATCGAAATTTAAGCTAATATTAAGATTTATAGTTGACTTGCTATAATATTGCTATACAGATATAGGCAGATATATTTCCATGTTTAAATATAAGCAGGTATACGTTTAAGGCTATAAGATTTTCAATCGGTATAAAATACCAACCCCCTAGATCTAAGTTAGTCCGCTGCGTATATTAATGATAAGAGATTCTCATCGCAATTTAAGCTAATATTAAGATTTCTAATTGACTTACTATAATATTGCTATACAGATATAGGCAGGTATAGATATAAGGTTAAGATATATCTTAATATAAATAAGAATCCCCTCTGTCGACAGAGGGGGTCGGTATTCAAACAAAGCGGAAGATTTTTGTTAGTTTCCGTGGCACAATGACAAAGAGAATGTTCTGGACAATTGATTCTCAGCTAATTAGTTCGAGTCCCAGCTCTATAACGTGACTCTTTGTCATCGTCGGTATTTTATATTTCTCGAAAATATAAAATTTCTTTGCTACCCTCAATTCCGTAATTACTTCCGCTTTTGTTTTGCAGTTCTTCCAGGGCAATATTATTTGCAAGTTTAGTGTCTTATATTTTTTTCAAACATAACATTCGAAAACGTTCGGTGCGTATATTTAAGCTAAAATTAAGATTTCTAGTTGAATAATATAATATTTTTATCCATATATAGGCAGTTTCGAGATAAGGTTAAGGTTTTCACTCGATATAAAATACCAATCACCTCTGTTCACAGAGGGGGTTGGTATTTAAACAAAGCGGAAGCTTTTTGTTAGTCTCCGTAGCACAATGACGAAGAGATTGTTCTGGACACTTGATCCTCGACTTTTTTGTTGGGGCGCAGCTCTATAACGAGACTCTTTGTCGTTGTCGGTATTTTACATTTCTCGAAAATATAAAGTGCCTTTGCTATCCTCAATTCCGTAATTACTTCCGCTTTGTTTTGCAGTTCTTCCAGGGCAATATTCTTTGTAAATATTGTCTTATCATTTCTGTTCAGGTTTTATATATTTTTATCAAACATAACATACCAAAACGTTCTCAGTCGTATTTACTTCCGGTTTGTTTTTTTTTTCGGCTGGCTAGCAATGGGCCACGGACTGCCGACCACGACAGTATGCGGTAGCTATGCTAGTGCATTAGTATAGATCTACTCTACATACGTCGTAGTAAGTTGGACGATGGTCAATTTCCTGCCTGCCTATATGCCACAATCGAAGAGCGGAGTATATTCATCCCGGCAAGCTTCTAACTGCTAGTTCGCAACTTGTTAGGCAAACGACATGTCACTGTTTTCCGGTAGTTTTGTAGCTCTGATTCCGCGATCAAATATCTCTCAACTACTAGTTTTTGGCTGTTTTGCGGGACACAGATCTCAACTACGAGTTGTGTACTTGTTCGACAGACACGGCTTTCAACTGCTAGTTTTGTACTTATTTATCAGGAAACAGCCTTGTAGATTTGTCGCACTCATAGGCGTGCTGCCCACGATGGAACCGTGGCGAAATTTGCACTTTCGTCACGGCACTGTTATACGCATGTCCTGTTCGAGCGCAATGGCATGGGGTCGGCTCCCAACTGCCGGATTTCTATTTCTTGCACTTGACGCGCAGGGGGCAGCAGCCAGGTCATTAGTTTTATTTCTGGGATACTGTAATTCCTCATTGATTGGCACGGCGATGCGAGAGAATTTTTCTGAAAAAGTGGCTAGATGCTCGAATTCCGGAAAGCGGCTACTTGCCGTGGGATGGGTTTGCGCATTAAAGCTACCAATTAGGGGCAATTCTCTCTGCTGATTGTCGGCATTTTATGCTTAACATTTTTTTCTTCAACGTATGTTATGTTTGAAAAATTATACCAACCTTCTCAGTTGTATCTAGTTCGGATTACTGTAGGTAGATAGGTAGAGACCGCACTTGCATCGATAAGGTCACGTTTTAACATAAGTGCGACGGCGATGTAAATCTGTCTCTCGCTCTCATGCTAAATCTCAAGCCCATCGATGTAAAGGTAGTCAGAGTGGAGTAGGCCTACAGGGGATACCACTTAAAAAAAAAACGCGCCCATATTTGCTCTACCTCATGGTGGGTGTGGAAATGAGCGTTTCACAATTTTCATTTTAGCTCTACAGGTGCTTTGCATTACGATGCATGAGATATGAATTTATCTTATAAGAACGTAAAAATACTATTAATAAAATATGTATAACAATATAGAGTTCTTCTACTACAAAATCGTGTGTGAATTACATATGGTTATATATAACTCGCTGTATATTTATTTAAACAAATTTACATTTTTCAGCGTTTTATTGTCAAAATTCAATATCCGATAATTGAGAACTTGCATGTAAACGATTTTCTCCTTTTTTTTTTATCATTCTGTCACAGTTAAATATTTTCTGAAGTCAATAAACATTGCATTAATTTCTTTAAGCAAGTAAATTATTATTTCTTGAGGTGTAAAAATTGTAATAAATTTACAGGCTCTGCGGGCCGAGTGACGTCACAACACCCCTCGATACTATAGGGCAAGGTTTATGCCCGGATTTTTCACCTAGCGTTATCTTCCGAATAGATGAATTATCAGATAGATAATCCATGTTAAAAGCGTACGATATCTATCGGATAACTTTATCCGTCGGTTAAAAAATTGGCGAAAATAAATAATTGGTCTGTGTAATATATATTATAGCATATGTAATTTAAAAAAATAATCAATGATACATGAAAGCGACATCTGCAAATTTGCCAAGAACAGATTTAGAGATGTTCCTAACGCAAATAAATGCTTCTTCTGGTGTCGTTACAGTCGTGCTTTTGCAACATGTTACAAAACCATATTTGTACACTTTCTTCGATTGTTCAGACACATTAGTCATGTTTAAATCTCATTAAGATTTTTTGGGTTAGGAATAATCAGCTACTTGAATTTCTTAATTTTACCGCTACAGGCGTTGCTGCGCGCTGGGTCGTTGTGACGTCACTGTCACGTGATATACGTTTGAGATGGAATTTTCAAGCTGATATAATTAATCAAATAATAATGATAATGAATAACTGAAAAACCCTATGTGAATGATTTCGATTTTGAATTATTCATGAAAATTAGAAAACCCTTAATTTCTCATAGTCATTAGAATAGGCACTTGCTGTGCCCGTGGGTGGTTATAGAAAAAATTTGTGTTGACTCAGAGCCTGGCCCGCGCAATAACACGATTTATTCGAATAAATTTGACTAAAAGAAAAGAAAAAATATATATATAAACAAATAAATAAATTGAAATAAAGTAAATAAAATCATATGTTGAATAATTATATCTCTTAAATAAATTAAAAGTTGAAAATAATGCTAGTTCTCTGTTATGCAATTTAACAAATCCCTTAAACGATTATAGTAACAGAAAAAATAAAGTTCAAGTTGCAGGGCTAACTTTATAAAGCTGCTATTTCGTCCAGACGGTCCAGACGGTATTGATGACAGAGGTATACTGATATTATTATTATTATTACTACTAACAGCTGGTCAGCTGTTTGATCAGCTGATTCATTCACTCATGTCCTGTTGACCCCTATGCCCCCATTCAATGAAACTTGCGAACAGTGATCTGACATGAATGATCGATTTTGTTGATACCAGAGTGTCAAACTTTTACCAATCCTGAAAATATATTTCCCCGCATGTCCCACGTGAATTTTTTTTCATTTTTAACGTGTTCAATGTCCATTGCCATGGGCCCTGATGGGCCTCATATCGATATTCAAAATTAATTTTCGTAGTTCAAAAGAATTTTTCGTTTTCGTGCACGCGAAGAGTACTTTATAGATATATATTTATAAGTGTACAAAGTGATAGCACATCGTTTTTAACAAAACTACGTTTTATTGTCACAGTAAAACAAAAACCGCGAAAAACTGTAGAACGAAAACTAACCTCAAAAATACATATTTTCTTTGTTTACGAAAAAACAAAACGTTCATACAATATTTTTTGTTCAATATTTTACTTGGAAAAATTTCCGATATGTTTTCGTAATTAAACACATCGCGTCGCGAAACGTTAAAAAGTCTTTAATTTTTTTATCTCTTTTTTTTTTTTAAATTACTTTGTTTGCAGAGAGCGCGCGCGTGACTCGAAAAGGTGGCAATACCCCTCTGGATCTTTGGAGGACTCGATCCGAGTCTTTTGATTCCTTATATCTCAAGTCTGCGAGTCAATTGAAATTTCTTTTTTTAAGTTTTCTTTAATTTTTTTCGTCCGCTTGAAATAATTTTACAGATCTTTATGAATGATAGTTGAACAAAAAATTTTAGACCAGATTTATCATGTGGAAGGGTCCAAGGGGGATCGAGCTGGCATAAAATGACTCGAATAGCGTTTTTTTTTTGTTAATTAAAATTTTACTCCCGAGTATGAAGATTGGAATTGAAAAATTTCGGGTCCATATTTTTTTTTCACCCACCAATTGTAAGTGGAGAAAAATTGAAATTCATGAATTATTGATATCGAATGAGTTTCGATGAAAAAAAAAAAATTAGATCTACGAGTCGTCGCAGAATGCCTCCACGTCTCTCGGGATGCAAAAAAAAAAAAACGACGCAGAGCTGCATTATTCGAACGCATGAATGATTTTTTCTCTCTCTCTCCGTTTCCGGTATTAATTTTTTTTCCCCTATTTAACTACGCAAACGCAGTTTTGCTTTTTGATCACACACGTGTATAACGTTAAGCTATACGGCGCGAATAATATGTAATTTTCAAATTATTTTTGTCTCTTCCGTTCAAGCAGTGACTCGCTCCGCGATCTCAATTCTAATGCAGAAGCTAACAAAGCTACATATATTATCACGAGTAAAATTTTTTCAAAAAAAGTACCCTGCTTGTTTGCGTTAGATCCACTTTAACAAATAAACAAAAGGAAGCATCATAACGAGTTTTAAAAGATTTAAAAATTAACGAATTTTCTTTTGAATCATTCATTCCACTTACGATTTCACGCGTAGTGGACGAACACAAAAATAAAATGACTTGAAATAAAATGGTAAAACTTCTTATTTTTCGTTTCCGCTGCAATGTTCAAAACTTTGTAGCAAAAAAAAAAGCCTAACCCATCGCCCAATCGGTTATCGCATGAAAATTTTATTTTATTTTATTTTTCCCATCGTATTAACACGAATGTAAAATATATTTAGTCATCGGAGCCATATTATCGATCATTGCATCTTTTTCATTTTATTCGCTATAAATACATTTTTTTTTTAAGTCTCTATCTTTGTACATAAGCCTCGTTATTTTTGTTGGGGGCGGGGGGTGTATATCAGTCTCTTGGATTGTCGATCATGCTGCAGGGAACTAATACCAATTTGGGTATCATACCGGGTGGGGTGACAAAGCGTTGAGTATTTTCGCTACTCTTGAAATATCGCATCTCTGCCTCCGTGACGATTTTGCAAACGGCCATTTTAATGTCTACCTGAGCCTCGAGCGGTAATAATTTTACCGTACGCGCCATACTGTCGAAGAACAGTTGCGTGCTATTATTTTCATTGATATCGTTCGATCTCGCGATTGTTTCGCGACTCGGATCATCCGAGACGGTCATTGCTGACGAAATCGAATTCATGATGTTCGTATTCTTCGTTTCGGCAGCTCGACGAGTCTTACTCTTTGATATGCCGCAACCGTCGGACGTTTCCGACCTCATCGTCGAATCGTCAATTTTCATTCTCTTTGGCCTGATCTTACGATATTTCGACTCTATCACCCGTTGCCGGCTTTCATCGCCGTTTTCCCTGTCGTTCACGAATTTCCATTCGGCCAATTCCGCCCCGACGTTGTCGAAATCTTCCGTCGATTCCGAATTCTCGGGCACCGGATCGGCGCTCGTTTCCTCCAAAACTTCGAGATACTCGCTGTAATCATCGTCCTCGCGATCCTCCAACTGTTCCAAGAGTCCCTCCGTCTCCATCGATCCGCTGTTTATATCACGAATATATTCCTCCGTCAGTTCGACGCACTGAGGCTGATAATCCGCCTCGTAACTGCGAGACACATCGAAACTTGTAGTTTCGTGGGGAAAAGCTGCGATCGACGATGGGGATGTCGGAGGGGGAAGAAGAAGAAAAAAAGAAAAAAAAAAAAAAAACGGAAAATTGTCGCATTTTTTTTTCCTTTGCGACGGTTAATAATCGATTTCACTCACGGAAATTTAAGAAAACCCAGATGATCCTCGAATATCCACTTCTTTCTTCTTACTCCCTTGTCCGTTTTGTTTTTGTACTTTAGTATACGACAGTACGTGTCGCGCAAATTTTTCCATCTGAGTCTCATCCAGCCGGCTAAAAATTATGAATTACTTTAATGAATTTTTATTCATTCAAATAATTGATATGAAATAAAATAAATAAATAAATAAAAAAATTACATTATTAAGCTTAATTTATAAAATTTTTCAACGGACTGTCTTATTCGATAATCTTACGGTCTAGGGTAAGCTCGTCGGATATTCTTTTCCAAACTTTTTGCCTGAATTCTTGAACCTTTATCGAGGTACCCTTGACATCGTTGATATAAAGTACGGGATGTTGTTTTATTGCTTCAATGATTTTGAGAGATATTTTGTGAGTATCGGGCGGCATTGTCGGCATCATATTTAATAACGAATGTTCAATATTGTTCTAATTTTCTATGAGAAATCTGAAAGAGAAAAGGGTTCTTGGGATTTGCAATTTTCAACATTTAAATTGCAGTAAATAAATAAATTACAAAATGTAATTCGTGAAATTTTAATATTCTTATTACAATTATTAATTTTATTTCAAATTGATACATTCATTGATGTATATTGCATGATACGTAATATATATATATATATATATATCTATTTTCTATACAAAGTTTAACCCGTTTGTGTATAGTTAAACAAATACATATAAATTTTAACTTATTCGATAATTTTTTTTTCTTTTTTTATCATGCAGAAGTAAATTTAAACTAGCGAGAAGAAATTTTCAATATTTTTTTGCTGTTAATAATAGACAATATTTTTCATTTAAATGGTTCGCTGCCAGTAAATAATACTCTTCGGGTTCGACGTCAGTCAAAGTATATAAACAAGTAAACATTCTCGCGTGAGCACGCAGCATGTACTTGTCTGATGATTGGTCGTCATAAACAAGTTTTATGAAACATACCTGAAATCCGTGAAAATTCCCGCTGCGTTCTCAATAATGAAGGGTTCACGTTAATGAAACGACAAACTGCAAACGACAAATTTCGTCCACGTCGGAGCGACCGCCATATCGTTAAGCTTTTCCCCCACCTCGCGCCAACGCTATTTGTGCCGTCACGCCTATACTTTTGGAAACTCCGCGAATACGGAATAACGGAAGTAGGTGGCGACCTCGAGCGTCGTATAATTCCAAGTTTCAATGAGATATCTCTCTACTCTTTTGCCCTTCTATGTGTTCATTGGGTTAACCATACTTCGAGGTTGTCAAAGTGTCGTTTTGGTGGTTAGCCGAAAAGATTTACATAACATCGGAAAATATTGGATACGGATAAATTTCGGGTTTTGTTGTTTCTTCGTTTTAAGTAAGGAACAAAATGCAAGCCGTTCCAACTGGTCTGAGAACTCATTCACAAAAAGTATGCAGCTATTACAAGAGAGCTTTGCGTAATCTCGAGAGTTGGTACACGGAATTTGATCAATACAGGTATTTTTTTTTTTTTCGATTCCCTGTTTTTTCGTCGGATCATCTACACATATTAGTAGGCGATCAACGAAATAAGATTCCTGAAAAAAAACATTGATTTAACCTTGCTGTTTACGTCTCTGGAACACTGACGGTGTGACAAAAGTGATTTTCTATTGTTTTTACTGACCTCCGAGTTTAGGGGTGTTTTCGAGTGACATATTTTGCAATGATTACTGAATTATTATCAATGTTTGACACAAAGTTGAAAAATAGAAAGAATTACGTGAATTTTGAATATGTTCTCATACAGAGTCTACAGATTATTCTTGAAAAATTTCAGGGTTATTTACCGACTGGTTTTATCGATATATCTTCTTGAAAATCTCTAATGTTTTCTTTTACATAATTTATCGAGCACACCCGTTATCCAATGAAAATGCTAAATATTGATAAAAATTCTTCAAAATGGAACAATTTCGATGCAGCACAAAAAAACATTTTTTTCATATTTTTCTTCATGGAGAAATTCAATTTTTTTTCAATTATTTACACAAACGATTGAGGGAAATTTATGGGAAAAATTGGATCTAATAAACAAGATTAGGTATTACAATTCAGGAAAAAAAATATTTTTTTCTGGATATTTAGTTAACATTTTTCTTTTTAATTTTAAAAAATAATTTTACAACATTGTTGTTGAAGCTTTATTTAAATTTAATTTATTTAATATTAATTTAAAAAAATTTTTAACTTATTAAGATCTGCTACAATTCGTAAAAATATGCGGGCAAAAAATCCTCAAATATATTACTTTTACTATTTCCAACCTTCGTACAAGTTAACGTTATGTTTTCGGTATAAATTTCATGCCTTTGGGGAATATTCATTCGTTTATTCAATAAACCAAAGACCTTGTCGACTATCTACACTTTTTTTCTTTACTATATCTTACTTTTTGCAATCAATCAATAGTGGAGTTTTATTTGCATGACTTTAAAAATTTTTTTTACAAAATAATATAATGTTCATACCATACATATTCCTTTGCCTACTTTCTAACAATATCCTTCTCACACGCATCGTATTCTAACACCTTTCTCTCTTCTTTTACATTCATCCCTCTACTCCACAGCTCTCTTTTTTCCCCCCTTACTCATTTTTTTTTTACAGACCTCTATGTCCCTACAGTAATCACACATTCCTTTTTGTATTTTCCCACAAAACATATTTATCATTTCTCCCTTTATTGTCCCTTCATCAATTCCTTCCATCCATACCTCAGCATTCTTTCTTGCTTTCTCTGTCGCTAACTTTCTTCCTTTTTTTTTACATATTAGTAAATGCTCCATCGTTTCATCTTCTTCTTCACGTATCCTGCACCTCCGATCCTTCTCTCCTTTCTTTTCCGCCCTTCCTATGTTGCCGCATCTTAAACCTTGTCCACATTTATTTATCTCCTCCTCCACGATGTGCTTGTACATTGGGTTGTACGATGAATTTCTTATCTTTTTCCCTTAGAATTTAATTTTTTAATTTTTCTAGCCCCTTTTTTATTCTTTTATCCATTCTTTCCCCATCCCTTTGTTCCCTTATCATCGTTATTACGTCTTCTATTTCCGTCTCTTTAACTAAATTCTTCCCCCCATTTTGATGGTTCACCATTCGTGATCGCCCTTATCTCTTCCATCGAGCAAATTTTTCCAGCAAATATTTAGTCTCTCCTCCATTGCATTATCTCACTTTTCTCAGTTTTGGCTTTCGTCATTGAGGAAACGCCTCGAGTATCTTGCAAAATTTCGAGCAAGCAATTTGTAAGATTGAACTTGCAAATTTTTTTGTCTTCATACGGATATCGCGTAGTTTTGCCTTTTCTTTAATTTCACGAGTACTAATTACTGGCTTAGTTCAATATCAATATCAAGCGTCTTTCAATGATATTCCAACTGTAAAAAAATATGTACAAGACTCAAACTTAATGTTAAGTTATATGTTTTCTTCATGAGGACGCCAAAGTTGAGATAGCAATTTCCTCATAGATAAATTGGATGAAAGAAAATTACGTGCGAGCAATATTCACGCTTCGCCTTCTCTCTATGATGTTGGAATTTGCATCGTTGGAGTGCAACGAAAATAAGTTTAAAAAAAAAAATAAAATCATTTTCAGTATCGTCTCGAAGTCGAAAATCGTTTGAACCTTTTTTTTCAGTTTTTTTTTTTTTGCGACCCGGGGCCTAAATATACCAGAAAAGCGTCAGCAATACTGAAAACGATTTTTTAAAAAATAAAACAAAAACTTATTTTCGTTGCATTCCAACGATGCAAATTTCAGCATAATTTCTCTTTTCTCTGACCCGTTTGAGTAATTTCAATAAATTATTGAAAAATATTTGCTTGCGCATTCTAGCGCATCGTTTTTCAAAATTCTTCTACAATGTTCAGACTTGCGACGTGTTTTTTTTTTTTTTTTTTTTCTTTTCTCCCCCGCGATATTCAGACAAGAGGCTCTCATCTTGAGGCAAAAGATCGATGAGAATGCCAACATTAAGGATCTCAGAATAGCCAAGGATCTTCTTCAAAAGGGCGAGGCCAATCTCGAGGGAACTATGCATCCTCAGCCAAAGAAATTTGCATACTCGCCGGGCGGCGTGGCTTTCGAGAGATATGTCGAAACGCCCGATTGGATGCTCGATTACTGGGATCCGATGGAGAAAGCCATGTATCCAAAGTACTTTGCGCTTCGCGAAAAACGCAAGAAGGAATACGTCGAGCTGTTCGACAAGATGTATCCGGATGCGCCGAAAAAATTCGACAATCATCACTGAGACATTAAAGCGAGAATCGATAAATTTTAGGTACGCTATTGTACTTTAGCTGGTGAGAAATATATTCGTTTAATGACTTTTTTCTTTTTTTTTTTTTTTTTTTTTCCCTCCATTTTTCCATTAACAACATCGAATTTAAACTTTCTCTGCCGTCTTATCACTTTTCTTATCACTTTGTTATTCTTATCATTTTGTTATTCTTTAAATAAATTAGGATCGAATCAAAGGTTTTAATTGATCTTTGGAATAAAATTCTATCGAAAGTTTGAGGACTCGACGATTTCGAATTTTCGAGTTACCGAGAAAACTTGGAGAGGATCCCAAAGGGATATTATGAAGAAGGAATAAATTTGGTTTTGATATTAAAGGAGATTTATACTCTGTTGGGCCAAAAAATGTTCGTTTTTTCATCAATTTTTCATGCGAAAAATATTAAATACAGAATATTGATATTTTGTATTTTTACCAAAGCGGTCTTTATCGAACATGATGATATCTTTTAAAGTTTGACAAAACATGGCTATTGGGAGTGGAAGGAGCCACGAATGTCGGTGCGCCGGCGATGATATTCTTCGCTTGCGAAAGTCCCGAGTCCTGGATAGATGATCCGAAGCAAAAAAAATCAAACATATTTTTACTTTGCACAAACATTGCGTACAAGTTGAACTAGAATTATCGAAAAATATTCGGCTTTTATTTTATGAACAAAAAACTGCTTTTTTGACAAAAAATTAAACTTTCCCTTCGATCGCTCGCTACTTTTTTTTCTATTTTTCAATATTTCTTCTTCATTCTAGTTCAATTTAATACACAATATTGTAAACAAAGTAAAAATATGTTTGATTTTTTTGCTTCGGATTTTTTTGCTTCCGGGACTTGGGACTTCCGCAAGCGAAGAATATCATCGCCGACGCATCGACTAACGTGGCTCTTTTCACTCCCAATATCGTGTTTTGTCAAACTTTAAAAAATATTATCATGTTCAATAATGACCGCTCAGTAAACATACCGAATATCAATATTCTATATTTGGTATTTTTCGCATGAAAAATTGGTGAAAAATCGAATGCTTGGTGGCCCAACAAAGTAGAAACCTTTCCTTTTAATATGTCTGCGGTAGACTTTTACATTTTTATTTTCAATAAATAATGTTTGTTAGTTGAAAGAAAATACAGAAAAATGAAAATTTTTTATTGATAACCGCGCTCACGGAAATTAATCGATAAGTATTGTATACAATTATACGGAGTACATAGACATGAGCTCCATTATTCTGTTGAACAGAAGTTCTTTGGCATTTATCGCCCAGATGAAGTCCAAATGATTGAACAAATCGAAAGGCACTGCTTCGAGGGTAACGATGTTCCCGAGTTTTTTCGCTAATTCAAAGATATTCTGAAATTAACGAACAATAACGACGTGCTGAATTAAAATTTTACTTTCGTGGCACCTGGCGGTGTCTTGTATAGTTCGGTGATAATTTAAGAATTTTCAAAATAATTATTTTTATTCCGCCAATGCGGTTACCTCTTCGCGAGAAAGCGCGTCGTTCTTTCCATACAGCATGGCAATTGGTGCGGAAATTTTTTTCATGTCGTAGATCGGTGGCCGTTTCTTTCTGTACAATTTGAAATTTTCGACGTAGCCGCTGTCGTAAGGCTGAAAAGTGCCTGACGCAACAATTTCAAAGGAATTCATGAGATCGAGAATTAATTCACTCAATTATGAACGTATAATTCAGCTGATTTTTTTTTTATTATTTATTTATGTTCGCGACAGGACTTAAAATTTTAGAATGTAAAAAAAAAAACAAAAATCGATTTTTGAGAATTCCCGAGTGGGATTATTTAGCTACAGAATTGAAAGAAATTTTCCGAATTATTGAACAAACGATTATCGAAAAATTAGCTAGAGCAACTATATCGAGTTTCCCAAAATTTTATTAAACGAATTAGACTGCGAGCAGACGAAAATTATTGGCAATAATATTGTTGAATGATATGATAATTGCACGTTACCTGAAATAATATTTTGTCGATAGTGATACAATGTCTTTGTCGATACGCCAGCCGGAACATACGAGAAGATTTCAGGAAGAGTACTCTACGAATTTGTAGAAAAAGAGACAATTTTTCCTCGGTAAATTCATTAATCGATAATTCGTTTTTCACTCGAGTCAGCTTTATTTTCATGAAAAAGTAAGTAATATTGAGTCTTCGCTGCCAATTGACTGGTGGCAGATTTTTTCAAAACATTCTTTATAGGAATAAAAAAAAAAAAAAACAACCCGGACAAACTGTTAAAGGATCTTTGCTATTTTGAACATGGCAAGAATTGGGTAAAATTTTTATTTTTGAGGGTAGATTCGCTGTGCATGTAGATTGATGCAGGCGGTGAAAGCACTGCGCCTATCGCACCATCCCTGATTGCAAGGTCAGCTGCGCGGAGTAAACTGCGCAACCTCGATTGAAGAATTGAAATAAATAATGAAATTAAAAGAATTAAATAATGAAATTTTATCGTTTTTCATTGAATCTTCGGGCATGTTTTAAATTGCATTCTTCGAATGAAAAAAAAAAATATTTTTCATTCGTTCTTACGATCCCCGATGAAGATGAATAAATTTTCCGAGCGAAGACGAAAAAAAATTTTACATTTCGAGGCATCGATAGCTAGATTACTCACCGCATTGAGTTGTTTGGGATCTTCACCGGCGAATAAAAAATACAGCGCAGCGCATACCGGCTGCATCAAGGATTTGTCGCTGCACATAACTCGGCCTAGTCTAACATTGTTGGTTGTCTGCGGGCCGAGCTCATGAATTTCATTCCGATCGAATATTTTCTGGATCGAAGAGTAATAAAAAAAAAATTACGAATAATTCATACCGCATACCTTACTTTTAGACAAATCTATACTTTGAATTCGTCTTCATAAAAAAAAAAAAAACATTAAATTACCAGCAAGTTTATTCATTTTTCTTTTCTTCTCGACAAACTTAGAAAAAATTGAATTATCTCCAAAATTTCGGCGAATTTAACTCATTATTTCATACAAATACAACATTTTTTTAGTCCCAAGAATGAATTTTCTCTACCGATTTCCAGAACATTTGTCTCATATTATTAGTAAAAAAAAAAAAAAAAAAATTATTCAAACAACGACTGACCTTGAGTTCATCGCCATTCAGTGTGGCTAGTCGAACGAGATGATTCGGTGGTTTTTTCCAAAAAGCAATAGGCGCGAGGGCAACGAACAAACGTATCTTGTCATTGTACTCGGGCCTCTCCGACAACATGACAAAAGCTGCTGTGGTGCCCATGGAATGTCCGATGTAGAACAAGGTCTTCTGGTTTGTATATTCGAGAGCATGGTCGATCATCTTTGGCAAATCCCACATTCCGATTTCGTGAAAACTGCATTTTTTTTTTTCGAATAATACAATAACAATAATATTCCCCGTATGGATCAACGCTATCGAAATTTGTATAGAGCCTTTTTCGTTCGTTCTTTGTAATAAAAAAGGAGTCAGGAATTGAGAAAATTTAATTAGGGTTTTGAAATAATTTAAAAAAACCAAAATCAAGATCTCCAAACCTCCCAACTTTTTGTTCATTTAGAATTCTTTTATTTTCGTTGTAAAACTTTTTTTTTCGAATAATACAATAACAATAATATTCCCGTATGGATCAACGCTATCGAAATTTGTATAGAGCCTTTTTCGTTCGTTCTTTGTAAAAAAAAAAAAGTCAGGAATTGAGAAAATTAATTTAGGCTTTTGAAATAATTTAAAAAATCCAAAATCCAGATCTCCAAACTTCCCAACTTTTTGTTCATTTAGAATTATTTTTTCTTCTTTTTCTTTTTAAAATACGTACACTTATAAAAAAAAAATTAGTCCGCAGATCTGACGGTTTACGAGTTATTATTTTTGTTTTTTTAATTTCCCCTTCTCTATTATCATTAAGTGTACTCAAGTTATTTATCATGGAAGTAAATTAATTATTTACTTCGAAGAATTTATGAATGAAAAAGAAAAATGGGCGATAATAATTCCTATATATATAATTGGTTTTCGCTATCTTGTTGTGCGAACATGAAAATTACTCTCCTCGGTACTTTATCCGTGAATCTCGTGTAAGAATCGTGTGATAATTATCAGAGATCAATACACGATATAAATTGCGTGTTCAAGGCAGACTGGACACGATGGCAGGACATGAGAAATAATGTTAGCGAATTTATAAAAATATACGAGAAAATATATTTTTTTTATTTAAAAAAATATATCTATGATATAAATAAAATATTATTTATAATAAATATATTTCCACGACAAAATGTTATATATTTTCGTATAATTTTTTTTATTCTTTCCACTTACTTAATGATGGAACATACCTAAAATTCCAAAACTCTGGATCACCGGGCGATAGGTCACTGTGAGATCTGGCATAAGTGTTGCCTCGAACATTACCGATCCAAACGTCATATCCGGCGTCCGCGAGCAAAAAAGCTACGAATAATTTGCGAAAAAAAAAAACAGATGCAACAAATTCAAATAAAGAATGGTATTACTCGTTTCTCTCTTTCGCTCTCTTTCTCTCTCTCTCTCTCGTTTAACGAAGGAGGAAAAAAATCAGGAATCCAGTGTATAAAGATGAACAAAAAAACTCCACGGTTTTGCCAATCTCAATATTGTCCTTGAGGATAAAGTGCAACACAGGTCTGCAAGATCGCTGTCCCTGATCAAACGTAAGACCGCACGTCTGAGAAATTGCACCGGGAGAATGTGCCCTTGCAGCTTGTGTCCCCATTGATCTGCACGTACCCGCACATTCTTTTTTCATTATCTTTTTCAAGCCCCCATTGAGTGCATCAACGAGCAATATATACGGCTACTATATAATTTTTTTGTTATAAATTTCAAAAATTTTATAGGAAAATTAGGTTTCATTTCATTCAAACTTAGAATTCATTTTGACGATCGAATTTGATTTTATCATGCCATTTGTTAAAAAATATTGATATCTCTAAATTTTTCACATTTTCCATTTCCGCTTGGGCAAAAAAAAAAGTTTAGATCTACGTAGATCGGAATTTGGAAAAATCGAAGATGAAATTTAGATCTACGTAGATCTAAAAAATAACTGTGTTTCTAAATTTTTTGAAAAATCGTAGGCTGACGTAGATCTCAATTAGATCTACCTAGATCTAAGTAAATATACTGAGATTTAAGTAGATAAACGGAGATCTAACGAGCAAAAGTGTAGGTCGACTCAAATGTACGTAAATTCTATCGTTACATATGGAGATTTAGGTAGATCTACGATTTAAAAAAATTTAGATCTACGTAGATCAAATTTTATTTAAAAAATAATTGCGTGAATCAAGTTTGATTTAAAAAATAACTGCGTAGATCTAAATTACATCCACTCGGATCAAATTTAGATCCACGTAGTTATTTTTTGGATCTAAGTAGATCTGAATTTTGGAAAATCGTAGATAAAATTTAAATCTACGTAGATCTAAAAAAATAAATACGTGTATTTAAATTTTTTGAAAATCGTAGATTCACGTAGATCTCAATTAGAGGTCTACCTAGATCTAAGTAGATAAAAGGAGAATCTAATAAGTAAAAATCTACTTAGATCTGAATAAATATATTGAGATTTAAGTAGATAAACGGAGATCTAAAAAGCAAAAGCGTTGAAAAATAATATTAGATCGACTCAAATGTACGTAAATTCTATCGTTACATGTGGAGATTTAGGTAGATCTACGATTTAAAAAAATTTAGATCTACGTAGATCAAATTTTATTTAAAAAATAATTGCGTGAATCAAGTTTGATTTAAAAAATAACTGCGTAGATCTAAATTACATCCACTCGGATCAAATTTAGATCCACGTATTTATTTTTTGGATCTAAGTAGATCTGAATTTTGGAAAATCGTAGATAAAATTTAAATCTACGTAGATCTAAAAAAATAAATACGTGTATTTAAATTTTTTGAAAATCGTAGATTCACGTAGATCTCAATTAGAGGTCTACCTAGATCTAAGTAGATAAAAGGAGAATCTAATAAGTAAAAATCTACCTAGATCTGAATAAATATATTGAGATTTAAGTAGATAAACGGAGAACTAAAAAGCAAAAGCGTTGAAACATAATATTAGGTCGACTCAAATGTACGTAAATTCTATCGTTACATGCGGAGATTTAGGTGTAGATCTACGATTTTTCAAAATTTAGATCTACGTAGATCTGAATTTTGTAAAATCGTAGATCATTTTTTGATTAACGTAAATCTAAAAAATAAATACATGTACTTAAATTTTTTTTGAAAATCGTAGGTTGAGGTAGATCTCAATTAAGGCTACCTAGATCTAAGTAATTATACTATTTAAGTACATAAAAGGAGAATCTAATGAGCAAAAGTGAGCATAATATTCGGTCGACTCGAATGCACGTAAATCTACCGTTACCTACGGAGATCTAGGTGGATCTACGATTTTCTAAAATCGTAGATCCATTTTAGATCAAATTTGATCTAAAAAAATAACCGCGTAGATCAAATTTAGTTTTACGTAGATCCAAACGACTTTTCCTCGGGCCAAAAATCATTTTTTTTTCTCCGAATAAAAAAAAAGGATCTCCTTTTCTCTAGTAAACTTTTCGATGAAATTTTTTTTTTTTTTTAATGATCGATATAGGCGTGAGGATCAGGCTATGACGAAATCATCTGGAATACCTTATACATCCACGTAATCGATGCAAGGCGATTGCATGCCTTTCTCATGTACTATATACATATTATTCATCTCTCCCTGGTTCACCTTGAAATCATCAAAGTCGTTCGTATAATTGAACTGCAGGTTCGCGAATTTTTAAATTTATTTTTCCCATCAAAATGCATATATGCATGTATAAACTTGAACCGGCTTTTTTTTTTTCAATCCCCGACGACCTTTGGCTAAATAGGACACAAGTTTTTGAAAATAACGTTCAACAGATATACACGGAAATAAAAGAGCCGCAAGTTAAACCTTTCGAAATTGCTTCCTCGACATATCGAACATTGCTACGAATTCTCACTTACCGAATTTTTTGCTTACTCGTAGTGAAAACTTTGATGAAAAATTCTGGTGAGAAATTTCGACGAAGCAATTTGAAAGTTAAAAAAGAAAAAAAAAATGGTAGCATTTTTTATCCGAATTGTCATACAGTTACATGCCTTTTCCTGTAACTGTACGAACGATTGTTCGGGCATTTGGATATTTTTACGGAGTTATCTTATAATTATCCCACATGCGCATATTCCCATCTGGATCTTTATTTCAAATGTGAATTTAGTCGAAAAAAAAGAAACATATTTTGGCGGAAAACTGAATATTTAAATTCCGACAGTAGGACCCTGAATCAGGGAATTTGGATCAGCGGCAGAGTCTCCGCTCTGCTGCTCGTATAGTTCTGCGCAGCGTATGGCGGGGGAAACGCTGGGCCTATCGCGTCACCCCTAGCTACAAGGTCAGCTGCGCAGTTTAAACTGCGCAATCCCTAGATTTGCGCAATTTCCATACGGTGCAATCAAGATCGTAATGCAAATCGATAAAATTTTTGTTTTTGTGTAAAACAAAATTCATGTTTTGTGCTTTATGTTTTGGTTTCGGATTTTTTTTTTCATTTTGATTTTTCACATTACCGAGATCTTTGTTGGGTCCCAAGATGACCCAAGTGTCTGAGGAACCGAGCATTCCGTGCTGCATGAATACAACGGGTTTTCCCGCTTTTACCGAAGATCGCGGACTTCCTGATATACGAAAGAAAATAATATTGTAACCATCCTCGGTTGTGACATTGTGCTCTTCGGCTGGATAACCATGCTTCTCGATGAGACCCACCTTTACATCAAAACACACGAAAACTTCAAGATACACTAAACATTGTATCGTTGTTTTTGTATCGATTGAGTGAATTGCATGACTGAATTTCATGAATTTCAATATGCAGACTTATCTTTCAAATATTTTGTCGCGAAAAATCGAATTAATTCGTCAAATGAATAATCGACGCAAGAACGTCAAAAAAATTTCCTATTTTTTTCTTTCCTACCAACTAAATCATTCATAAATCAGTAAAAATAAATTTATTCGTCATATAAAAAAAAAAAAAGAAATTAATCAAAAAAGGTTTATACAATCGAAACTTACGGTATCGAATACGGCAAACTCGTCATCAATAGAACGAGCTCCTTGGCTCAATTGCCTGACCCTGGTTATCTTAGGAGCACGAGGAAACAAAATTTCCTTGATGAAATCAAAGCCGATAACGTTGCTCGGTATAATCACGAGTGCACACACGGTATTAAACCAATCAAATTTCATGTTAAAATCCCGATTGTGGCTTAGAAACGTATATTTCAAAGGTTCCAATGGATAAACAGTAAAAAAAAAATCACAAACTTCTCGTTAAGGGTTCAAGAGATATAAAATTTTTTTTTTTTCGCGAGACGAGCGTAATGACACCGAGAAGCCATGCACCGTCAATGCGAGTCCCAGGCAAAGTAATCCTTTCGTGATAAGAACATTTTTCACATCGCTCGTCGAATACCCAATTCTCTCTCACTATATACTTCGAGACTCGAGTCTGCAAAAAACCTCCCGCAATGTCCACCTGACCTCACTCAAAGTTTGCGCGCCGATTTGAATTTTTTTTTTTTTTCCTCAAACTGGTTCGCAAGGTCTTAGTCCAAAAGGTAATAAGCATAGCGATGCTGTCGCGGAAATATATTGGGGAAGAGGGAAGTAATGACACATGGACCGTCCAATTTATCTTCTCTTCGATCTTTATGTGCGATTTTATCGCAATAACGTATATATGCATAAAATATTTCCACGTTTTTTTTTCCCTTCCAAAAGACGATAATTTCCGGTACCTAGAGATTTCTGATTAAAGGCTGCGCGACTCTTCGCGGAACTTGACGAATCATCGAATAGTTCTGCACCGGATTCTGCAGATTCACTTTGGCGAATTAAGAAATTTTCACAATCTATATAGAATTTATATTACACAATTTTTTGTTTATTATATATTATTGTTCAATCTTCGTGGCTGCATAACAATAATTGATCCCACGAAAAATTAATCCTTTGTCAAAATAGATAAAACCCGGTAAAAAAATATCCCGAGACAGAATTATATGAGTGATTCAAAGAGAAAGGATGCCACGATTTTACGAAACATCGAATAAATGAGAATAACGAAAAATCTGATAAAGGCCTAGACAATCGTAATATAGCAACAATAGCAACAGCGACAGTTGACAGTGACAATAATTCTGCCGGTAAAAGTTACAGTAAAGTAACAGTAAAGTTACAGTAAAGTAACAGTGACAGTCGCTGTGATAATAACTGTAGAGAAACCGTAACAGTGACAGTAACGGTTACAGTAATCGTAACAATTACAGTAAAGTAAAAGTTACAGTAATTGTAACAATTACAGTAAAGTAGCAGTGACAGTAACAATAGCTCTGTTAATAACAGTGACGATAGGAGTGACAGTAAAAGTTATAGTAACTTTAACTTTTACAGTAGACAGTGACGGTAAAAGTTACAGTAACTGTAACAATTACAGTGAAGTAATACAAAAAAAAAAATACAATGCAAAAAAAAACACGCACACGTTTCACATGAGATCGTCGCGACACGGTTAATTTATCATTAAAACCGTTTATAAGTCTGCTCGATATATCGACGAGCGCAAAATTTGTTTCACTATATACGTTAATTCGTACCATGCGCTAAGGACACCTTGGTCTCATTTTTAACACGAACGCACAGTTGTATATGCACGAACCTCCGATAGGTATACATACCGATGTATACACTTAGCACAGCAATATGTGCTCTTATCAGCGAGCGACTCGTCTTCTTGCCCCCCTGCCCACCCCGCTGCACGAGCATTCAAGTGCACCGATAATAGTCAGCTGTGCTAATAATCTTTTGTTTCTATATTCGGAAACGAAAAAATATACGTTATTCTGCTGATCTTGTTATCCGATCTATGCTAAATGCAAAATGTCAAATTTTCGGTACAGCATGACCTTAACGCGTTTTTATTCGTCATTAATGTTTTTTTTTTTCTGAAATTTTGAAAAGACCACAAGAGCCTCTTTAATCGGACAGAGAGTAATTTTTTTCCGCGTAAGTGCAGGCAGGATCTCCGGCCAGGACAACGGTCCAGCTCCTACTGAGTAAGAAGATCTTCGTGTCAGGTGGTATATACGCGTGTGTGTTTGTTTGTGTGTGTGTGTGTACTTCTCTATGCGTCGATTTTTCAAAGACGAAAAAAAACTCCCCCGCGTCACTCGGGCGCATGTAAAAATCCATCTAAAGTCCTACAGCGGTCACCTTGATCAATGCCGGAAATTCTCTGTTTTGTACTCTCACATTCGCGTATTGTTATTCCGTGCGGGAGATCACTGGATATACAATTATACGACGAGATACCCAGACACAACAAATATTCGAGGTTTTGCATTGTTTCCTCCTGTACGACAATACACGTTGCACCTCCCCGCGCATAAGTATATAAATCTATGCATATGGATGGGTCGGGATGACGCGTTGAGAAACTTGTTTCTCTTTTTCTCTTTTCTTCTTTTTTTAAAATAAATTTCGCGTCCACATAAAGAAAAAGTGAGCATCAAGTGGTGCAGCGTGTCCAGGCGCAGAGCCGTCGAAAGCAAACAACATTTTGAATGTAAATCCACCAAATGAAGAGTCGTCAGGATATATGTTTTTATAATTTGGGACAGTCGATGGTAGCGAATAAACGAATTGTCTGGATTACCTTGAACGCTGAAGGAAAATAGTTTTCCATTCACGTGTGATTTCTTACAATTTGAAAGTTTTACGTATAATTTACTGGTCAAAGTAAAAACTCAAAAGCACTTGCTTTTGAGTTTTTGTCTTATAACAAGAACGAAAATGATAGAAGGTTTACAGACGTTCGAGCCGAATCACGCGGTCGTGAGAAAATTTTCACCCAAAGCCACACGTGACGGATTTCTGATGCACTAAATATAAGGTAAACGTAGCAGTGACTGTTGCAAGAGGGTACACATTCGTTGATGCGATCGCTGAGAGTGGATGCATCATTCTGCCTCTTTTTATCTAACGTATTGAACAAAGATAAAACGATGAATCCTGACCCAGCCACTGTGCAAAACCAAATGCAAAGTGAGACATGCAACTTTCGGTATCTTTAATTTTTCTCAAACCAACCATTTGCGGATGGTTTGCTGGTGAAATGACAAAGTTTCTCGGACAATTCTTTAATTACAAAAATAAAAATAAAAAGTATCATAATGCCAAAGAAAATTGTGACTGCTCATTTCCACACTACCATGAGGTATAGAGCAATGCCAGCATGTTTTTTTTCAAGTGGTTTCCCCAGTAGGCCTAGTCCATTCTATAGTTATACATACTTAATCATATAATTATAACTTACCTATTTTAATGTGCCCCACATATTATCATACACATTAAACCAAATGAACGGGGCGAATATCCGATTGGAACGGATAATAATCTATATTTTATTTTACAAAATGTAAAATACCGACAATTGTCAAGACTATAGTTCGGGGGCAGCCATAGAAAACGATACATATCGTTTAATTGACCAGTTATAGTGGCAGAGAAAACAATTGATTTAATAACCATGGACATTATATCGCTCAAAACTGACGATTTCGCAGCCATAGAAAACATTTAGTCTATTTGGCTGGTTCCCGAATGAGAATCTCGACAATTTAACAGGAGAAATCCATACTACGGTGCTTTCAGGATTAAAAACAGTGACTTCTGAGGGGTCACATGACTTTTGTAATTTTTGATATTTTTTACTGAAATTTTATTTGGATTTTCTTGAGGTACACTGTACTTTAAGAAAAAAAATTTTGGATATCCTTGAGATACTGTAATTTAAGGAAAAAAAAATACTTCAGTTCATATGGAATTCCAAAAAAATATAATTAGCTGTCCAAAACCAAACCGACGCTTTGATAACGCACCCAACGTACAGTTATTACTCCGAACTGGTAACAGATGGCGCCACAGGTTCAGATTTGAGAACCTTCACTTTCAAATTTCGAACTGAAGTTGGTGTTGGGGTCGTTGAGACCCCACGTAAGTGACTATGCTTAATATTAACTTGTATTTATTTCTTATAATTTCATTGTTAATATATTTCTTAAAACTATCGTTAATTGCAACTGGTTTGTTAGAAAATCGTGCACGCATTTTTCTTCTTTTGCGTGCAATCATTGGTAATTATTTCTTGTATTCACTCCGCTATACTTATTACACTAGTTTCTTGCCAACACTTTTAATTACGACATATGGAAAACAATGTTAATATAAAAAAACAACATAAAAAAATTGTCAATGTTTATTTTTTCATTAGCTGGATTTGAAAAAAAAAATCGAAAACCGTCCAACAAGAATATGATTTTTTCGAATTTTTGTAACTCCGATCGATTGGTGCTTTTATCTTTATTTTTCATTCTTATTATTAATGAAAATGCACGTTGAGCATGGTTTTT
This sequence comes from Rhorus exstirpatorius, assembly GCA_963564615.1. Taxonomy (NCBI): domain Eukaryota; kingdom Metazoa; phylum Arthropoda; class Insecta; order Hymenoptera; family Ichneumonidae; genus Rhorus; species Rhorus exstirpatorius. Next base: position 48,553,811 of record OY751313.1, read on the forward strand.
TTTTTCGCGTAGAAAACCATATGCGAAGTTTTTGACGAAATAAAAAGGAAAGAAATCCGTCATAAATCTAGTCGAAATGTCGAACACAAGCAGAGATTATAACAATCAATTAATCAAGAAATAACGAATCAAGGAAAAAGTTGATTAAATAAATTTGAACTTTCTTTGAAAACGAACAAAATAATAAATTTTTATTTAAAACAGAGTGATAGTAAAAGGCTAATTAGAGCACGAGATAGCAACAAAATCGCTCTGTCTATAAAACTAACTTGTCATAGGGCGAAGAAAAAATTGAAAAAAAAAATCAATGAAACTATGATATGGTAATGATCTTGGTGGGTCGGGAGATTTAAAGGCACGCCAACCGGTGGCTCCTGGTACCGCGAGATCTTCGTCGATATTTATGATACAGCGAAAAATATCTGTATATTTCTTTCACGAGAGAAACTATATCACCAAATGTCACGGTACCAGCTGTGGAAATAGATAACGCGGTTCGTGATATTTGTCAGTACGAATTTGTCGTTTGGTTCTTATAGACCAGAATCCTCCGGCTTCACCACGACTCAATACTTTGTTATCAAAGGTAAGGGATTCAATATTGTTTCGAATTTATTCGTAATTTTTTTTTTTTTTTCAACACCAAATCATTTTAAACGATAAGGGAAATTTCATTATACAAATTTGTCAATTTTTTCCGTAATTTTGTGAATGTATTGACGGGTTTCATAAAGAAAATTAAATAAGAATGATTGGTCATCGAGACACTGTCAGGTCTCTTGATGATCCGACTGAAAGTACTTAGCTGGGTCATTGATTATAAAAACGCGCTTACGCTCGATAATAAACAGTCATCAAAGATGATACGAGCTCACCGTAATGACTGACACTTTTGACTTGTTGAGCAAAAAAAAAAATACAACACATATAAATTGTTGATTGAGAAAATAAGAATCGGGACACTCGCTGTTTTCGGGGTTGACACGAGGCAAAAATCGGGCCTTGAATTTTTTTTGGTCTTCACGAACACCTCATAAAGCTATTTTATAAATTTCCGCAACCTTGACCGTACGGTTTTGTCACAATAAAATTGAAAAGTTGGTCCACATCGAAATAGATATAACTTTATTGGAACACTGTTTTGGTGCTCAATCTAACCGACTGAGGTCTTTGAAAAATTCCTGACAGTCGACAAATAAGATACGATGAATTATGTTAAAAGTACAAAAATCGTACTTAACGGGGTATAGCTTTGTTGCGCGAAAAGTGAGAAGAAAAAAATACGGAAAAACTAACACAGGTAAAGATGGTTTGAAATTCTTGGAGACAATTTTCATCCGAAAATCTGGACGATTCTTGAATTATAGAAGCGTGAAAGAGGGAAAATATCGTTGTTATTTTCAAATTAATATCCAAATTTAAGAAGAATATATGGCGCATGAACAGTAATTACAATTAATAATAATAATATTTCATATAAACTCGACCAGCTGTAATTATATTTAATTTAGGCACTTGTTTTGACTCCAAAGTAATACTCATGCAACTTTTGAATCACCGAATAATTGGATCACTCTCGCGCGAGACAATTGCAAACTAAATACTGACAAAATGACTGACACATGTCAACTTTTTTTTTTTCTCTCTTTCTTTGGTGATTTTACGTTTGTTTAATTACGAATAAATGGGTCAGGCATTGATCATAGAAACGCGTTGTGTCTCGATATAATATAATCGTCGTCATCGACGATACGTATGAATTGTCGATGACAAAAGTCGAAGTTGATAAAAATCGTGTGATAACGCGTAAGTTATTCAGTCAAGTTATGAATACGCTCCAACGGAAATTCCATACGTGCAAGTCTTACTTTTAATTTCATTCGATCGAACGCGACGTGTACACCCTCTATGAATTGAAAATATCGAAAAAAAGAAACGCGTTATGCCTTTCACACGAGAAAATCGACCATAATACCGCGCGGCATTTACACATTGTGATAAAACGCTGGTTTCGTAAATATACACAGAGTGAAAGAAACACGATTTGTAACGCTTTACGAGCTCACGGTACCATGCAGCACCGAGCTGACTGCAGTGAGGGCGAGACCGTAAGTACACATTGCTAATAAAAGTAATAATCGCACGGAGGGACTGCGTTTATGCCCCACACGTGCATTGTACATATTATATGTGCATACATGTATGAGGTATTCCTGTTGTTTTTTTTTGTATTCTGACGCTGACCGCGAGAAATAATTTTAAAAATTATTTATTGAAAAGTTGACTCGAAAAGAGATGACCCGTATAATATCGTGGCAAATTTTATTCATAAGGTGACTCGTGTGAAAACTGTTCAGTTGAAACTCAAGTACATATACTAAGGATATTCTCGAATCGTTAAAGCCGACGTTGCCCGTTCTTAAAGCGAAAAAATAAAATCATTTCTAAGAAATTTAGTGACTTTTTCATAATTTTTCGAAAATTTCGTAGGGAATTTAGAATTTTAATGAGACCAAAACGTTGCATCTGACACGAGCGAGGATGGTCGATGTAACGACAGTAGTCACGGTAACGGATGTGATTTTGTCAGGTATTTTAGTACGGGCCAGAATGACATCATCAATTTTAGTGCAGGAGAATCGCAGATGTAACGACATTCGTCACGGTAACGAACGTGACGATTTGTATATTTTTTAACATGCAAGAAAATTTCAGAGTCAGAACCTGAGGTGTAACTTTTTGTCTTACCGTAACAAATTTGATTTCCTAGCCAGAATGTATAGAATGTAACGTTCGTGAACAGTTATCGTTTTAATGATCGTGAGTTTAGAAATAAAATATTTTCGCTGTTAGGACCATCGTGGTGATGAATTTATACAAGATACACAGTTTTGTGTATAGCAAACTCAGTTGACAGTGTTTAAGTTGTTGGATTTATTGTTAGGTTTAGACATTGATGTTGTACAAAGGCATACGCAGTCGTTGTCGTTGAAATAAATTTCAAAATTCAGTTCAACTTAAAAGAAAATTACATTTCCAATGGTTACCACTCTTGCGAATCGCGAAGTCGCTAGATTTTTTTCTAGACGATATTGCGGTATGAATTTATGTTTTAGTGACACCCGAACAGGTATAAGCATTGTTTGATATCAGATTAAACATAATATTTTATTTTTAAACAATATGGGCATAGGTAAGTAACCAATACACAGCTGTTCAGAAATCAAATTTTATTAGCAATAATTAATTTTCATTGATGAGCTTATGGCTCTAGGTTTCATCGGGATGGGGATGAACTTAATTGAATAATTTTTCTTTCCGATCGAAAAAATGGCGGGAGAAGTGTTTTTTCGCCCTACGACATACGCTGAAAGGAAAAAAAAAGGAGGAAAAACAATTACGAGGGACCCGTTGATTTGGCCTGAAACTCTCTCTATACGCATATAAACTGTCGCATACGATATGACCATTGTTTTATTTGCTCTCCTTCTCTCTGGAGTACTATATATTTTTTATTATAATATCCTTGGCGTTTAACGCGAGCCCGCAACTATATTCGTCTAACGGGACTTACGGCAGTATGAGCGAGACGGTTTGTTACGCGTTTCCGTTCGTATATATATAAATTCGTTCGTATAATATATATATATATAGAAATAGTTCGTATATATAGAAAAACGATGCAGTTAATTATCCCCTCTGATCGTTTATGTTTCTGTTATTACATTGTTGAGTGAGGACACCGTTTTATTAATCCTCGAGAAAGTCGCGTGTGAATCGACCGAGTGATCATTATCTTAAATGGCAATTATCCTTTATTATCTTAAGAGTATACTTATTGTGTATAAAAAAAAGATCGTTTACACATCAGTTATCTATGTATACTCCAGAGAGGGCGCTCGCCTTTCTTTCCCTGATGATGTATTGGTGATAAAATTAATCATATATTACTCTGGAGTCAGCAGGTGCTTAAATTAAAAATAATTATAGCGTTTCAATTCATGCCGAATATTACTATTATTTACGGGTTGGCTACAAAAAAAAGCCAATAAATTCCCTGACTTTTCGCTAAAAAAATACCAAACTTTATATACCTAACAGAAATCTGAATATAAGAGCTTATCAGGTTAATCAACTAAAGCGTTTTTTTTTTTGGGAAAAAATATGTTTTTGACGATTTGAAATGTAATTTGCGAGTTTTAAGGAGAATACTTAGCAGATTCGCGATCAGCGAAAAAAATTTACATCGATAAAGGGTCCTAAATGAATTTTCAAAATCCAAGATTTTTTTTCAGAATTTCTGCGACAATTGAATGCATTCACTAAAATCGCTGTAACTTTGCTATTTAGTGCTTGAAACGTCGCTTGGTTCGTCGGGTTACGATTTTTTTTTCGATTTTTTACAAATTTTCAAAATCGGACCATCGATTTTTCCTATAATTTCTTCATCCAATTGCACTCAAATTCTCCATCCCTTTGGGCTCAAATTCTCTGATTTTCGAAGTGCTATTCTGGGTACAAAAAATTGTTATCTCGGGATGATTCAAACGGCATTCTCTGAACTTACTCCTGAGCTTTTCAAAACGCCCCCGATGGGCGCAAATCCGTCAGTCTCGAGCAAAGTAATGGGCATTTGAAATTTTGGTGTCAACGGGTTTACGAAAAAATGGGAAAAAACATAAGAATTTTTTTTCGTCTATTTCACTATATTTTCAGGCTGTAGGCGATCGAAAAATTTTCCGCCGATTGCGAATCTTATCGAATTCTTTCCGAAAGCCCAAAAACTCGATACAAAAACTTCAAAAAACCAAAAAAAAATATTTCAAGTCAACAAAATTATATTATTATATTATATATTATAAACAATACCGGCTTATATATACACACACACATACATATATAAGGGTTCCCACGACTGTGGGTCCTCCTACTGTGGTGAGCCTATACGATTGGGTTTCTATAATGTCTAGATGGGCATGCAAATTAAAATTTTTAAGAACAATCACCTTTCATCCTAGTTAATCGAGGAGTTCGATTTTAATTTTCATAATTTCCAATTTATTTCCTGACCGAATGAAAAATTCCCTGATATTTACAGGTTTTCCATGGCGCTGGTCACCCTGTATTAATAATTAATACACCCTGTATTAATAATTAATACACCCTGTATTAATAATTAATACAGGGTGATCACCGTTATTGACAGGGTAACCACCGCCCATCACTAGCAATTACAATTATTGTAATTGCTAGTCATGGGCAATATTGTTCATCAATTTTTTCCAATTTCCAATAATCCTAACCTCTCTATAACTTGCACCTATCTCTACAGGCTTCGATAAATTGAGAATCGTCCGGGTTACCGAATGAAAATTATACTCTATAAGCGTTTCAAACAATCATTCTTTTACTTTTTCCGTCTTTTTCGTTTCTCATTTTTCACGTAGCAAATTGTTGGATTCACTTACCAAATTGATGAATCCCCGAAGAGGTTAGGTAGAGCTTAGACGGATCGGCTATTGCGTCGTGAATCCGCTATATTCTCGTTATGAAAATCAATTTTGTCGCGATCTTACGTTAAATCGGTTCGTTAGATGAGCCCTAAAACAATGATTCAGTATGATTCCCATACCGACAATTCTCATGAAGGTTCGTGCTTTTTAGCTATTTCGATGTAGTCGAATTCTCTAATTTTATAATGAAAAAACTGTATGGTCAAAGTTCCTGAAATTTTGCGGACAAGTTGTATACAGAGCGTTCGTGTAAAACAAAAAAAAAATGGATAAATAAATCAAGACTCAAAGTTGTATTTCAATGGACTGATTTCTTGGAAGATTAAAAAGGGCCTCGACGCTAAAAAAAAATGCAATCGTCCCTTTCGTCGATAATCCTCGATGGGAAATTTTACAAGGGGCAAGAGAGTAGAGTCCATCTTGAAAAATTTATTAGACGAAGTGTGCCCGGAGGGATCTCGGTGATGTGCCCCCGAGACTCTTGATCAAGGATACTTATATATATACCGCTGGAGGAAGGCCTATACGTGCTGGGTGCGGCAGCCCTAATCATCATAGTAAACGTTATAAACTCTGACAGTCGAGAGCAATAGACCTATAAGTCAGCGGAGCCCCTATTGGACCCAAGTCTCGCGACAAGGGTCGTCGCGCTCTTCTCACTTATGTCCACTATATCCTATATCCTGCACACACCCTTGTAATTTTATCCCACTTCACGTCTCATCTCTTGCTTCTCCGTTAATGAATAATTCATAAAAAAAGAAAAATCTCTTATCGAACGACTAACACAAACACGAATAAAAATTCCTCCCTTACTCGTTAACTATGCACTATAGGGATACGAAAAAAAATCTCATCCCTTGATTTTTTTTTCTCGTAAAAATCAAGAGCATTGCAATTGAGTATTAAAAAATAAACTCTGAATTAAAAAAAAAAAAAATCGACATTAAAAATGCAAAAGTGCACGATTTTTTTAAATTCAACAAAATTTACGAATTGAAATTTCGAGTTTCTGGTTCGATTTAATTAAATACAATATCGCAGGTAAATTTTTTATTGCACTCAATGATTTTTTGTTGTCTAGAGAAAAATGTACCGAAAAAAAAAAAAAACAAGATTTCACGGTGTCTCGATGGATTTCGAATAAAAGAATTTCCCATTGCCAAGGCATTTTTGTTACAAGAACGTGGCTGACTGCCAGGTTCAAGTGGTCCAGCGGGGGTGGGTGAAATGCTTTCTACGAGATTCTCGAGAGAGAGAGAGTATAGGTACACGAGACCGTGACGGGGTTGCGGGACCTCGTGCCTCGTGGTTCTAGCGGAGGGCGAGAGTATTGATTAAGGGACCACCGGAGGGATTCGCTCGTCGAGGCTTACACTCTTCTCCCATATCCGATCGTATGCACATATACATATACGTGCATAAAAATTTCTCTCATAATAGAGGCAACATTATTTCTGTACGCTCATTTATTGATCACCCTCGTCTTGGTAGTTGATCGCAGAGGAACAAAAAAAAAAACAAACTTTCATCGATTTTTCATAAAAATTGTTCTTTATCTTTCGATAAAACGATCAGTCACAACTCCAGATGAGCGGGATGAAAAAAAAAATCGAGGCACAAAAAGAGCCGATTACGAGTCACCAAAGAGTTTTTGTCGAAAATTCCCAAAAAAAAATTAGCGAGACATTTTCCGGTTTTTTTTTGTTTTGAAAAATTTCAAAATCATTCGGGTGTTTAGAAAAAAAAAGACTATATTGGCATTTTTCGTATTCGGCAATTTATTCTTCAATGAAAATCTTCAACAAAAATCGATGAAAAATAAAATATTATTAAACATCGAGCATCTTCCAGAAATTTTTAATTTTCAAAGCCGCATACTGCACTACTAAATATTTATTATTGTATCAATCTCTCCGCGTTTCGTAAGACTGATTTATACGAGAAAACAAGCAAATAACTCGATGAACAGGCATCCGAATTTTTTGTAAATTTCATTTTTGGAATTAAAAAGAAAAAAAAAACAATTTCAATGACGACGAGGCAATGATAATTATTTTTTCACGAGCCTCGACTTTCGCAAATTCATACCAATAACAAAAGCAACGATGATATTTTATGAACGAAGAAATATTCGAACTTAGAAGTACCTAAAAATGGCGATTATGGAAAAACTTTGTCGTCGGTGAGGCAGTACTAAATTTTATCGCACAGGCTCCGTATTGTACGATGTTTTTTGTTTGTTTTTGTTTCAGTAAAAAGGTATGAAAAGATCGATGAAGAATTTGAAATTCTAATTTTGATTTTTCATGCTACCGACCCCTCAAAACTTAAGTTTTGATGGAAAAAAACATCCTCGCGAAGAGGGAGCTCTGTAGCTTAAGTGGAAGCCGCCGCTCCATTGGACGTTTCTAATTATAACAGCCAATTAACGTCTATGACGAACTTTTTGGAAGGAAAAATTTGAGACCATATAAGGATAGAGCTCAAGCGCAAAATATACTTTTAGTCGCTCTTTACTATAAAATATATATAATATTAATATATAATATATATAAATATATATAAATTTATAAATAATATATATAATATATATTTATTGTATAATAATAATAATAATATATAATTATATATAGTATATATATATAATATATATAATATATATATATACAATTATAAAATATATATAAATATATATATAAAATATATACTATAAAATATACACTATAAAATATACTTTTAGCCACCGAAAAACGTATGCCACATGTAAAAAGGCATCGTTGGCATCAATCTTTACCGAAAATAAAGAAATAAATGACATTTTGCGTTTTTTTTGCATACAGTCATAGCGGAAAAATTGTTAAAGGTGAATAAATTTGCTTATATACTATCTTCCCTGAGACTAACGATTTTCTATTTCAGTAAGAGAGTAAGAATCATGGAGTACGTATTTGAGTCAAGAAAAAAAATTATCACGAAAAAAAAATTTCACTAGATACGAATTGTTTATGACAATTAATAAACAATTTTAAATCGCAAAATTATTGTTATGAATAAAATCAATCTAAATTTTTATTCAGAACACGATGGCGTCAGACAAAGCTGTTCAACTTAAAATTGTTTAGAATTTTTTATAAAAAATTAGAATTTAGGAATAAACAAAAATTTATTTAATGAAACTTTTTTTCTTAATTCGAAATACAATCCTTATGGTTTCAAATTTTTCCTTCCAAAAAATTCGACACGGACGTTAATTGGCTGTTATAATTAGAAACGTCCAATGAGCTACAGAGCTCCCTCTTCGCGAGGATATTTTTTTCTATCAAAACTCAAGTTTTGAGGGGTGGGAGCATGAAAAATCAAAAAATTTTTTTTTTTTTTAAACACCCTAATATATAGAATGAGGAAGCGGAAAGTGTCTCGCGTCGATGGGGGTGAAAGGACGACGAAGAAGAGGGTATATATACGTGGCGAATACGCAGCTAGCGTTGAGCATTTTGCGCATACGCATATATGCATACATATATATTTTACGAAGCAACGTCAGCAGCGACAACCTTGTCTGACCAGTTTTACGCACGATGCGCCATCTCTACTGCGTGCAGACTGCAGCTAACGCGGCACATCGATGTTGGTAAATGCATTTCGCGTATGCACTCACGCCAACACGTGAATTTTAGACTATGCGTCATTGGGGGGAGAAGAGTGCAGCCCTTGATATTAGAGTGTTAATACGGAAGGGTTGTCGTTTTTGTTTTTTCTTTTATTTTAGAAATTGTCAAAATTATAATCCGGCAGTTATTGATATTTGATTAACCCTGGAGGGGAATACCGTGCGGACTGAGTCACATACGATCATTTCCCCAATAAGAGAAAAATATACTTGAAATGCCCAAAGACCTCTCGAATATTGTCGATTCTTTTTCGGTAATGATTTTTTTTTTCACGTAAGGTTATCGTTGCGAGTGTTAGGACGAATGAACAATGTTCGAGAAGACGAAATTTGTTATTTTGCAATTTAAAAGTCATCTAATATTTTGTTGTTCACGATAACGATGATTATTACTATTGACTGCCAATTTTACAGAATATCCCAGAGTGGAGACTCTACGAAAATTTCCAGGGGAATCAGCAAAGGGCACAAAACAAAAATATCTTTAAATCGTATAATACCTTATAATTAAAGATATGGCCGAGAAAAATTATGAAGAAAAATTCGTGCGAGTGACCTCAAAGTGTATTTTCATGAGTGGTATGATAGAATTATCGTTTTGATCATTAAATTTCATCGATACAGTGAAGAAGAGACGATATTTTTTGGCAAGTTAAAAAAAGTTTACGGTTCGCAAGAGTCATGAGAAATCACGCCTTGAGAATTTTATAGGGGGAAAAAAAAAAATTGATTTTACGGTTGAACAGTCATTGGCCCACGATAGCGGCCACTCGATCATGACAATAATTTATTTTTGTTCCATGGAAATAAAAATGTTTCGTGATGACATAAGTTTGAATGAAAAATTCGAAAGTTATTTCGAATAAAAAACAAAATTTATGATCTTTCACTTTTGTTTTTTAAAAAAACTTTACCTCCCCCCCCTCCCAAAGTTCTCTGCAAAGTGCATCAGCCAAAAAAAACTATTTAATTTTGAGAAAAAAATATCTAACTTCTCCCCGCAAAATAATTAATGCGTTTGAATGCAAGTCCCATTACTTTTTTCTCTGTTTTTAATTTATTGGAGATTTGCTGAAAATGCAAAATACGAATATCGCATGAGGAGGTACTCAGAATTTTTTTTCCAGAGTACCCTCTTCGCAGAGAGTGCACTTTCGAGTTGCAGTCTACGCTTTTATAATGGGAGAAACAAAACGAAAAAATCACGTCAATCTATAATTGAAATGTCGTCCGGCGAACTTTTTCTTAAAACTGCGAATAAAGCCCCCGTTCTTGTAGCTAAAAATTTTTCCAGACTCCGTAAAATTTTTGAAAAAAGAAAAAACAATATTCAGCTTTGTTTGCGTTGCGATGCCATAAATACTTGAGGGATTGTGGACACATTTATCCTAGGATTTTGGACTCCAGACTTTTGTACCGTAAAATCATCGTAGTTCCTGTGCTGCCGAGCCGGTATTCTCTCTCTCTCTCTCTCTCTCTCTCTCTTTCTCAAGCTACACGTGGTGTCTGCCCTCACCGGTACACTACCACATACACTACTTACTGCAGTAAGTGTACGAAGAGAGAGAGAGAGAGAGAGAGAGAGAGAAAGAGAGAGAGAGAGAGAGGGAGAGAGAGAGAGAGAGAGAGAGAGAGAAAGGGACTCTGAACGAATGGTGGGGAGTGAGAAAGGACGATAAGGGAATGGAGCATGTGCGGGAGTAAACGCGATATTATAACGGAGAACCAGCCAAGAGACCGGCGCAGAGGGTATAGAAAAGGGAGGAAACACAAACGAGAGAGAGAGAGCGAGAGAGAGAGAGAGAGAGAGAGAGAGAGAGAGAGAGAGAATGTTGAAAGAGGGGACCGGCTAACTCTTCTCTCAGTAGTCGCAGTCCGTATGCGAACGACAGACCGGTACGATCGTCGTTCCTCAAACAACGAGTATGCAAACCGGCATGTAAAGACAAGAGTTGAAAAAAACTCTCCCTCCCCCCCCGCGATTTTCGCCAAATAATCCGTAAAATTTCCCGTAACATTATGAACTATCGTTAATTCGGATTTTTCGTGACTTTCGCGATACGGAGCCCGAATCGGTTGCGCGTGATAAACGATCGCCGATCATGAGATTTGCGTCTCGTGTATGATTCGGGACAATTCTGGATATATATCGGATATATAACGGACGTATTGTCGCGAGGAAAAAATCGAGACTGATACGCATCTCCGCGAGAAGTCACGATCGTATGATCGATAGGCAATATAATGATCGCGAAACCGCGTGGATGGATAATATCATATTTGTTCGTCGGGATTCAATCTGTACGTTGATCAAATTTTTTTTCGTATAAATTTTATCGTCGCTCGTTCTCGATGCGACAAAGTGCCTTAATTTACACGCTGATTGTAACTCAAGGAGAAGACACAGTGCGAGGATAATTCGAGTTGTGAGGTTCGTCGTTGATTCTGAGGATGTTTACACGGGCGTCTGAGCCGGAATACAAACGGAGAATTTTCTACTGAATAGTAAGATATTTGTGTGTATTTTTGTTTTTGTTTTTGTTTTTGTTTTTTTTTTTTGAAATTATTCAACGGAATGTGGACACGTAAAGTTGTATTGAGACTAGATTCTTCGTCAATTTAACGTTTGAATGTAGAGTCAACATGGAAAATGATAAATAATTACGTAATTGTGTGGAAATTGTCAGAAAAATCGTGCCAATGGTCGAATTTCAGTTTTACACAAATCATTCGATTTTTTGAAATTCACATTCATAATTATAAAGAAAAAGAAACAAAAATATTGTTGATTTTCATGATTAAATTAATGTGAATCGTTGTAAGAATTGTTTTTCTGTCGTACGAAACAATTTTTGTTCAAGCATCAAATCATCGAAAAAGATAAAGAAAAACTTGATCGTTTTTTTTTTTCTTTAGCACTTACGAAAAGGCCAATCTCATCCATTGACTCTAAAATTTAATTTTCATTATAAATCAACAATATGTTGAAGGATGTTTGAAAAATTTATTCAACATTTCTCGTTAATGAGAAACGAGCCATTTTCGAAAAAAAATCTGAAATTTCATTTGAAATCTTTTAATTCGTGTCACCCCACTATTTAATGAAGATCAAACGAAATAATGAAGGAATATATTGAGGGTCACGGACCTGTCGATTTATCTCGGAATGCCCTCTATGTTTCCCCAGGGAGTGATAAAATTAAAAGAGTTCACGTTTTTGCGCTGCCATTTCTTCATGATTTCGCAATTCGGTGCTTTATTCATGCATCGATTATATTTCATCCAAAATTCCTCGTGATTTTGCTGATAATGTCCGAGAGTTGTATGTCTGATCTGAGTCTCACGGAGAGAATTTTCTACTCAATCGTCCGAAATTTATGCATTTTTTGACAAACGTTTTTTCCTTTTTTTTTTTTTTTATTAATTGGGGACATACGGGTTGAAAAAAAAAACGTTATGATCTTTCTATCCTTTTGAGAAATAATTATCTACCGAATTTAGAGGTTATTCAAATTTTTGTTTCAACTCTATAACTCGTCGTAGGTACTCCACTGAATTTTCACGCTTGTTTTTCATAACACATTTCATATTACGAAAGAAATGATTTTTGCTCTTAGCTTATAATTTATTATCGTTGGCCAGAGAGACTGAAATTTCGATTTCACTATAAATGAACCTAAAAATATGTATTTGATGAAAAATTATGGATCAATGAAAATCTCTTGGTCTCACAGACCTTGCTTGATGACCTAAGTGTAAAAAATTTTTTTTTAAATTAAAAAAAAACCGAGCTCGCGTCACCACGTGATCAAAGATTCGATTGAAAGTTAATTAGATCCTTTTGATTTTTTTCCCATCCAAATTTCAGCCAATATAATTGCACCATTCGACGTTATTTTGTATAGCCTAATACACGGTATTTAACTGATAACTTTTCACTGGTAATTTTTCATGTTGCCTGTATATAAAAAACGAAAGATTTTACAATCCAGTTAACCTCCCCATTGAATCTGACAGATTGAATTCCATTGTGTCAGTTGAAAAGTTTTGATAAAAAATGAGTAGATTTGGGGATTTTTTAAAAATATGAATTAAATTATAATTCTGTAACTTTTAAATTTTTGAATTTTTAACTGTGCATTTTGTCTCGTAGTGCAATTTTATTGGCCGAAATTTGGATGGAAAAATAGTCGTCAAGTTTTTCAGAAAAACTTGACTCCTTCATTTGTTTGATAATTTTGAAGCTCTTGTGGTATTACATGAGATCATTTTTTGTCCTACTACGACGCACGTATCCTCGTCTTGAGTGTCTTTTAATTTTTTTTTTATCGTGCACGAACAGAATTTGAAAAAAAATTATAAAAGAGCCTTGATCCATCGTGTGTCATCTAGAAATGTTTTATCGTGGATACACGCATTTTCTCTCCCTGTCGCGAACTAGACTACTTATTCTTGCTCTCATTATATATATATATATATATATTTTTGCGCTCTCGTCGATGTCTCGGAGGAGTGAGAAAAACGGGGACAAAATGTGTACAGCTCTCACTTCTGCTAACGACTATTTGATGGACTGTGAAGGAATCTTACATGTAACGTGACATTTTTATTATCGTGAAATTTACGTGCATCCAAGTACTATACCTCGTTTACGAAGAAAAATTTCATTTCTTTTTTCGAAAATTCTTTCTCAAAGACGAGTGTAATTTTTTAATTTATCAATTTTATCATAAGTCGAGTGAATTTCTCGAATTTAATTATCTCATGGAGGAAGGTTAATTGAATTTTCGAAAATTACAAGAAAATGTGTAATTTAGTTGAATTTACATTTTGTCTCGATTATTTTTGATCCAAGAATTTTGCAAAAAATCTAAAATCTCTTGAAATTTTAAACTTATCTTTGACTTCAATGAAATTCAATACCAAACACTCTTTCTCATCCTAATTTTCGCAAGTTAGGACCGTAGACAGGAGTTTTTCTTTTTTTGAAATAAATGTAAAATTCCATAAAATCGAAATACCTTTCACGGTTCCCGTCAAATTGAATATCTAAACTGAGTCATTAGTTACAAGCTGATTAGCGTAGGTTTTATCTCAAGAGCTGTGAGTGCGATATTCTTTGTTCGAAAAATTCAAAATCCAAGAAAATCCGTAATTTATCACTATTGTTAGCTTTTTCGAAATATTTTTTTTTTTTTTCAATTACAAACCGAAATATCTTCAGGACTCGAGCATGAAAATATGAAAAAAATAAAAAATTCGCGAACGGTGTTATTGGAAAGTAATTATTTTGAAAAAAAATTGATTAATTTTCTTTTTTCTTTTTAATTGACAGTGCATAGTGTATGAAAAATCGATAAAAGCGAATGATACCGGCTCATGTTCTGAAAACGATAGTAAGCCCTCCTCAATCTATTCCAGTAAACGCTCCGTGCTCGGTGGAGACACGAAACGATATTGAAATATTTAATTCCGCTCTTCCATCATTCGCGAATCGATAGCTACTGAATTCGTCCCAACCGTAAAGATTTAATATCATCGCGCAAGCTCTTGCCCACTCAGCGCCGCGACGATGCTTTTTAAATTTTATTATTGTTCGAATATTGCGTTAAAAATAAATCTTTGCCTCGAAGTATTGTATGCAGAGTTGCGGCGCGTTTTGTTACAAATTTATAATTTTACAAAGAAAGAATAACAGTGCGAATTAAAAATTCACGCTGCTAAAAATTGCACGTTGCTTCCTCATTATTTTATCTCGCTCGGAAAATTCTTTTCTATTATTCGATAAAATAATGAGGCAGCGATTCGGGAATTTTTCTAATTTGCAGGATTTAAATTTATCTTTATGAATTTTCCGAAAATTCCAAATTTTTGTAAAATCCGTATCACTTCAATAATTATTTTCTTATCTGCGACAACGACGTATGATTGAAAACTGTTTTTATTTCTCTTAATTATTTTTATTCTCGATGAAAGAGTTTACTTTTCCGTTTGTTTATCGGTCAAAAGTGCGCAAAGATTCGCGATTTATTAATAGTTACTCGTCGTCTCGATTTCGTAGATAAGCTCGTTCGAAAAAAAAAAAAAATATATATATTCTCGAGTTTGCTAGTTTGTACACAATGCGTGACTGCCTCTGACTGTATCCCAATCGTTTCGTATTATTGAGTGCTGGCTTTGTTTCGACACAAAGTCAAACGATTTTAACAAGATTTCCGAGATCACGAGATATGTACAGAAAATTTATCGAACAAAAATTTAACTATAATTGAAGATTGCACGGAAGAATTGATTAGAGCAAGAAAAACAAAATGTAAAAAAAAAAAAAATTTAATGCGATTTGCAGTGCATTGGAATGCGATGCAAATGAATAGAGACGTTTATCATCTTGGTGTTTGCAAAAAAAATTCGAAAATCCGGAAAACTAAAGACAATTTTGACATCCCTATAGCTTTCCATTAAACTTCGTATATCAGAATTATTTCAGAATTTTCGATCCGTTAGTCTCGAAATTAAGGAAATGGAACGATGAAAGAGTAAAGAACGAATATTTTCATGGATATCGTCGAAAGTAATAATCGAGAAAAATATTTAAAACCATTTTTGCAATCCCGAGGGTAAAGCCTTTAAAACGATACCCCACTTGCGCGTGATGAATTTAATTTTTTTGAAATTTTTAGCCCTCAAAATTCGCGAAAAAAAGTATATTTTTTTAAAATAAAAATTTTGAAGAACTATTAAACTTTACAGTTGTCATTAAATAAGATGTGTGAAAAATAAATTATCTAAAAGAAATTTTGATTTAAAAAAAAAATTTCTTCATACTCAAAATCAGTACGAATTGGATTTTTGGTGTGTGAATCTATTCATGCTAAATTTGTGGGAAAAGCATTTTTTTTTCCGTAAAATTTTTTTGCACCTTTCCCTGCGACGGTGAGTTTCTTTTATTTCCTATATTTTAATGAAATATTTCGCAACCTTAAATGTCCAAGATTACCTTCTGTCATGCGGGAGTCTCGTGACACATGCGACGCGCGCTGCTGTGCATCGAGATACACTTGCATCTATATATATACGCATATATACATATGAACACGTGAAGAGGGCAAAGCCCACGGCTGTTCCGGTAAACTATACCGGCCTCAAGTACATAAGAGTATAATTCTCGTGTTGTGTGCACCGAGTTGTGCGACACGTAAAGCTATTAAAGAATTTCTAAGGCATCGGACAATGGCCTTATTATTGCGATCATAATCAATCGGCGATAAGCCATTCCTACACTCTGCGTAAAAATAAAGCAAAAAAAAAAAAAACAAAAAGTCGCACGTTCCATTGTGGTATTAATGGTGATCGTTAAAATATTACAATCAGGCGATACAGTGAGAACAAAAAATATTTTGAACCTTAGCGCAAAATGTTCGTAACGAAATAATAAAATTCTCGATTCGATAAGAGCCAAGCTACACAATTTGAGAATCGCTAGTAACATTGATTTTTTTTTTCTATCTTTAATGTAATTCTGGCATTGGATTTAAGATCAGTGATTTCCAAAACCCTCGAGATCCAATTTTCAATTAATTCGGATCGTTTTAGTTTTTTTTTTTCGGTCGGTCATATTGAATCCGCCATTTTGAAATACGAAATTTAGAGGTTGGATTCGAAATCAGGGGCCTCGAAAATTTCTTGGAGCGGTTCTGGCATTGAAATGTGAAGAATTATATACGTTTGTGTCTGGGGTTGCTCCGTGCTGTTTCGCCAGTGCTCCGCTAGGTGGCTTCTATCGGAGTGTCTCTCGCAAGAGACGCGACGCGTCAGCACCTATAAGATCCCTACGACTCCTGACACACAGATAATCCTTCTATGCTGACTATGGATTTGTGATGTTTACTTTATCGGGTATGATATTTGCTTAAATTATACATTATTCTCATTCAACCTGTTTTTTTTCAGTCAGCCCATTTATTCAACAATTTGATTACAAATATATTCATCTACACCCCGAATTTTCTCTTCGGACTAATATCAAGCCAGTCGAGAATTCAAAATCTATTTCGTTCGGTCGAATAAAGAGTGTCTTAAAAATCGTCAGTTCAATAATTTGCTGAGAAAATTTGATAAAATTATTGAAATGTTTTGGTAGGGTAAATACGCAAACTTTCACGTTATCTTCGCTACTTAAATTTACTTGCTTCGTGCGCATACAGCCGGTATTATATTTTCTCGGAAAATTCCTCGTGGAATTCTCTCATCCAGCAAAGGAGAGGTTTGCACTTCCGTGCATTGCATCTTAATACTATTTCGCGAACGTATGAAGCTGTACACTCTCCGCGTGCTCTTCAGATGTTTTCTCGCTGTATGATTCGCTAATAGTGTAACGAGAGAGACCGCGCGACTCCTTCCTTCTATTAGTGGAACACCTAGCACGCACGCGTCGCGGTCACGCTCCAAAACTGTCTTATTGCTCCAATCTTATTACCGCTAACGGCGTATTATCCTGCCACGAGAAATATAATTTCTTTTAATCTTACGCAGATTGGCAGTTTGACTAGTACAACCGGAATAATATATCGGCGTGCAATCAGGAAAAAGGCTCATCTTCGCGAGTCTACGGGCCTTCAATTCGCATCGAATGACCATTTTCAAGAAAGTTCCACAAACTAAAATGACTCTTGCTCGACAAAAAAATTTCGCGATTCTGCGGAATTTACATCGAATTGTTAATTGGATGAGAAAAAAAAGAAAAAAAATAAATAAAACAATGAAAGAATATCAAGATTACGGGTAGAGTTTAGATTTTATTTTTAATTGGACGGACGGAATGTATGAAAAAAATTTCGATTTTTTATACGCCTCGATTGTTGGCTATACACAATTGGATAAATTATTAATCGAAAGCAAAGCTGCGGGAAAAAAAAAAACGCCTGATGGCGAAACTGTGAAAGGATACTCCTCGTGTCCCGAGTTAAATCGTCCAGCCAGTACGTAATCGTATAAAGCGGGAATATAATTAAGAATAGCGAGAGCGAGAGAAAGAGAGGCGAGGGCACGCTCTGTTTATGCGTTTTAATTGGCTATCCTAATAGCCAACAATTCGCGATTTTCTCGCTTTGGCAATTTAGTTTCAACGCATAACCGACAATTTTCCTTCCTCGTTAGTCGTTGACATTGAAATAAGGAAAAGTAAGCGATTCGGACTTGAAACGGGAAAATAAAAAAAAATCAAAGTTTCGAAAATTCTAGGATTCGGAACGAAACTACGCATAGCGCACAATGATTTAGTATTCATGAATGAGAATCAGAAGTATTCGACAGCTGCTCTAGCGGACGACGTGCTAACGAGCAGTGCCAATGGGAGCGCTGCTGACGCCAGCAGCGACCAATAACAGCGTTTGTGGACATTCGATCGTAGTTCCTTATACGCCGCTGCAAGCGCTGGCTGTAAAAACTCAATGAGAAACTAGGTCATGCATGGCCCGAGCAGGACCTTTTTTTACACGGATTTGGTTTAAGATTTAGAAACAAAAATAGCAGTGTTTAAAAAAATACTGCAAATACTGGCTCATGAAAAATAATACAAGGAACTGTTATTCTTTGATATTATTTCATCGAAGATTAGTATTTTTTTTTTAAATCATAAACCATTTCATGCCCGCACATAATCTTCAATTACTCGATGATAGACATCACAAGAGACGACAAGAAATGGAAATCGATGATAATTGTCTTTAGCCACAACCACGAGTCTTGATACACGGAATAGCTGCTGTGTCAAGTTTCGGTAATTAATGCTACGTCGTTTTCAAGAACATTGACGAAATCGAAAATCGCCCCGATCAGCTGATAAAAATCTGAAAAATTAGACTTAAAAATGATATGTATATATCCCGGTGCAAAAAAAAAATGGATATTCAAGAGGCAATCAGCGAGGACGTCGCTTTGGCAATGAACAAGTTACTTCTGTGATGTACGGTTTTTGGACCGAAAGAAAAATTCAAACGTTACAAAGCTTTTTCGCGAGAGGCGCGAAGAACTTTGCGAGTTTCGCTTACTTTTTTTTTGTTCCTGTCATGTGTGCAACGACTATAGATCACGCTCGTAATCGAGTTTTCAATGGAGAATAAAAAAAAAAAAAATGCTCGAAGAGCACGCCCGCGTCAATAACTCGCTCGTGCGAGACACGTAAGGATTCCTTACTCATATGTATATGCATTATTACGTTACTTACCGGTGCTCCACGCGGGCGGCTGTTCGTATGATGCAAGAGTTCGGTAATCGTCCTACGCTGTTCTAAAAAGTCCGCCAGATGTGCGGGGCATATTGGTTATATATCTTTCTCGCCTACCCATGCAAATATTGTCGTATAGGTTTTTTTTTTTCTCTTAATTTTCGTCTCCCCCCTTATACTCGTCTTCATTTGCTCACAAACGTGTACGTTGCTGATAGCAATTAAATTTTTCTAAAGTTATATATACGGGCATCAGGCTCAGTGACTCGCGGTAGAGACAGTGAAGACACTTTTTTCGCTGATCAGAGATGAAAGAAAAAAAAATATTCATTAGACTATTTTATGAGTCTAAAGGTCACACGGGGTATGCTCAGCATATCAACAAATTGTATCACATTACCAAAATATACAATAATAATAATCACAATAATGGTACTCTCGCAGTGGATATAGTCAAAATCGAATAAATTGAAAAAAAAATATTTTCGCAATCCTTAAAAAAAGCCCTTTTAAACGGATACTCCACTTCCTAGAGAGTAGGAGAGATTTTTTTTGAGATTACACATTTTGGCTCCTCGAAATTTGTGTATCCCAAATTTCAAATTAAATCGTTGGGAGTCCAATGCACGCATCTGAGGCATACCTCATTTTGTTTAGAACATTATCAACTTACTTTACGATTGCACACAAAAACAAATAATCATGTCATCCGAGAGTGCATTTCATTCGAAAGCCGCAACTCTTCGCGATCTGCCCGCCGAGCGCAAAGGAAACTCTCATTGTGGGCATACTTGAACATAGACGCGGTCCAGTTCCTACCATGCATTTTAACATTCTTCCTTCTTATTTAAAAAAAAACATGTTTTCGTTAGACGATCGTTCGGTAAATTACTTTTTTTTTTTAATTATTCTATTAAACTTTTCTTAAACTCTGCGACGCTCCATGATGCGATAACGAAGGCATATTCGGCCAATGGGCTTTCATCCATGACAATATATGTTACGAAATTTTACCTTTTCATCGGGAACGAGTACCGTGTTCAAGCGCAAAAAAAAACCATTTAAAATTACCGCACCATCAAATAATTACGAATAATTGCAATCCGAAAATGAAATTTTCACGTTTGTTCCAATAAATTCGAAAGTCATTAATTTCAATCACGATAAACATAAATATTTATCATAAAAAAATGTAACTTCAAATAGAATTCACAATCATATATATTTGTATTTATTTTTATTGCAATATCAGCCCCCTGCGAGATGGTACATTTTTTTCCAGCTATGAACGCAGTCCTGGCTACTTTTGTTCACGTCAATCATAAGGAGAACTGTGATGAAATCCTTTCTATGCCATTGGAGAACTTTCAGGCTTGGTTTTTTTTTTTCAAGCTTTAGAGGAGCAGTTGGTGAATGTGAAAATCCGTAAAAGGCTAATGAATGAATTTTTGTTCCTTCGCGAAACATATACTTTCCCACCGAGGCAAAAATTCGCGTACATCGTACGTAGAGAGAGAGAGAGAGAGAGAAAGAGAGACGAGGATCGATCGATTGGTAAGCAAAACTCGAAAGTACTAATACGGTATTGCCGGTCTGAATACCGTTGCGTAGAGCGATCGACGCGAGGTCGCGAAACCTATATACGTATATATATGCGTCTATACATAGATGCATATATTTTCCGCACTCCAGCCTATATCTATCTGGTGACTGACCGCCCATACGAATGCCTGATTTAAGCATGGTACGTCGGGGGTGGCTTAATATCAGGTATTTCCTTATCAGTGTGATATCATACGCCATTACCAGCACTTTGAGGCACGAGCCACGTTTACTTTTCCCCATGCGTAACGAAAACGCGTTCTCCAACTCTCGGCTATACAGAGTGAAAACGAATTTCAGTTATTTCTCGCAAAGTTCAACCAAAGCGTTGAATTAATTATATCACAGCTGCGTAATTTTGTATAATAAGAGGCCGAGATATTTCGACGATTTTTCTTACCGCTCGGGTATCTCGACCTCTGGAGACCTTTCAGGAGAGCTCTATTAATCAAGATTGCACTTTGTAGAATCTTTTTTTCCGCATCAAACTATCACTATCATCTCAATTTAGGGAGCTTCGAGGCCCACTGTGCGGTGCATACTGATTGGCACAGCCTACGGGTGGGAGAAGCGCTGCACCTATCGCATCACCTCGAGCCTCAAGGTCAGCTGCGCAGAGTACAGTGCGCATCCCACGATCTATCGAGCAAGCGCAATGGAGTACCGCGTTTCGGACGATGTTCCCTAAATTCTAGGGTGTAGTGTACGCGATCGATCAGGCTAAATTTTCTCAGGTGCATGCGGGTACATGCACGCAAATGTGCTGTAAAAGTTTCAATGTCTCCTGTCGCTTTTGTTTTTTTGAGATTAGATCGGAATGTCCTCAGACATTAAGTCTCGATGGAAATATTTCAAAACTTGCTTGGGACGATTTGAATATCTCTCCCTTTATAGGCAAGTCAATAACACTCGTGCTGTTTTCGCGTGACAGAAAAACGTGTCTCCTGACGAGTAAAGAAATATCAAGCAAGCCAGGAACGTAGGTTTTGTATTATCGCATAAATCATGCTGCGCGAAAAACATTTCATATTTTACGAGGTTCAAGATGCCCGAGGGTATCGTATCCTCCATCGCAGTCGAAGCATCGCTAAAGAATAAGGGTGACGTATGTCAATTCTCACGCGTTATTATAATACACTCCGCATGATAGAAGACCACCCACTCTGTCTCTGTCGTTTGCAAAGTCTCTTGATATTCTCAAAGTGACTCTCTGCCTCACCAAAGTCGATCTTTCTCGTGTCTGTTGTGTATATTAAAAAAAAAAGTCGCCAACAAGCAGATACTGGTTGTCGTTCTTGATATGGTCACCGGACTATTGTCAAGAGGCAATCACTTGAAATAAATCATTGTCTCGATTATCTCGTCTCTTCTTTTTTTGCGACCTCACCGCCTCTTTTTTTCTCACTCCTTCGGGCAACTTTGGCGTTAATGAAGTCCCATCAACAGCGTCGTTCATACAATGAGGCTTTTCGCGAGAGATGAGAAAAATATGGCAAGAGCATCGATTATGCATTATATGCACGATGGCCTGGGGGAACGTTAAGGTTGCCCAAACCCCATGCATAAAATCATAATTTGTTGATACGGACGAACTAGTATTGTGGCGCATAATATATCCCACCCACGGGTGATTCCCCCATCTATTCCTCTCGATATCACAAAGATGAAGAAAAAAAAGGTACAGCAAAAGCTTATAAGTGTGCCTTTAGTGTGTCACGAAGAACTTACGTACGAAACACCGTCGTCGCATACCCTATAGACCCGTTGTTTTTCTTGCCGAGGTTCTACGAGAATAAAACGTTCCCACGCCTGGGATCTCGCTCACCTCTCTCTCTCTCTCTCTCTCTCTCTCTTTCTCTCGCTCGCTCCGTTTGCTCTCGGGGCACGCAAAAATATTCCCGGTGACATTATTACGTACTGGGAACACCCGTGGGGTTCTTTCGCAGTTGGGACGCGTACATAGTACTCGCGTATGTAACGTGCGCGTACGGTCATTTATTTTGTACTGCGTATTCGGTATATATAGATGCGTATACGTATATACGCGAATTATCATTATTATGATCGTTGTTTTTGTTATTATTGTTGTTGCTGTTGTTATTATAATGAAATATGCTACGTGCCATGTGACGAGAATTACGCGCGTTTAATGGGATAGCGCCCACGTGCAAGAGCGTCCACATAGCATCTCTCGTCCGCCTCGAGCGATGATGGACGACAGGCTCTATGACGCTGTTTTTTTTTTGTTTTATTTCCCAGACATTGGTAAGGCCCTCGACACACATATTTGCATTTGTGTATACTTTACCAATGGCACGACATATAAGAAATTTTTGCGAGTAAAACGTAACCCGATCGTATACACATGACTTGTATGGTGTTATCCTCTACAGAACATTGGGATTCGGCACGTACATGTGAGAATAAGGCTCGGTAAGTATAGCGTGGTAATCGTTGAACTCTTTATCGTTCGATAAGCCGAGATTCAGAAACTGAACACCTCTAGGGCACAATCAACGAAGGCACTGCAATGTTACGCGCGATAAATATTTAACGATGACGATTGTGGATTTTTTATTGATCTTGTAGTGTGTACTACGTCCATGTTATAGGATTTATTTGACTTTTCTTTCATTTCATAGCAATAACTCGCTCCTCTCTCTCTCTCTGTCTCTCTCTCTCTCTCTCTCTCTCCTACTCTCGTTCCTCCTCTTTTTCTCATTCGTGAGTCACGATTGGTGCAGCGATAACGACGAATTTTCCCAACGTTACTTTGTCAGATTTTTGCAGTTTCCCCGCGCCCTCGTGCAAATACGACGCAATCAGCAAAACTAGGTCACTCAAAACATTGCAACCGATCAGTTGATATAGCCGCCTGCTCTGAGTATTGTGCACCACATTGAATGCTATATTCACGGACTATCTCAGTAGGTTCGTATAGAGTAATTCGATAGGTAAAGTTGTACCCATGGATACTTTGAGGGTACATTCTGCTACATGAAAACTGCGAGAAATTGGACTGTATAAGTCCTTTGACCAAGATGAAAGATGCTATGAAAGCCGAAGAACGAGGGCTCGCGGACGATGAGATTCAATTCAGGCCTAATCTGTTGTGGACCGCTCTCTATGGACGCATCAATTGTCACGCCCAAGAGCCTGCTCTTGCAGCTCTCGCTCAGGGCGTTGACTCGCTCCTCTCAGTCTCCTTTTGGGTCATATTTGGCTTTATGTATCGTCTTCGTGAACGCGTTCACGAATGCTCGAACACGAAATGCGCAACTCTATCGTAAAATTTGTAATTATCGTGTCTGCTTCATAACTTTCGATACACATTTATTCCGGATGTTTTACATTGTAAAATTGATCCATGGCCTATAAAATTTACAATCGGCACTGAATATGCATATATATCCGATCGTCATATATACCCACTGGAAATAGTGACGTTCATCGCTCAGCGAGCGTAAATACGATGCTCATCGGCTTGGCATGGAGCGTAGGTGTCTTTTAACGCAAGTCTGATTGCGCTGACACTTGACGCGATAATATGCGTGTGACCATCGAATCAAGATTTCTGATCTTGACGCAACGTTGATGCATAACCATGAGCATTGTTGCCCGGAAACTTAAGCGTTGCAGAGGCGATTTAATCGATCGAGCCTTAAAAAAGTTATCTGCGAACGTCTTTGAAGGGGTGATGCGATGTTGCGAAGATCAGAGGGCAATCAAGAATGTTTACGAAATATCGCGAATGATAGGTTTATAGCGTTACAATTTCAGAGGAAACTTAAGCAGTTTGCGCCGCAGAGCCCAATAATTAAATTAAATTAAATCTCTCATGACATTCCGCGGTTTCGTTGATGGCCATGCTATTTAAGGTAGCTCATCAGTGAATTAAAAAACCGGCGATACGAATGAAACTTCGGGAGATGAATGAAGAAGATGCAATGAACGCTCTCTCAAAATTTCAGGGTATGTTGCCAGGCAAATTATTGCGAACGAATAATTTAAAATTACCTAATTTAGCATGGGTCTTATGGCAGTTGATTCCATTTTCACCGGAAGTGACATGATACCTTTTGATAAAGACGAGAGTTCTCATTCAAATTTTGAGTATTGAAAGATGAAATCGTGAACTTTCCAATGGTATTTTAAAAATTGTGTCTTGCCAGGGATTTTCCCGAGAAATTTAATCGCGAAAGTCATCGTGTGTGCAAATCTCGGATACAATATATATGTCTGTCATTCTGCACGCGAGGAAACATATGAATATCAGCTATCGTTTTTTACTTGATCGCTCTGACAGCGTTAAATACTTTTGTCAGTTGAGACTTTATTTATATTATTTATAATAAATTATGAATAAAATATCACGGGAAACGTCATCGAAATTCATAAATTTTATTTAGACAGAGTATTTAGAAAATATTATGATAGGTTTATGATTTTGTTTCACGTCACGATTTTTGACTAGTGTTGTCACTGATGGGCCGCCTTAACACGCAACTTTGCTGATAATTATGCGACATTTGAACAACGAAAAAAAAAAAAAAGGATGCATTTGATTAGAGCGGGTCTCATTCAAATCTATGGAGCTTAGACGATGCCTTGAATATAATTTACGCGACTGATAATCGGGCAAAGAGCCAATTAATTTTTTAGAGGCCCCGAAGACACGAATTGGGAGAATAAAAATTTGCATTGACGTCCAAACGAATTTTTAATTTATCGGCATATTGATTAAACGTCATCTATGACGCTGGTGAACGAGGATTCAGTCAATCCATTTCATTTTATTTTATTTTTTCAAATCGGTGTATTTCTTCGTACACCGTTTTGGGTTTTTACGTCCTTTCCCTTTTTTTCTCATTTCCATTTTTCCATTTTTCATTCGTGTTTTCCTTGAGAGAGACCCCCCCTGGAGTGTTGTCCGCGACCACTCTTTTCTGATGCACTACTGTATCGAATTTGCACGGGGACGCAGAAAAACTGCGGATAACCCGGCCGATAACAAACGGCTATTGTTTACTGTGTTTCAATTGTATATTATCAATCAGGAATTCGAAAAAAATTTCTCCCGCTCGGTATATAAGTCGGTGAGCAAGCCAGTGCTCGATTAAGCGCCAAATAAAAATACTAATAACAAAAAATCTTTGTCACTAGTTTTGATCGAATATTTGGAGCAATCAAATTGCTGCAGATTTGTGTTATTGTAGCTCACGTTATCGAAGTCATTTCGGTGTTGTTTGATAGCCGGAATTGCAAAAAGTGTCGGGTATTATGTTACTTTCAATGCCGATCGAATAATATAATCCTATATATATATATATATATTTAAAGAGGAGTGTGACTGGTTTGATGTCGAAGGTTGGCGTAGGTTTCGCTCCAGACCATATATTCTTCGTCGTATACTTACATACACACACACACACACACTATATATTCATCATTTTAATTGCGTCGATCTCTTCGAGCCTTCTTACGTCCTGCCACATCGACTTCCACTTGATATATACAGCAAGCTACTGGATCTCGAGTATTTTCATTTCTACGAGCTCGTAACTCACTCTGCTACGGAGCTACTGACCAGCATCCTCCTTTTACTTTTTATCATCACGCGTCGAGCGATTTATTAGCTTTTCGATGACACTTTTCGCACCCTCCTTACCCATATTATACCGTTCCCCATAAACGCCTCTCTGTTATACGATTATACTAATTTTTATCGAGCTCATTCGTTCGCGATATCTCGAACCAACTTTTAAAATATTGCTCGAGGCAATATCCCCCTCCGGATGACTATATCGGGATAGTCGATTGAACACAGCAACTATATGAGAATTTGACCCAACTATTATATACGTCGTTGAATGGTGAAGGTCTTGCGATGGACTGGGAAAATCGAGAGTAATTGGTTTAACTAAATCTGCTTTACCGTCAAGTATTATATTTGGGATAATAGAATTTTCGTTGTCTCGCGTGTAAGAAATTTATCAGTCCTCGCTTCGCCAGATTTTGTTAAATAAACTTTTCTCAATAAAATTAAGGCAGTCCTTGCACTTTTTTTTACCAATTGGCGAATTTTACAAATTGTAAATATTTTAATCCTGAAATGCGGTTTTTTTTTTCTTCAAGATTGCAAAGTTTCCGATTACGTTGCTGACGTTTTTCTGCGAGAAATTTCGATTTTAAAATCGCCATTTTAGCATAGCAAACAGAAAAAAAAATCAGCTCGCCGCAAGTTATGCGATTGAACAATGAAACTTCTTGAATACTGGAGAAATGGCACATTTAATAATCAGTTTGTTCACGATTATGAGCTTTCGATGGATTGCGCAGTGTCGCGGAATGTATGTCAAAGAAATTTCGAATTGATAATCAGCACAACTGGGTCAGTTTGCGCGATTTTTATCCTCTGCTACGAGAGATGCAGCAATTTATGCTAATTTTAGATATTCATCAATATCAAACTGTCGCAGCCCCTATTATATTTCCGTACGTGATGAAATTATATTAATTATCAAAATCCATTAAGTGTTATCACACAATCTATTCATTAAAAAAAAACTTCCAACAGTTTTGAGCTTAGCCGAGGTGAAATGATTCAACGGACCTAGTCAAATGGTTGAAGAAAAATCGAAATTACTTGGAAGAAAAAAAAAAAAATTAATTCAAGTGCCAAAAGACACCTCCACAAGTTATCAAAAGTTCTAAAAACTACTTTTACGTGTGTTATCAAATTTCATAGTTTTCTCGAAAAATTTTATTGTTAAAATAATCGTTCGCGTGACTATATTATAGTCTGCCACAAGGACTATACCTTGTTGCAAGCGCATATCGACAAGATCGTCGTAGCTCATGATAACGAATAAAATAACATTGTGTACGTCACTTTTTATATTTTCACAGATAGCCATTGCCATCGGGCTCGCTCCACGGTACGTGCCGCAGGACGCGAGTGGTCGTTGCTGCTGATGTCGAGCCTCTGGGAATAGCGTGTACTAGCGAAAAAAAAGAGACACAACGGGAGTACACAGAAAGAGGAAAGAAAGAAGAAAATCTCAGGTACCGAAAAGAGAGTACGGCGAGGAGTGAGAATCGTGGCGATTCGAGAGGAGAAGAAAGACGAAACATCTCACGAGAATTTTCCGAAGGTTCGATCTAAAAAAGGCACGTGAGAAAGTCATCGGTGGCCTGCAACGTGTGCCGAAAGAACGTGAACTCTTGGGGACTTGTTTTAACCTCTCCCTGCTCCGTCCTACTTATATATACATCGTCACCGCATAGACGTATCTCTCTCTCTCTCTCTCTCTCTCTATCTCTCTCTCGGCCACAACGATGTCGTACACGAATCGATTTCCTCCCACGCAAAACACGAGATATCGCAGCAGCTGGGGACCCTCCTCGGTATCGGCATTCGCTCGTGCCGATATCCCAAGACCCTCGCCCGAGGAGGAAGAGTTTGCCGAATTTTACAACGAGCGCCTTCATTCGGCACAGAGCCGACAGCTCATACCCCTGCAGGAGGATCTCGCCGATTGGATCAACAAGACGATAAGTGAGTTTTTGCATTTCACGGGTGTACACTGAGAGTTTAACTTTATCGATTTTTCGGCAAACGGTTTCTTCGATCGTCTCTATATTAGGGACATACGAGAGATTTTAAATTTGGTTCTTTCCTAGCGATCAGCTTGGCGATTTTTAATCTCAAAGGAATCCTGAAAAATTTTGGGCCCTTTTACAAAAATCACGAAAAATCGGGCAGTGGTGGAATGCTTTTGTTACGATTTTTTTTTTTAGAATTCAAAATCGTCGAGTGCGATCGCGTCATTGATTATTATTGAACTAATGAGACAATCGGAGCCGAAAAAAATTTGAATTATTTGATTTACTTTCGAATTGCGCCAGATTATCGTTAATCACAAAATGCCCGCAACTCACAATGCCTCGATTCTCTATAGGAATTATCCGGGTGGACAAAATATTTCAGATTTGTTGTCTTACCGGAGTCTTATAAAGTTGGGGGGGCAAACCTAACAATTCAAACCGATGATTTAGGGAGCATAGTTTTATAGAATCTTCCGAATATTCTTGATCGATGTATCAACTGACCCAGATGAATGACTCGAAAATATTTCGCATATTATTCGGACGTATGAATCTCCGAAGGTATCGCCGGCAGAAAGTCGAATGAGGCGAGGAATAATATTTTATGATTTATGAGAATCGTGCCGGTTGGGGATTCGTTGTGGCACGATAGAAACGACTCATCGATCACCCGCGAGATGTATATATATATATGGGGCATTCCACGTCAAGCCACGGGGTCATCAGCCTGACCACCTGGGATTCTGATGACCAATGCATTTTTTGGTTTATTTCGGTCAAAAATGATACCTCTAATTTTTTGAAATTTTTCCAGCATTTTGCAAGGGCTTGGAAACCTCAAATATCCTTGACACGAAGATGGACATTTTTAAAATCGATGAAACTTTTTTGTAAAATTGAGAACTCGAAAACACAATTTTTTTTTGTCATGGTTCGAAAATGGGATGGGAATACTAAATATTTTTTTTTTGTTAAAAAAAAATTCTTGGAATTTATTTTCAATGATTGTTTCTTGTCGTAAGAAATAAAATTTAAAAAAACTTCATCGTGGTAAAAATCGGTTTTTCTTTTGGTTCAAGAGTGAAACGAAGAAAACGATGCTTAATTTTATTATTTTTTTTTTTTTCGAATTCAGCATCGTTTTCTTCGTTTTACTCTTGAACCGAAAGGAAAATCGAATTTTACCAAGACAAAGTTTCTTTTTTTTTTCAATTGTATTTCGCGCCTCTTCCTCGAGATAGACATTGTAGTACCCCCGATCCACGCCAGTGACGCCACAAGTTTAAAGCAAAAAACTTTTGCCTGCGCTCCGTCTTCATGACAACGCGCACCACGACATTTCTCATTCTTTCGTTTTGTGCCGGTGTAAACACAAGTTTTTTTTGCACGATAGTGCAAATAATAGAATAAGGAAAGTAATATTCGACGAAAAGTCGACGTTTTATCATAAAAGTGATATCAAGGATAATCGCGGAGATCGGGGACCCTTACGAAGAGACCCCGGGAAAAAATTAATACAAAGGACACTCGCAGTAAGTATAACCTAAAAGAGTGTCAGATTGATGTTTCTAGGCAGACTCGAGCTGTAACGTATTGCATCAGCCGGGATATCCTGTGCGTGGCTTCGCACACCCGTGTCTGCACCCGTGTACACGGGATTCGAGTTCCAGCGTGGGATTAAATCAGCCCATGGTTAGACTGTGTGGCTGAATATGCTTTGTGCATTCGGCTCTAACCGAATCGCACGTCGTTGTCTAGGACACGAAAGCCGAACTCGACAGCGCGGGATTGCGTCAGCCCACAGTTAGGCTGTGTGGCTGAATATGCTTTGTGCATTCGACTCTAACCGAATCGCACACCCGTGTCTATGTACACGGGATTCGAGTTCCAGCGTGGGATTGAATCAGCCCATGGTTAGACTGTGTGGCTGAATATGCTTTGTGCATTCGGCTCTAACCGAATCGCACGTCGTTGTCTAGGACACGAAAACCGAACTCGACAGCGCGGGGATGCGTCAGCCCACAGTTAGGCTGTGTGGCTGAATATGCTTTGTGCATTCGGCTCTCACTGAATCGCATATCGTTGTCTGTGACACGAAAGCAGAACTCGACAAGAACTCGACAGCGTGAGATGGAAAAAATGCAGTGCCAGCGCAGGTAAACATCACAAAAGACGTAAGTTAACCTTATGGCGCTCGATTGCTTTGCAACCGACGCGAGCAGTTCTTTTATTTTGAACGCTGGCGTTACACGAGTGGGATCTAAACCACGTATTCGTTGAAAATAATTTTGAAATAATAATAATAATAATAATAATAATAATAATAATAATAAATAAAATAAATAAATTAAAAAAAAAAAAAAAAAATCAAATTAAATTAAATTTAAAAAAAAAAAAAAAAAAAACTACGTAAGGCGTAGAATATGGTAAAGGAAGGCGGGCTAGGCTCACTCTTCCAGCAGTCCAGGACTGCTAAATCCAATAACAATAATAATAATTTGAAAAAAAAAAAACTACGTAAGGCGTAGAATATGTAAAGGAAGGCGGGCCAGGCTCACTCTTCCAGCAGTTCAGGACTGCTAAACCCAATAGCAATAATAATAATTAAAAAAAAAAAAAAAAAAAAGAAACTACGTAAGGCGTAGAATATGGTAAAGGGAGGCGAGCCAGGCTCACTCTTCTAGTAGTCCAAGACTGCTAAATCCAATAATAATAATAATAATATTAAAAAAAAAAAAAAAAAAAAGAGCTACGTAAGACGTATAATATTGTAAAGGAAAGCGGGCCAGGCTCACTCTTCCAGCAGTCCAGGACTGCTAAATCCAATAATAATAAAAAAAAAAAAAAAAAAAAAAACTACGGAAGGCGTAGAGTATTGCAAAGGAAGGCGGGCCAGGCTCACTCTTCCAACAGTCCAGGACTGTTAGATACAGTGAATACTTGATTTTTATCTGAAGGATATTGATACACATTTTAAAAGAACGGGATGTTCCTGTTTTGTCTTGTCGGGTCACAGATCACGAGTATTCATTGTCAAGCAGCAGCGGTCGCAGCAATGAGAGTGACAGAGAGGCCCGAGACCATAATCTCTGCAAGATTAGGGTCTCTTATTGTTAGTTCTGTCTAGAACGCCATCTCTGCAGGACGTGTAGCCGCTGCGTACTCAGAGGAGTGAGCGAGGTTAATGCCTTCGAGAGATGGTCGCCAAGGCACTACGATGGAGAAAAGGTTAGTATTTTTCTCAATGAACCATCCCAGAAGCCTATATAAACAGGTTCGCTGCCTCGGGCAGTGAATATTTCTTCACATGGGAATACAAATTGGTTCTATTCGGTTATATATTAGCCACAGGCTGATAAAGACAGCGAATGAACCATCTCAAAGGCTAAACAGGTTGCTACATCTGGCAGCGAATATTCTTCCAAATAGGAATACCAATTGGTGCTATTCGGCTATGCATTAGCTACAGGCTGCTAGAGACAGCGAATATTCTCAATGAACCATCTTAATGGCCTACGTAAACAGGATACTGCCTCTGGCAGTGAGTATTTCTTCATATAGGAATACCAATTGGTTCTATGCGGCTATGTATTAGCCACAGGCTGCTAAAGACAGCGAATATTCTTTCATAAAGATAAACACTGACTTGATCAGTTGGCATATCTGCTCTGTAAAAAATATTCTTCCACAGCAGAGGAAAGCTGACTATCTCAGCCGGCGGGACCAATTTTTTACAAATATTCCTCTCAACGCTCCCGGGCGTTATGCTTGAATTGTAAGCGGACTAAATGTTTTGAACCTTTTTACATAAGGAAAGAGCCACCTGGTTAGTAGGTGAAAAATTAATTTGATAATTTCGCCATTCCTTTTCCGAGATATTCAATGTGACTCGGCAAACAAGCCGATACTCGAGACATACAGATTTGCTTTGCAAAAATTTGGCTACCCGGATACCATGAAGGATCTTGCTCATAGTAAAAATCAAAGGTTTATGAATATTTTCATTAACGCCTTCACTTGTAAAACGGTAATCAGCTTAACGACTAGGAAACTAGCGAAACGAGCCGTATTCAATAAAAGAATTAATCTTTAAGAACATTCGGCTACTGGTAGCACAATGAGCCAGCCAAGAGAGATTGCTGTCTCAGAAATGCAGACTTCTTTTGAAAACGGATTTTTTGGTTTTAACGAGTGAACATTTACATATATATAAAAGAGCAATGTGGGTATCGGGTACATTATAAAATAATTACCTACTCATTGAAATCTTTCTTGGTGACATGGTTCTTGTCGAGGCTGAATCTTGTATTAAGGTTCATCAACTTGATGCAGGAAAAAGAAAAGACGAATACAAGATAATGGAATACAAGAGACAAGAGGAAAGAACTAAATCATTTATCTGCAAAGATATTACGAGTCATCACGTAACAACCACTACTCATAATCATGAATTCTGAGACTAAAGTGACTGGTCGCCCTATTACAATTAATGGATTTTGACAAAAGTCAATTCAGTTTTCAGTCTTTTGATATTAGAGATGCAAGGGTACCAAAGACTTCGTTTCCTTGGCATCTCCGATATGGAAATTTTTATGTTCTGATACCTATAACGGTATTAGCTTAATGTATACAAATGTTATAATCATATATGAACAAAGGTTCAAGAAACGGCAAAGGTGGTTGGCACTTTCGCAAGTTCAGAGGTGGGTAAAAATAGCCCACCGCAGTTGTATCAGCGTGACGTATAATCACGAGTCGAGTTGAGATTTTGATTGGTAGTGGAGCGAGCATCTTTCTGTAACAATGCGTTGATGATACCATTGAGAAAATAGCATCGGGATGGATGAGGTCGTAGTTCGTATGCCCTAGCTCTGAAGCTACGTTCTTGATTATTTTTGCTTCTACCGGGTGAGGCTACGGGACCAGGAGGCGAACCTGGGGTACCTCGCAGTCTTTCAGCTACCACATCAAAGTGCTGCACCTTACTTTTGGAACTGCAATTTTCGGATGGGTTTTTTTAACCATCCAGGTCGCAGAAAAAGCACATAAAATATTTTTCCCAATGGTACCCTTGGTAGAAATTGAACCAGGGCCCTCTACGTGTGGGCCGAGCACGCTACCACTATACCACTGCTCTCCCGTTTGAAGGGTTATTACTATCGCCTTAAACTCTTGATAATTTAAGGACTTCAGATTCAAAGGAGTTTCAAATAAGTAATGCGTCAAAGACGCTGTAAGTTTGGCATATTTAAAGTTACCTTGAACCAACAATTTTGGAAAATATCTCAAGTCAAGAATTTTTTTTTTATATTTTATAGCGTGATCGAAATTATAAAAAAAAAAAAAAAAAGAGAATGACATCTTCATCTGACGGACAAAAAAAAAAAATTAAATTAGAGTTAAAATAATGAAACAAATTTTATGAAACAAGTCACTGATGGGTCAGAGAATACCCTATCAGTATTAACTGAGCTTCGTATGGGTCTTTAAAAAAAAAAAAAAAAAAACAGATTAAAAGGGATTTTATAAATTCGATTCAGATCTTAACAGAATCCTAATATTGAGGAATAAAGCAGAGGCGACTGCCCTGCACATGGCGTAAAGATTTTTATACCAACAAATACCCATACAGCACGCAACATTGCAGCAATATTTCAGCAGCGTTGCAACAAAGTCTCAGAAACATTGTTGAGGTCTGATTTTGGCCCGTAAAAACCACACCTCTATTGAGCATACATACATGCCACACTAGTGCGATTTGGGATTTTGCTTTTTCAATGTACTATAATTCTCGTATAAATAATCTAAAACTATTCGATAACCAGTGGTTTTTGGGGTAATAGTCTCTCAGGAAACCGAAGGTCATAATTTCAAATGCGATAAATATTATTCATTCAGTAAAAATACGACAAAATCAGAACAAAAATTCACAAAAAATGAATTTTAGGTGGTGCAAATTTGCACTAGTGTGGCGTTTACGGGTTAATTGCAGCACTTCAATGTGGCTGCAAGGTTTCTACAATTTAATATCTAATATCATAATATATTATAACAATTATACTAGATTATATACACCTACGTAATTATAAGAAATTACGGAGATTGGCATACGCACGACTTATAGGTCATGCATGCTCAATACCTACCGCAACATACTTTAAACATCTACAATGTCTATCTCGAGGAAGAGGCGCGAAATACAATTGATCGATTAAACGAACTTACTTGTAAGTGAAGTTCAATCGTAATTGTATGAAGCGCCTCTTCCGAAGAGATAGCTCCCTCCCTCAATTAATTGCCCATCTCCATTCAGAGATTACCCTAGGATTGTTGCGGCAGTGCTTTAAAGAATGAGAAATGTCGTGGTGCGCGTTGTCATGAAGACGGAGCGCAGGCAAAAGTTTTTTGCTTTAAACTTGTGGCGTCACTGGCGTGGATCGGGGGTACTACAATGTCTATCTCTTCGGAAGAGGCGCTTCATACAATTACGATTGAACTTCACTTACAAGTAAGTTCGTTTAATCGATCAATTTTTTACGACAAAAAATTCATTGATCATAAGAATCCCAGGGGGTCAGGCCGATGGCCCCGTGGATTGACGTTGAATGCCCCATATATATGAGGCATCCGACACCAATAATCGATCGACAACTCGACTGTCAAACTCTCGGATTTCATCCCCGTTTTTTTTTGCATCGTTTTCACAAACCCAAATGTAAAAAAAAGTTAAAAATACTGCTGCAACAATGATTAATAAAAAAACATGTTTTTAATAAAACTCGGAGTTTGGTCGAAACTTGAAATTATTCGTAAAAGTCGATGATTTTTTAGAATATTTTTTTCGGATAATTTTATTTGGGGGGGTTTTATTTTGGAAAATAATGATTCTATAAAGACTGGCCGGAAACCTTGACGAAAAAAAAGTCAAAGTTTCCGGCCAAAGTTCTTCGAGATTCCCGATGCGAGAGATGTGGATTTTAATATTTCTTTGCGGACAAGGGCAGATGCGCAGTTTGATAATACAGGAAAATGCATAAATAGTTGGTGCACGAAGTGCCAGGTAACATAAATCGATGGGAGATCGAAATTAGATCGTTTCGGTCATACGATCGTTCACGATCCCGTTCGCCCTTTCTCTCTCTCTCTCTCTCTCTCTCTCTCTCTTTCCTTTTTACATATGTGTTATAATGCTTAGCAGACATCGAGACGACAAGCCAGACTACGCACTCATAATACACCGTCTATCATTCGCACAAAGACGAAATGCCCCGTTCGTGTTTCATTCAATACGCTGTATTACGCCATTCACTTTCGTGCGTACTTTTAATCCGGACTCTTGACTCGAGTCACACGTATATATACATATTATATATATATGTATTTCACGTGGGGCGTTTCACGTCAAATCGACCTGCGCTGGTGAACCCTTACCCTCTGCGATTGAATTAATAATTTTTAATATTTTTGTTACGACCCTGAGAGGCATGCGGTTATTTTGCTTTTAATAATTTGACAGGAAATAAAATGTTATCCGGGAATAAAAAATCTGAGAAAAATTAAAAAAAAAAAACTCAATAATATACATCGAAGTTTTTCGATATAAAATAAAAACGAAAAATCACACTGCGAGAATATTCTCGAAGTACACTTCTCTTACCATCGGTTTTTGTATATTCGAATATGAGAGAAAAAAAAAATACAGTGGGCAGCATAAGGTTTTGTTTCGTCTGGTAAAAGCCCGCAGATGTTCGTTATTTTACCACGAGTCGCACACTCGTAAGGGCACGTGTTGAGTGGTTGAGGGTGAGAGAGGAAATGAATGAGAAAAAAAGAGCGAGCACGTATAAAATGGGATATGGTTGGCTGTGATCGGCTATCAGACGTGAATTCATTTAGAAATATATATATATATACATTAAAAAAATGTGTGCTCTGTGTAAATTGCAGTACAATGCACTCAGCGCAGAACGACACAAAGATCGACCCATCTGGTCGAACGTGGGAAACTCATACGTTCATATTAATATATAAAATTCGAAATGGCGAGACGGCTTCCGTTCTTCCATTTCGTTATTCGCACATCTCTGTCAATGAGAAAATATGAAATTCTCATGAAATTTCGCTTCTTTATAATCAACGACACCATCCAAATTTCATGGGATTTTGATTTTGATTTTTTTTTTCTTTTCAATTCTTGCAAACGCTCTAATTTCATGAAATTTTAAGCAATCAAGTAAATAATTCATCACATTTGAATTCCAAGTAAACCGTTACAGGATTTTTGATACCAGAATTCACAAAAATCGACAAAACAGTCAAGATTCCAGCAAAATGTTCAATTTTTCATAATACCTTTGAACCCTTTTCGTAACCTTTGAATTCAAGCAAACATTGAGCTAGAGACCATAGGAAAAATATTGAAATTAACAGATTTTTCGCAAGTAAAGAAAAATCAGAATTAAAGTATGCCCCGCAGTATCGAATTCAAGAAGAGAGAAAAATGATGAAAATAAAAGAGCTTGCACATTCCTTATCATAAGTATGATTTAAAAAGGAACGAGAAGCTAATTTTTTTTTTTAATTAAAATTTTGCAAGCCCCGAGAGCAAACGATCGATCGATCGATCGAGAGAGAGAGAGAGAGGTGAGCGAGATCCCAAATGACTCGGTAATTTCCGTGATCAGGTAGGCCGTAATTGCTTCGATAATGTAAAAAATCATGATCTTTTCTCTCTCGCTCTCGATATACTCGTATGAAAAAGTTGGTAACGCGACTCGGCTCAGCTGTCAGGAGTGCGAGAACTCGCGGATTTTAACCTCGAAGTAGGCAAAAACTCTTTTATCAAGTTATTAGGTTACACGTTTATCAGAGACCATGAGGCACAATATATTCACTCGAACTTAATCAGGTTATCCTACGAGCAGAACAAAAGTTTTGCGAAGGAACGAAAAGTTTTTTTTTCGTATGGTCTCATCGTCTATACACCGTTAGGATGATTTGCAATCGCGATTACACACACACACACACACACTTATATTCATGGCAACGCTTCACTCATGGATTACCATCAAAAGTATCGAAAACTTTTCATCTCTCTGTCAAACTTTTGATAAGACTTTTCTGCAAAATGTTCACGTCAATCGGAGGTTATACGTTCTATAAGTCATGATTGGTCACGATCATTCATGCACACTGAATGAGGGCACATTATATATACATAATTAAATATTTTAACATTTTGATTAGTGATTAGCTATGATTTTTTGAATTCGAAAAAACACGTTTTTTTTCGAATTAATTGATCGGTAATCACTAAAGTTAAAATCTTTTGTAAACCGAAATTTGTAAAATCACACGCTGCTCCCTCGTAATTTTCGACGATTTACGAATTTATCCTTTATGTACAAGTAACTTTCTCAATTGTTGCCTTATATATTTCTCATTGAGGAAACTTTGCGAGTGCCCGAAAATAATGTGTGGAAGCAAAACGTGCAAGTGTAAATTTGCATCTTTTTTGTTCAAAGTTTGTTTCTTCTTCTGTTCGATAGTGCGCAAGGTTGCACTTACTCAACATTTTGTATATAAAAGCGGACCAAATTCAATTTCAACATTTTGCGCGTGTCATATTTTTTGGACAACGAAAACTTTCGATTTTCCGTGCAGATTGAGGGCGTCACCATAGGAGCTGCCTCGTTTTTTAACCACCCTAAATACATAGATGTGCATCATATATATATATACACAATGTAAGGGGAGAAGAGATTCAATGCCGCGTGAATATAACGCCGCTGGTGATGAGTTATATATATTACGGCTAACCAGTTATTCTTGAATGAGCGAACGAGCACTTTCGGCTATAAGATACGTATCTGTGTGATGACCAGGACCCACTGCTGCATGATCCGATGTCCATCGTTATAGTATACTCTCCCTTTTCCCCGCATGCCAAACTGGACCACCCCGAAGAGTTATGTACGAGACTCGATTCGAGATACATGCTCGGCCGATGATCGGCACGCACATGTGAAGAGCGAGGCGTGAGGAATTTGCCCGATTTATAAAGGGTCCAATGTACGAGTATAACGAGCGCATAAAGCATTAAACCCAAATACAGATTGGGCTACTTCATTATTGCGCTTTTGCCGTAACATTCTGAGATATAAATGTCAAAGGGCCGCGAAGGAAAAACGTTTGATCATGATACAGAGAGGTGGAACCAATAAAATCGATCAATCTGGGATTCACGACGCATAGCACGCTCGTCGTAAAATGATTTTGTGTGTGCGTGCGTGTGTGTGCGCGCGCGCCTTCGGGGGAATGTAAAATATCGCGGAGGCAAGAATCCTACGCGGTAACTATATAGTCATGGCCACAATACTCCTTCACGTTCCTCTTGCTCTCGCGTCGTATACAATAACTGATTTTGCACGTTGCGGCGTCTTCGTGACTCACCGGAAGTCAAGCCCGGCCCATCCCGCGCGAGAACTTCCTCGCGGAGATGCCCAGCTCTCTCGCTCTCTCTCTCTCTCGCTCTCTCGCGCGGGAGTATGTATTTATGAATGAAAAAAGGGAGTCCCCGTCGATTCTCGTCATTCTTCCGCGGGTCCTAAAACCCGCATTACATCCTCAACAATCATATACAACATATATAACCCATTGCACGCGATTTCCTTTGAGCAGGAAATTTCGCAGGCTCTAAATGCGGAAGGTTCACGCGAACCCGCGCGGGCTTATACTTATCCGCAGGGATAGAATCTTCGGAAGAGTTCTCACAAAAGGGTCGAGGTATAACGGGGGAAAAAAAAAAAACGGAAATATTCATGATCTTACGAAGACCAGGTCTCGTTACGCCATTTTGTTGTCTCGTGAAGGGAAGCCATCGTCGTGATGTTGAAATTTCGAAAAATTTGTGAAATCTACCCAATCGCAACTCTACCAGAATGAGACTTTTGCTAACATCTCTATCCAATTACAAGCGGACAATGTCTGCCTGAAACAACTGGTTTACAACTTTACCTGAAACTTCACTATACTCAATATGACATCTCTCTACCAGAATTCAAGCATTCCGTACGAGCCTACCAGATTACAAGTCTACCAGACAAAAGGAGTGCCTAGCATCTCTAGAGGAATAAGGCTTTCCCTAACATCTCTACACAATTACAGGTCTACCAGACAACAACTTATAAACCATCAGCCACGACGGAGAGTTGTTATCTGGTAGAAATTGTAATTGTGTGGAGATTTCAGTGACCGCCTCATTCTGTTAGATTTTTTAGGCACTGTCCCATCTGTGGTAGAGTTGTTTTCCGATAGAGTTGCAATTTGGCAGGATTGTTCGGTCTTTTTGTAAAATTGTCATTGGGTGGTGAAGTTTCGGGTAGAGTTGTAAATGTTCCGACGAGTATTCTTGTGGACAGAACAATTCCAAAAGCATACCTACTTACCATTCAGTCAGAACGGAGAGCCACGACTACTGATAGCGGCTTCTCAATTAAAACTCTACCGAGCAATGACTCTCCGGAATTGCTGATTATGCTCGTAGGAGGAACAGTTCCAAGATCATACTCTCCCCTGCAGCGAGGACAAAGGAGCTATACCTCGTTAAAACTCTATACAAGTAGAGTTTCACTTGGATAGAGATATTCGCGAATATGCTTTGTAGTAATTTTATTTGGTAGAAAGGTTCGCTCCCACTCGTGTCTGATGGAGTTTGTGGTAGAATTTTTACTTGGTAGGCTCGTTCGAGAAGTCTAAATTCCGATTGAATTTTCATCAGGAAATTAAGTTCCGAGACGAGTCACATACCGTTTTCAATCTTATAAAAAAAAAGGTTTGAGAATGAAAATATTAAAAATTCTCAAAATTCCACGTAATTCCTACATAATGATACCTCTGGACAGGAATTATCGATGTACCAGGACAGCGAGATACGATTCCTGCGTGTTGCAAAATGCGCGTTGAGGAAAGAAGTAAAAAAAACTTTTCGATCCTGTTCAGCGACCCAATTAAAATCGAGTTTTGCATATGGGTCAGGGTAAACGCATATAATAAATATTCCATTGCACCATACGCACTTATACATCGATGAATATATATATATATGTGTGCAGTAATTCGGAGGACACGTGTGTTCTTTAGGCATACACGCGGGTATTACACGTTATACGTAAGAAAGTCAAAACCCGAGAGAGCGAGAGAGAGAGAGAGAGAGAGAGGAAAACGGAATAAAAAAAAGGAAGGAGAAAAAAAGAATGCGTGCGAAATGCAACGAGAATGCGAGCGTGTGCTAAGGAAGTGTTTTTTGCTCCTCGACGTGTATGCATCAACCAACGAGATCGAGCCTGCTCCTATATACACGCATATTTATTCGTCCGCGAAAAAGAATCCTCAACCTCGGGTAGTTTGAGAATTCTCCAAGCCAGAGACTCGTGAATAATCAATACCTCTCATATACAGCAGCTAATATACGTCTCGTTTTTGTATATCTATATATATATATATATATCTGCCAACCCAGCATCTCTTCCTCCTTGCTCGAGAAACGCCCGCTTTAGGAGGAATCTCTGGAGCGAGGAAAAGAGAAAGAGAGAGAGAGAGAGAATTTCGCGAATCTCGCTTAGGGATGCAGTTTCTCGAGGGTTGAAATAAGCCATACAAGGCCATTCACCATCCGGAAAACTGTCTCGAGGTTCTCGAGCACAGGCCCCTCGTGTATAACCCCAACAATCGACAACGAAGTCGCTGTCTCCATGTTGGCATCTTGCCAATTGTTAGGTCGCAAGAAAAAAGAAAACGTTGTTCCAGGAAATTTAATGTTGGCGAAAAATATTTTGGATAATGTAATATTATAAATGTTTATATTGTTGATTATAATTGAATAAGTTGGACATTTTCCGAAATTTGGAAAAAAAAAAAAATTCGTTAATATAACTAGCAGAAACTCAATCGGACTGTCAGTTACTCCGGAAACGTGACAGTTGTACCGGAAAATTTGGTATTGAGGTGATGGCTGCGGTTTCCCGATTTTTCGATATATTATAAAATTAAGATCGATACGAATATTGTTCAAAAAATAATTCCAATTTCGTTGCCACGTAAATCGACATCCCAACCAGATTTTTTCAGATTCGGAAAAAAAAAATGTCAAAAATTAACGTCACAAAATACGGCATCTATAATTGTTGCACGAGGTGCTGGAACGTGTTGATTGTTTTTCCATAATCTCGAAAGATCCCGAAATTTATCATATCTCGGGCACACGTTTTATTCTGCTGCTATATATGCACTGCCAGCACACTGTCACTTTATAAACTGGTGTGCAGTACTTTCGAGTATCTGCTGTAAGAGAGCATGAGACATCGAGGCTGACAGACATATAATACTTATAAGCCCAAGTCGAAGTACAGCTTGAATTTTTTCGGTACTTTGGTTGATGCTACGACGAGAGAGATTCAAGTCGTCCTCTGGGTGGCTCTCGATTGCATTTCATACTTCTCTCTCGAGCTATATGCACGAAAAGCCACAGAGTAGATGTTAAACGTCGAGTTTGCGCTTCCCGGTGCTCGAAACAACGACTTGACTCGAGATAAACGCATTATATATAATTCATATATATATATATATATATATATTTGCGAGAGCTGGGTTATGGAGCAAAGGAGCGTCGTAAGCTCCGTGGATAAGTTCCGGGTGACCGAGATCCTCGAGAGTCACCCGTTTAGTCCTGTGTGTCGCCCATACTCATACATAATACTATGTATGGCAACATTACATACAGTCCATATATATATGTGTGTGTGTGTGTGTATATAGGGCATTCCACGTCAGATCGACCTGACCAAAAGCCTGACCCTCTCAGAATTAGTTTAAACTTTCTGAAAACTTTCTGTTACTTGTCGAGAATATTTGTGATTTTTTTTTTGATTTTTATTCGACGACGTTTAGACGCTAGCATTAGATTATAATATATGCGGAAATCGAGAATTCCCGAAGTTCTCAATTCCCGAAAAACTCAAAAAAATATGAGTTTTTGAGTTTTTTCAAAAACGGTTTAATTTTTTTTGCTACAAATTTTAGAGTATACTCCTCTCTCAGTGTTCAATAACTTGTGTA
This sequence comes from Rhorus exstirpatorius, assembly GCA_963564615.1. Lineage (NCBI taxonomy): Eukaryota > Metazoa > Arthropoda > Insecta > Hymenoptera > Ichneumonidae > Rhorus > Rhorus exstirpatorius. Next base: position 48,596,547 of record OY751313.1, read on the forward strand.
AATTTCATCATGGACGGGATTTGGTTTCGAAGTTACGGGCTTTTTCTTTCACAGTTTTCGTAAAAACTGTCATATATGTCATTTCGTCCTGTCGTCGACATCATAATATGAAATAATTCCAAAACTTCGAAACCAAATCCCGGCCCATGATGTAATTTATACAAGTTTTTGAACACTAAGAGAGGAAAATGTCCTCTAAAATTTTTAGCGAAAAAAATTGAAGAGCTGCAAAACGCGTACAAAAAGAAATTTCAAATCTTCCATGGCAACTTTTGAGTATACAATCATTCCTGAATTTATGAACATTAAAAAAAAAAAAATTACTTAATTATTTGGCATCCTGAGGCTGTTCATGACTTGTGGTATCTTATTATAGTGCAGATGCATTTTACATGAATCTCTCGATATTGCATCGCAGGGAAGGCAAAGTTAGTCCAGAAAATGTTCCCAAGATGCTTTGGACATCCTGCACGAGGTGTTATCACGAGCAACTGGGGATCGTTCTGCTGGACTGGGAGTACATAGTTATACTATACTTTGTGCCATATATAAAGCGACCACAAGTCGTAGCATTATCATTGTAGAGGAGCAGTTCAATGCACGGAATTGTTGCACTTATATATATATATATATATATTAGGGTGATTCAAAAAAAATCGATGTTTTTTTTTTTTCGTATAAATTTGATAGCTGTTAGTACTTGTCAAAAAAGTAACTCTCTCCAAATTTGAGCTCTTAAAAAAATTTTTTAGAGGTCGCGCAAGTGACTTTTTTTTTCGATCGGGGCTAACAATCACGATTTAAAAATTTCTATTTTTCCGTTCTGCATAAAAAAATATCAGTACCTGATGAAGCAGTGGTTGTCCCAAAATTTGGGCTCATAAAAAAAAAATTTAATGGCCGTGCATGTCACTTAAATTTATTTTTTTCATTTTTCGCTGAAATTTGTAGCATAGATATTTCGATTTTTCATTGCTGCAGCAAAGGATGTTGGCACTTAAAATTTTTTTTTTATGAGCCCAAATTTTGGGATAACCACTGCTTCATCAGGTACTGATATTTTTCTGTGCAGAACGGAAAAATAGAAATTTTTTAATCGTGATTGTTAGCCCCGATCGAAAAAAAAATTAAAAAGTCACTTGCGCGACCTCTAAAAAATTTTTTTAAGAGCTCAAATTTGGAGAGAGTTACTTTTTTGACAAGTACTAACAGCTATCAAATTTATACGAAAAAAAAAAACATCGATTTTATTTGAATCACCCTAATATATATATATTGTACATAAACCGTATATAAGCAGAGTGTGACAACGTAGACCAAGTTGGAGGACAAATGGTATAAAGGCTGTCACTGTCGGACACGAGAAACGTCAATAGTACTATATTTTTATATAAATATTGCACGATAGTATAATCAAGCCACGAATAAATTTGGTACAGACTAACGAAACATAATATATCATGTCCGATTTGTACAAGTCACATGAAAATTGTATCACTTTATTCTACATATTCCTCTATAATATCGTAATAAATAAATAAAATTTGGATTTCACGTCGAGATTACGAATATTCGTGCGAATCGATGTACGACTTGAATTTCTATCGCTATGCATAGTTGACGTTATTACAGGCTACAAGTAACGTGTGTACATTGTAGACAATCGTGCAACTGCATGCTATTAAATGCATATTGCCACGAAGCAGTGACACGTGAGATAGTCTCGATCTATGCAAAGCCAATAAGCGTCTCGCGTCGATACACGGTTTAAGGGGACTTTCTCAGGGATCTCGTTTGCACGAGTAAAAGAAAAGAATAAAAATAAAAAGCAGTGCTTATGACCGTGAAAAAAAGTGGCCGCGTTTCTCAACGACTTGGAACAATTGAGCAAAGATTTTTTTTTTTCAATACGTTCGATATTCGTGTGATGATCTTACCAATGGGAATTGTTTATTTTTTTTATTTTGGGGTAAAAAAAAAGTGCCCGAATTAAAATTACTTACAGCTGTTCGAATTTATGTGGAATAATTATTGTTCTTAAATGTCATTGCTAATAATGGGTCAAATCATTTTTAAATTTGGATATTAATACATAGAAAGTGAGATACGAGACAAGGATTGTCCAGATCATCGAATTAATCATTTCAAATCATCATTCCGTTACTTGCTTCGTGTGATTTCTTTCTCATTTTTCACGTAAAAAATCCAAATGGATCCCCATAAAGAGAGGTTAAATCGTCCTTTTGGACAAATCAGCTGTTACGTCGCGTCATTTGTATCATGAAAATCAACATATTCGCAATGTAACGTTAAATCTAAGCGATCAAGTATATACGATTTTCATATCTTTAACATGATCGATCGTGTCTCATTTGTCGACTGTAAGTTTTTCAAAGACCTTAGTTCGTTAGATGAGCCCTAAATGACGGTGATCGACTGAACCCCATATCGGAAGTCTCCATAAATGGCACTTTATTTGTTGAGGCAAACTTTTGAATTTGTATTGTGAGAAGACTATTCGTCAAAGTTGCTTAAATTTTGGAAATAATTGCATAAAGTGTTTGAGTAAAACGTAAAATTAAAAAAAAAAAAATCAAGTCTCAATGTTGAATATTATCGTTCATTCAAGGAAGCCGCGACCTTCCGATTCATTTTCATGCAACTTTAGTCGATAATTTCCAGCAGCTACTATATATATTGTAAACTGTTCCGAGACTCGAATGACTGTGAAAAATATGCACAGCTGTAATCGCGAGAAAGATCAAAGATTTGAAACTGCATTTCCGAAGACAAGACCCTTTAATATACCACAACTTTTTTCTATCATTATTATTATTATTCTAATTCTCCCGACGGGTTATAGTACACGGTTGTGTGCAACCCCATTGTTTTCATCGTGTGTAACTACGACGGGGAAGTATATCCCATGTATCAGAGAGGAAGAAGAAGAAAAAGAAAAAAAAAGATAAAAGTCGGGAGAGTCACGAGAGCACCGAGGTATAGTAGCTCACGCCCGTGGTCTCTCATTACCATCCATATCTGCGGTGCTCTATCGTTCTCGTCGCGGGCTCCCCGAGAGTTGCCCAACCTAGTTCCTATTTCCCATCAACCCGAGTTTGTATTACCGTGTGCCTCATAGTGCAATGAAACTGATCGGCCTATCCCTGCACTATTATATATATATATATATATATATATGGCTTTGCTGTTAGGCACAAAATCGAATTCTCCGGGCTGAAAATCTTTGATAAATCGGTCGGCTTCGTCGCGTGGATAACAATAATAGTAGTCGCATGCTATTCATACAAGGCATTCCTTGTCAAATTATTTCGTCTTCGGTCCTTTTAATTTTTCAAATTTTTTTTGTTTCTCGCTTATATATAATCACGATTTGAAAAAAAAATGATTTTTCGAAGAAAAAAAAACCATTTTAAAATCAAGGGAAAAATTGTCGCGAATTTTAATGAAATTCTAAAAAAAAAAAATGTTCCATTCGACATAAACTTTTCGAATAATGTTTTGCCTTCACGGAGAAAAAAGTGTCGTTGTGACAGCCAGATTTCTAGTTCTTGTAGGTATAATCGAGACTTTGGTCACAACAGTACAGTTGTTCAGCTACAGGAACAGAACAGTACGGCCATACGTTATTTACTTGCACGAACGATGCGGTATAGCTGTGGGAGCTGAATGACGGATTCCTATAACAACTATCTCACGTTCAGTACGTCAATTTTAGAGGGCCAAAATCATAAGCATATGTAGCTAACCTATTTCGATGTGGTTTATGATAAATTATAGACAGAGTATTTATCAGAGAAGGTTTCAAGATAATTGGAATATTAAAGTACGTTTAATTTATAGTTTATATATAGTAATAGTAATCAAGGCAACGATGTGGCCTACGAGAGTTAGAGGTTAGGTTGGACGTGTGACTTTAATATCATGTAACAGCGTTATAAAACTGCGTGACTTACCTTCAAAGACGCCTTCGTATTTCTCCAAACCCCACTGTGATAATTTTTCCTTCACCCACTGGTCCATTGTCAATAATTTTCTGCAAATTGCACAATATCCCGAGCATCGATGTCGCTATGCTTGACGCGCGAACTGAGAACTATACATTTGGGTCGGAGACCCATGCGTATAGTTCCCATAGCTATACGCTTAGCTCGGGGACCCATGCGTATAGCTCCCAGAGCTATACCGGGATAGTTACCGGAACATAACAGAAGGTTCGTTTATGTAACTGACAGTATGTCTGTACGAACTTCGGCGCATCGTTACAGCAACAAATACGCTAAATGCTATACCGTATTGCTACTAGAGCAATACGTAAACTTCGTACAACGAAACACGAGGTTGCAGTAAGGGACCTACAGACAACTATAATCTAGTTTGTTACACGAACCAGTCTTTTTTCTCCGTGTTCGGATTTTTTTAATTTTCCGATACGGTTCGGCCAAAAAATTATTGTTCGAATTGGGTTTTTTTTTTTTTCCCCCGACAAAGACGAGGGGGAGAAAGACGCAGGTCGTTGTGGTGTGCACAGGGTATCATGAGTGCAACACTCTTGTTGCACCGATGCATATAACTCTCGTGTGCAGCATAGACACTGATCGTGATCGACCCTTGGAGATTAATTTTTTTTTTGTCAAGCTCTGTTTCGCCACAGCGATAGCAAGAGATCCTATTTAGGAATAGAATCGATCGTGGGACGGAGATCATTTCGCTTTGACCTGATCGGGATCGATTATAATATATCCATAAGATTCGCAGTGTGTGTGTGTGTGTGGTCGTTGTTGCGGTTTTTCGATCATCGTTTCCTTTTTTACACACGCACAATCTACACCGATCATTATACATGTCAGTGGAGAAAATGAGCGAGCCAGGTGTCTAACGGTTCCACGCGAATTTAACGCTGCGGTAGTTAATGTTTTTGTTATTTATTCTCTTAAGGATGTTCGAAGAGTTTTATCGCAATTCCGTAGATCCCCCAAGACACATGGCGAGTTTACGGGACTCGAAACTGTACGACAATTCGTTCTGGTTTAAGACACGTGTGTTTCGCGTTGCAGGAAAGTTTTAGACATCATCTCGTTGAATTAAAATACTTCTCCTTGATTTTTTATATTTTTTCTCTCACGACACCAAAAGAAGAATTACTTCGATTCGAGGACATTTTTTAGAATGAGATTTGGGTTGATCTGAATTTCGTATAGGTTAGAAATTATGCCATTTTTGAAATTCGATCTCGCGGTGGCTCGATGAATCGATAAAAATCAAATGAAAATACTTTCTTTTTTTTTTCGATCCAAAAACGACAGAGCCTCTTTTAGTCTGACCCGATTCGGTAGGACTGTAGATCAAGAAGGGTATAATATGCATTCGACGAGATGAGATGACGAGGGAGATATGGCTTCGTGTCTTTTCTTTAATCTTTCATTCGTTTGTACGCGATCGAGCACACAAGGATATCTTCTTTGCTTTCGTATAATAATGAAATTCGCGACACACACACACACACACACACACACACACACATACGTGTTTTGTTATGGCCAATCTGAATTTCAAATCGTACACTCGATAAGGCAGTAGTCACGATCGTTGTTCGTACGAGATATATACATGCGTGCATCTGGGATACTCGATGAGAAAAGGAAAGAGGAAAACAAAATAAAAAAAATTATGCCCCTTTATATCCCTCGATTCAATGCGAATTGAAAAATTGAACCGAGAATCAGGGTCGAAGCAACGGAGAAACTCTGCCAGAGCAACGAACGTTTGGCATTGAAATTTGGATACTTAAGACTGCGCCCAAACGTGATTCGTGACAATGCCTAAACGCGATGTTGCAGCAGTCATAGTTTATCTGGATGACCCTCTCACCTAAATGTGTAGGTATATTGGGAATCAACAAGGAGGCGAGACCTATCCAATATGGTCTCTCATTTCCGGTTCGTTGCCAGTAGCCAGCCCTAGTTAGCATGGGGCAGCATAGGGAACTTTTAGTTCAAAAATATTGGGATTTTCATTTTTTTTTATCGTCGATCTGGGCTGTCTATACTTGTATCCCAGTTGAGATCGACTTTACAGTCCATCTATGCGAAATAGAGGCCCGAGGAAAAGACTTTTTTAAATGATTTTTTTTTTTCAATTCCTGGCCGTGGCTGGCCTATGGGATTGCCTTTGCTTTTCGGCTTAAAATTTTCGTTTTTTTTTTCTTATCAGTTTCGATCATTCTAATTATAATTAATATTTATGATTTTATAATTAATTTAATGGTCTAGGTGCAGATATAGATATTGAAAAACCACGAGTTTATCTGCAATCCAGTCAGTCAAACTCTTCGTCTAATTAAGGTAGTTCTATCGCTGCAGACTAGTCAATTAGCTATAAATGTCTAAATGATGATTCCTAAAAATATTGGATATATGGGTTAAAATTAATAAATATTAAATAAGCTTACCCAGGTGAATACAATTAATCAACGGTTTATTATAAATAATTATGTAACTAGTAAAATAGTAATTGCAACGACTCAAGTATTACTAGATCTCGTATGATATTTACGTGTGGCAACGTTTCGTTTTCTTTCTCTTTTCATTCTCGTGCCCTCTCACTCTCTCGCCCGCTCTATTGACGTTGACGCGGAGAGGTTATGTTGTTCGACTTGTCAAATACCGCTTTCGTTTCGATATCGCGTTGCCACATTTTTTCACCGTCACGACATTATGCCATAAGTTGTGTATCACTACCCGGATGCTCGTATTAAAATCAGTATAGCTTAAAAAATTGGTCGACAATCATATTTTTTTTAGGCCCGTTAGATTTTTACGTGTTTAATGAATCTAAGTCTCGTTTTTTGTAAGAATCTTTTGGATTTTCGATAAGATATATCGTTTTAAAGTGACCGGAAATCGGTTCTTTTATATGCCGAAGCAAATTTGCCTTGAGGAATTGGCATTTTCAAGTATTAATTTCTCCGTAATTAGGTCGATAAGGGGCATTGACGTTTCGCGAAATGAATAAATATATTAAAATTGAAGATATAAAAAAAAAAATTTAATCTTATGGATTAGTTACCACGATAGAACTACCTTAATTAGTTGAGTATATAGTATCAAATTGAAAAGCCATTTAGAATTACCCCTTAAATTATTATAACACCCGGATAGCTAGTATTTTGATATTTTTGCTAATTTACCGGCCACTCGATTGACAAATGTAATAAAAAAATCTTACACTATCATTTCAACTCTGCATATCTGATAAAAAAAAAATCGCCCGGGATTTCGGTGTTAGAGGAATATTTTAAGGGTGTTTTGGCACATTCTTGATCACTCGAGTTTTATTTTGTTATCGATGACGGAAGTAAATCTTCGAGGATGAGCAGCATTATAATAATGCTCCAGTGTCTCTTTGCACTGCATACCGAGGATATTGTAAATATTACTGCATGGCTATGATAAAAGATACGAGAAAACCAGTCCACGTAAGTGTGCACGGGAGTCTCGTGCGACAATAAAGGGGATTCGGTATATTGTGCAACGAAAACAATGGATCCCTTGTCGTCCATTCTTCGACGCTATATGTGCAGCATCACCTCGTACTAAAATACATCCCCGCGTCGACCTGCTTGTACGTTGCCCATCGTGCATAGAAGGGGTCATTTACCTATCCGAGATTTTCGATGCAGGATCAAATGAGAACGCTTTGCACCAGTTAAGAATAAATCAAATATTTCGGGCGATCAAAAATACTGGAATTAGGCATGTTCTATTTTTTATTTTTAATAGGTCAATCGATAGGGAATATATCGATGCGGTTGTATTATTAAAAATAATAGAGCGAGCAGTGGCCCAGTTGGTCCGACTCTGGACTGCCACACAGGCGGCCAGGGTTCGATCCCGCGGCCGGCACCAATGGATTTTTCCAGATGCTTTTTCTGCGAGCTCGGTGGTTCGAAACCCACCTCAAATTGTAGGTTCTCACACTGGGCCAATAGCAATGAGGTTGCAAAAATCGAGGGAGAAAAATAGTTCCGCAAATGAACAGAAAAACTAAAATAGTGGGCCCAGTGTAAGAGTGATAGAGTGTATGAAAGTGTTGTAAAAAGCCGAAAAGGCTATGCAAGTAAAACTTACTACTACTACTATTAAAAATAATTGTATTCATCCGAACGATCAATTTCGAGAAAGAAAACGAAAAAATATATTTTTTCAACAATTGTTTGCTCTCATTGCAGATGTCGATCACATAACCGGTGACAATTTCTTCGATGCTCTGGATAACGGAGCCGTGGTATGCAAATTGGCCCGAGTCATACAGGAAAAAGCGAGAACGGCCGTCGATGCTAGTAGAGCTAACGGGGTGAGTCTGTCAAGCCTTTTTTTCCCCATTTTTTTTTAACGAGCCCTTGAAAATTCTCGTTGAAACAGCGGCGTTGCATCGTCCCAAAGCTTGTGATGTTACTCAAAACAGGGATGATTGAATTGGAAAAAAAAAAAAAAAACGAAATACGACCCCTGATGCGATTCTGCAATACCGTTAATCATTATTCCACGCACGGTTGATCTTCGTTTTATATACGATCAAAGCATTCAATCACGTTTCATCGAGAATTTCCATGTGTCGTGGATGCATACACTGGGATCTCGATTTAGGAAACTTCGAGTTGAGCGACAGTCACGCGCACATCGATCGGCGCAGCGTGTGACGGGAGAAACTTTGCGCCAATCGCAGCGACTCCAGCCACAAGGTCAACTGCGCAAAGCCGAGTGCGCAGGCTCGTTTCGCGCAAGCGCGCACTGCGATGCCCCCCCCCCCCCCCCCGTCTCACTGAACTTTCCTAAATCGAGATCCTGGCTTGCACATATTTACTCCGCCGAGTCTGGCTCGTAGGGTGACTGAACCAGTGAATGAACACCTACCAGTGAATGAACAGGCTTAGTATTTTAATTAAACGGCAGAGATATGATTCTATTATTATGAAGAACTTTGTATTCATAATGAAGTGAAAATTCTGAGAAAACATCCAGTAGTGATATTATTTGACGCTGTGAAAGATTTGCGATGCTATGGATTTTTTTTCGTACTTGGGGCGCATATTCATAAGAGACAGCCATGTTGTTATAACCATCTGACTTCGCATCGAATACCAGAATATTCCATATCACCTCGATAAATCTTTTTAAAAGATATGCAATAATTTTTTCAACGTTATACATTGCTAAGCTTCAATTATATTAATGAATTTTTGGTCAAAAACCCAATATTGTTTGCGATATATGGCCGTTTATTCACTGGTCCAGCTTTTTAACCTATTTCCAGTGATTGAACGAGCGTTGAAAAGGCTTTTCATAACCTCAAAACGCACGAGTATGCGTACGCATCTCTGGTTCCATTGTACGTTCATTCACTGGAAAGATAAGAGTTCATTCATTGGAATTTTTGTTCATTCACTGGGAAATTGGTAATTTCGTTCATTATAATTTTTTTTTATAAAATCCTTGCGAACAGGGCACTTCGAATATTTTTTTTTATATTCTGTGAACATTGTTCTATAAGATCTAATTAGCTCATAAAGAAATTCGTAATAAGTGAAATTATACGGCTTTATCGAAATAGAAAAAAGGCTTATGCGTTCATTCACTGGTTCAGTCACCCTAGCAGGCAACGAGGCGCAAATAAAAAATTGGCAGACGCGTCGAATGATTTTCACGAAATTTCGTAATTATTAAAACTCCAGCCGATGCCGGTTATACGAGGAAGATGCTGGGAAAACGCGGCACGACGAAGCTTCTTCTCGAGGGACAACATGGAAAATTTCATACAGTTTTGTCGACGTCTCGGTGTTCACGAGAATCTTTTGTTCGAGAGCGACGATCTCGGTAAAAAAAAAAAAAATTTCATCAATTTCTCCGGTCGATATAATTATATAACGAAAAAAATTCTGAAATTGCGCGAAGACTCAAAATGCGATGCTTCTTATCGGGATGATTCTCAATAGGAGCATCGTCAAATTTTGACACGCACACCCCCCTTGATATGGATTTCATATAAATTGAAGCAAACAAAAAAAATTTTTTAATCTGCGCAAAGAGCCAGTCGTCAATTCTGGTTAAAAGATACACCGGTAGGTTAATTTCTCATATACTAACATGGATTCTATTAACCCTAGGTTACCACACTTTTTTTTTGCCTACGACTTTACCACACTGGGGTCCCGTGGACCCCATGCAGATTCTTTCCCACAACTCCCAGCTAAAATTGATATATTTAAGTTGTTTTTTTTTTATTTTTCAATCGACGAAGAATCAACCAAGGAACGGGTCCATGGCAAAAAAAAAAAAATTGATAGAACGAAAAATCTCTGAGTTATACGGGTTTGAAGAAAGAAGAAGGTCCAAAAACACGAAAGAAATATTGATTTTGCAATTGGCCTGGGGTTCCTGGGACCCCAAAGTGGCAAGCTATAGGGTTAACCGATGATTTTTTTTTCTCACAAAAAAAAAAAACAAAAACAAGTTTACCAATTTCGCAATCAAGTATGAAAAGACTATAAATGATTCTGGCTGATTGATGTCTTTGCTTTGTCGCGCGAAATAGCTCCGATGATTATAGATATAACGAAGAGAGGCTAATATGTAAAGTGTCGTATCGCGGTGTCGGCGAATCGAGGACGTTTAAAACGAGAGTTAACTCACGGAAATAGTATTACTACACAGGGCATGGGTCGTAGTTTGAGACTGCATGGATGTAACCACCGTTTCGAAGAAAGAGAGAGGGAGAGAAATAGAGAAATTTCCTATATCGAGGGTCAGCAGACAAAAAGGCGTAACTTAAATTAGTTTACATATTGAATTGCGTGATTTACGACCTTCTGTTGAACCGGCAGTCGATATAGCACGCTAGGGAAGCTGCGGCGTATAGATCAGTCGACCGGAGAATGGAAGTGGAACGACATCTTTCCTCTCTGGCGCGACTAGACAGCACACGGACAAGACCTTTTGTTCTCTGCCGCGCGCGATCCGGTTTAAATGTCATTGACTGTAATTTCTACGATATCGTGCTCGCAACTTTAATGCGTAATACCGCCGTATTGCGATATATTAAGGCGGCCCATCAGTGACAAAACTAGTAAAAAATCGTGACGTGAAAAAAAAATCATAAACCCTATCATAATATTTTCTAAATACTCTGTCTAAATGAAATTTATGAATTTCGATGACGTTTCCCGAGATATTTTATTCATAATTTATTATAAATAATATAAATAAAGTCTCAACTGACAAAAGTATTTAACGCTGTCAGAGCGATCAAGTCAAAAACGATAGCTGATATTCATATGTTTCCTCGCGTGCAGAATGACAGACATATATATTGTATCCGAGATTTGTACACACGATGACTTTCGCGATTAAATTTCTCGGGAAAATCCCTGGCAAGACACAATTTTTTAAATACCATTGGAAAGTTCATGATTTCATCTTTCAATACTCAAAATTTGAATAAGAACTCTCGTCTTTGTCAAAAGGTATCATGTCACTTCCGGCGAAAATGGAATCAACTGCCATAAGACCCATGCTAAAATAGGTAATTTTAAATTACTCGTTCGCAATAATTTGCCTGGCAACATACCCTGAAATTTTGAGAGAGCGTTCATTGCATCTTAGATAACACTCTCCCGAAGTTTCATTCGTATCGCCGGTTTTTTAATTCACTGATGAGCCACCTTAAACGATAAATCCGTGACACGATAATGCGAGGATTTTTCATCCACCGCGCTGAACGATCTGGGTCGATAGAATAAAATTGGGGATTGGAAATTTTATGCTCGTATATATATCTCAGGATGGTTAAAACTTTTTTTTTCTTCTTATTCTCAATGTCAGAGGAAAAACGGAACTCTCGCTGTACATTCCGTCCTAAGAACTTGCTCTTTCGGCTCGATAAGCAGATAATTTATCCGGTCACCATAAATCTTAAAGTTAAGCCAGAGCGTCAAAAGCTCCGATCGCAGTGAAAATTCGATAGGACAGTTCTCTAAAAGAGCACAAACGAGATCAATGAGACACTTTGCCTAAAAGTTGTTCAGTAGATGACGTGTTTTTCTTTCTTTTTTTTTTTTGGAAAATTTTAAAGGTCCCGGAGAAATTTGGAAAAAGCAGAGGGCATTTTGGTCGCACGAAACGCGTCTAACGAATTTTTCCTTTTTCATTTGTGACAATTTTGATTCAGTCAACTTCGAGCTTTACACGAGCACCAAGAGTTCTCTTTTATCTTCCCCTTTTTCATTATCCGTCGTATATGTTTTATTCATTGTATCAACGTTTCATTCGGTCGCTGTATCCTCACGCGGTACGCTCAATCTTCGCTTCCCTTTCGCGCAAAATTTTATACATTCGTATACCATCGGCTTTGTCCGAAAGATGAAAGCTTCGCTCGTCGCACACAACCGAAGCGAGAGTTTGCGTGCATCACAATTGCTGGCAAGAGCAAGGCGGATCGTTATACCGTTCAACCTCGCGCGGACGCGTTTTTTTAGCGATGAAAGCTCGAGACGGTAATACATTATATACGAACGAAACGGATGTTTTTATTTTTTCAACGGGACAGCTTTCGGGGGAGTCGATAATCGTGAAACGTTGCGTGTATTGGCAGTTCGAAGTAATTGAAAACGAAAAAAAAAAAAAAAAAAAAAAAAAACGAATGTACCTTGTGGAATATCAAATTAGATTGGAGTTGATGTAGCTTATGATCTGGTGGATTTCTATTATTTATATTATTTATTTATTCATTCATTTATTTATTTATTCAAGGGGAAAAACCCCATTTACATTATCACGTTATTACAAGTGGAACACTTGGGTAATGAAAATTAAGGTAGTTCGGTCGAGTTTGGCCGAAGTCAAATTTCATCCGTAATTCAGATTTATTTACGTACAATTTAACCATATGAAAGCTATGATAAATTGAATTGTTGCATAAAAAAATATTACAAGCTTCTTTTAGGGTGTAAATAATAAGTTAATAATAATTAATACCCGGAATAATGACAGACTCAACTTGACTCATTCTCTACGTTAGGGAGCGAGCTAATCTAACCTTACGCATAAAGTTACTGGATTGCATTCGCGAGTTTTGTTGTATGCTTTAAAACAGTACAATGAAGAACAGGGGGGAAAAAAAGACTCGTCTCGAGGCAAGTACAGTTGAATCAACGGCCAGTATGCAATGAACTCGGAACTCGTCTAGTTGACATTGTATATCTTGCCGAACAACTCAAATGTGACAGTTGTTCGGAGCCACTTTTGCTGGCGTTCATCGAATCTGAAGTGAGACGCGGATTAGCTTCGATTTTCACATGTTTTTTCCCCTAATAGTCTTCTGCTAGCGAGCAGATCCGGTGTATGACAAGGACAGAGACCGCGGACTCGAATTAATTATTGAAATAAAAAAAAAACCGTACGGTAAATCGACTTAAATCTTTGGTAAATATCTCTTATAGATATCAACCATTATTGTGGTATATTTTTTTTTTGCCCTTAAACGATTAATTTTTCGTGTACCTGAAATTTCGATAGTTGGCATGCCATCTGAGCCTTATATGCCCTATAAGAGCAATGTTAACTTATTTATTAATTACGCAAAAACTACACGGTAAATTAATTTGAAATTTTGCAGACATGTAGAGCAAGGTCAACTCTTTTGATTAAATGCAAGAAAACAGGGTGTTAAACGTGAACCTCAATTCGACCGAACTACCTTAATATAAAGATAAATAATAATATCCTAGTAGCGCCGACTAGTGTAGAAGTAGTATGATCACTTATTAATTGCACAAAAGTTTAAAGTAAAACAGCTAGAGAAGTAGAAAAGTATGGAGCAGGTTAAAACTAGCCGAATCGGAGCAGCAGATCCGAGACTGATAAACGGAGAACCCTTTTTGTTGATATACCCCAAAAATGTTAATGCCATTTATATGCCGTTAGATATTGTGGTCATCCCATGTACAGCAGACCTAGATAAGAAGACATTTCTCGTCGTAGAGGTGCGTAGAAGACGCCTAAAACCCTGCCCGGCCTTCTAAGGGCGCAAATGGGAACCTGTTCCGGATGATGTTAAAATTTGCATCGTTGGAATGCAACGAAAAAAGTTTTTTTTTTAAATCATTTCCAGTATTGTCTCGAAGTCAAAAATCGTTTAAACCTTTTTCTCGGTTTTTTTTTTTTTGCGATCTGGAGCCTAAATATGTCAAAAAAAACGTGAGAAATACTGGAAATGATTTTTTTTTTAATTAAAAAAAACCTATTTTCATTGCATTCCAACGATCCAAATTTCAACATCATTGTTCCAGCAGAATTGGGCAGTTTATAGTGCCTCACAAGAGCCTGTGTAAAAATTAATTAATGATAATAACAATATTCACATCATACAATGATTGTATTATAATTGAATATGATTATTATTAATAATAGTAATAATATTATTTCGTAGGCTTGATCAGGGAACCTGAATTCTGATAATTTTTTTTTTTTTTACGTAATGCAGTTTTGGAACATTGTTATATTATTTTTTCTTGCGACGAAAAATTATTCATGGATAGAAAAATTTATTCAAATTATCAACAATTTTTCCTTTTGCTCGATCAATTTTTAATCCTTCGCACTAGAGTTACCGATTTATATTCGACCGAGAGACTGTACCGATTTCTCCGAAAGTTTGCACGCATTTGAAGCATCGAATTTCCTTTGCTCGAAATTGCTCAAAGGGGTTTGAATTTTAAGAGACTTTGAGAATCTCCACAAAGAACGCGTCTTTGCGTGTATAATTTGAAGCTATCGAGCCGAAATTTTTCTACACAAAAATATAGGCTAGAGGACAGGGACACTTTCGAGGAGATGATTTGCCTTGAAATTGACGAGAATCGCTTAAAAAGGGGGTCTAGCTTTTGTGAAACTTTTGATTTTACGAATAATATTCGAACTCGCTGAAACTTTCGTGAATTTTCAGTATAGCTATCGAGCGTAAACTTTTTGCGCAATTATAGGCCAGGGGGGGCAAGGATGATACTGAATTTGCCGTGAAATACGCTCAAGGGTTTCGAATCCTACCTTTCCATTGTTCAGATGGAATGTAATTTTTGACGAAAAAGCACGAAATTCAGAAAAACTCCCACAATGTTTTCTCATTATTTTATTTTCGAAGAAAAAAAAAAACGGAAAGAATCATCAATGTACCTATACAAGAGCTTTCAATATTCACGCTTTTATTTTTAATGCATCAGCTGCGAGGGGGTTCTTATGATTTTTTTTTTGATTCTTCAATTTCTTCGAACTATCGTGTATGATTTATATGAATTTTGCAGTTTTGCACGGTCAGCCACGTAACGTGGTCCTGTGTCTGCTGGAGGTTGCGAGACTCGCTTCGAGATACTCGCTCGAGCCACCGGGTCTGGTACAGCTCGAGCGTGAGATCGCAGCCGAGCAGGAGAGAGATTTGCAATGTTTATCGGACAGCGGTATTTCGCACAGCAGTCTCGTCTCTTGGCAGTTTCAGCCGCCTTCGTCGACACCCTCGCCACAACCGCAACCGGAGAAAATCAAGCACAGCAGGTATGTCAAAACGACAGAGGGGGCAAGTTCAAGCGCGTGCCGTTGCGAGCTTGATAATCCCCGCTCCGGTCGTAAAATTATCGGGGCGAGTGAAATAAAATTTTCGATGCTTAAGGAGGTACGACTAGTTCTTTGGAGTAAAAAAAAAGTCTAAATTTATTTTACCCACAGTTGTTCTGATTTATGTTTATTTGCGTTGATTATTCATATTATCGATTATAATGTGAAAAATTTTGTGGCAAATGATTAATTTATTGCGCATGAACTAATAAAAACTGAAAAATTAGATTGTCAACGACTCGATAGTAGTCTCCATCATAATAATAATGACATGTCTACCACAAAAACGGACTAAAAAACATTTTAAAAAATCAGCCGAAAACCTATTAAAATAGACTTGAATTACCTCAGTGGAATTAATACGATCGGTAGAATGATAATTAAACATATAATTGATACGTGATAAATAATAAAACTCCATAAATAACACGATGGAATTTGAAGTAAACACTTGGCAACGTCGCATTGGCGATGCTATAAGTTGGTATACGTGACCAACGAAGATGACTCTATCTTCGTTGCTAATATCAAAACAAAGCTAGGTTATGTTCGCCGAAACCCATCAGCTGTTACTCGCGACGTTGCTAAGTCTGTGGGTGCTATTTGATCGTTCTGACAATTTACAACCGGAAATTGAAACTTTTTTATGATGTAGTGCCAGAACTACACGGTGAAGAGTAATTTTTCAATTTTTTACAATATCTATTATATCTAATCTATCAAGTTTCAGTTTTTCAACGGGTGTAGTTGGATACGCGAGCAGCAAAACCGTGATCACAGCACTTCCGGTTAACCGTCTCCATAAGACGACGTGCTTTAGTAACTCAAACTGCTCGACTTTGCAATTTTATTACGAATAAACTAAACGGTCAATATAGCTCAAATTTTGGCAATAGGCGCATAAAGTATTCGGCAAAAACATATAAAAATTTCAAGTCCGTCAGTTGGATTCTTCATACTAGTCGTACCTCCTTAATATGGCGAGAAGAGATCAAAAGGTGGTCCTTGCACACATTATTGTGGCATCTGATGGAAAATTTTGCGATTTGGAAATATTTTACGAGCAGAATCGCGCAAAATTGAAGAATAGAGAGATTTACGTGAATTTTTTGATATTTTCTTCTTCTTGAAATACTGGAAAATGTTCTATTTACTCATTGGACGTTTCTATAATTATAACAGCCAATTAACGTCTGTGAAGAAATATTCGGAAGGAAAAATTTGAGACCATGGGGATTGTATTTTAAATTAAAAAAAAAGAACCTTTAATGATTCAAAAGTTGTAAACGATATTGCTGAATGAAAAGTATATAGCTTTGTGCGCGGAATTTAATTCATTGTTAACTAATAAGGATAGAGATCAAGCGCAATGTATACTTATAGTCGCTGATTTTCACCGAAAGACGTATGCCACGTGTAAAAAAGGCGTCGTTGACATCAATCTTTACCAAAAATAAATACATAAATGACATTTTGTGTTTTCTTTTGCATAAAGTCATAGCGGAAAAATGGTTAAAGTTGAATAAATTTGCTTACGTACTATCTTCCCTGAGACTAATGATTTCCTATTTCAGCAAGAGAATAAAGAACCATGGAGTACGTATTTGAGTAGAGAAAAAAAATTATCACGATAAAAAAATTGCAACATATATACGAATTGTTTATGACAATTTATAAACAATTTTTAATCGTAAAATTATTGTTATGAATAAAAATCGATCTAAATTTTTATTTACAACACGATGGTGTCAGAAAAAAAAATGTTAAACTTAAAATTGTTTAGAATTTTGTATAAAAAATTAGAAATTAGAAATAAACAAAGATTTATTTAATGAAATATTTTTTTATCAATTCGAAATACAATCCTCATGGTCTCAGATTTTTCCTTCGAAAAAGTTCGTCATGGACGTTAATTGGCTGTTATAATTAGAAACGTCCAATGAGCGGCGGCTTCCACTTGAGCTACAGAGCTCCCTGTTCGCGAGGATGTTTTTTTCTATCAAATTCAAGTTTTGAGGGGTCGGAGCATGAAAAATACGATTTTTTTTTTTAAACACACTAAAATATGTGCATATATATATAACATTATTTCATGATTATAATTATTTTTGAAAATATCGCACGTAATTGTACTTAAAGGAGAAAGCGATTTAAAATTTTCAGTATGGGGGTTGTTTTTTTTTTTTTACGATGGATACTAACAATTCTCGAAATATTTTGCATTTTTTTTTCGTATTTTTTTTTCTATCAACGCATTCGCCCCAACGAGATCGCAAAGTTACTCAATGGGCGAGGAGCTTCGCTCGTTGCATCCTGAGAATAATAATGCGAGCTGACGAGGGTCTCGAGGGGGGCCTGGCATAATGCAACGTTGCAGGAGTGGCGGCATGTACAATACAGACAAACACACACACACACGTACATAGATAAATATACACATATACATATATGTGTGTGTGTGAAACGACGATTGGGAGTTTAGCATAGCACGCGATCTCTTGCACGGGCATACGCACTCGGCGATTCGAGCCGTAAGTGCTTTTGCGAGCGCCACACACACCGGACACCGTTTTGTAATTAATTTATATGCTGTTAGTCCGCGGTGGCCTAATAAAGGCATTAGATTTATCAGTTCCGTTATCATATCCATAAAATAGCGGACAAGCTTCGCGTATTCGTTGCTACAAGATCATAAGGACTATCCTATGATATACCACGAGTTGTCGCATTTGCACGAGGGCACGGGGAAAGTGTCGAAAATTCGCGTCACGCGTATGTACGTACGTACGAAAATTATTTACCGAGTTTCGGTCGTATCTTCGTGAGAAACTTTTAAGGAAAAAAAAAAAAAAACTGGCTCAGCAAAAGCTCGCCACTATATCTCTTCGTCGCAAATCCAACAATTTTCTATTATTTCGTGTTTTTATGCAATTTGTTTTTAAATATTCGAGAATCTCCGTAGAGCGTCTTGCGCAGCGAATTTTTCTCAATTCACTGCTGTATCGTATTTTCACGAGGGCACGGGGAAAGTGGGGCAAAACTGCGATCTGTGCGGACGATTATATCGTACGGAGTTGCAACTTTAGTGCCCATACACGAGAGAAAGTAAAAAGAAAAACAAAAAAACTGTCCAAATCTCAGTAATCGACGCGCAAGCTCTAGCGTACGGCTGAGCGGTCACCCATCTCCGTATTGACCGAGGATAATCCTGCTCCAATTTGGAGTTAAAAAATTACCAGAATCAAAAATACCTACGGCTGTCCTAATTTATGTTGAATATTATTATTATTATTATTGCTTATTCGAATCGCTAACTTATGTGGCATTGAATACCGGAAATAATGAAGAGTCCAGTCATAGATCTGGAAAAATCAATTTTTTTTTTTCTCTGTACTTCAAGCTCGGCATCGGAAGTAGCCGCGGTGGCCACTCGGTGGCTCGATCCTCCACCGACTGTGAACCACGAGACGGAAATGCGTCGTTCGGTGAGCGACAACGGACCGACCGGAAGTGACGGTGTGCCGAGCGACACTACCGAGGACGATTGGTCACGGGGAAGCGCCGAGGATCCCGACGAAGTGCCATCACCCTCGATTTCACCCTCGCCATTACCCGCCGAGCCACCGGAGCACACCGGACCCATTACCGAACTTGATCGAAAGGTAATTTTCATTTTTCGAGAGGATTGAAAATTTATTTCATTCAAATATATATATAAAGTGTCTTCGCGAATATTTTTCATCACGAATCGGTCATCCAGGAATCCATCATTTTGAATTTACTATAATTTTGACCTCAGATTCATATTCAGGGATCCAAAAAACTATTGGGAACGAAATCTCATCGAAGTCTGACCAGTTACAGGTCTTTGTCGAATTTTAAAGTAGCCATGTTGGATCCACCATTTTTAGATTTTTACTTTCGACCTCAAATTCAAATGTAGCTGTCCCCGAAAAACTCACATGTACGAAATTCCACTAAAATCCGACTAATTATAGGGTTTTAAGAATTTTAGAACCATCATTTGGATCCGCCATTTTGAATTGATTAAATATGACCTCAGATTCGCATTTGGGGATCCAAAAAACCCCTAGAAACAAAGTCCGCTAAAAATCTGACCAGTCGCAGGATTTTTAACATTTTAGAACCGCCATATTAGATCCGCTATTTCCAATTTACAATAATTTAGACCTCAGATTCGTATTCAGAGATCCAAAAAACCATTGGAAACGAAGTCTCATCGAAGTCCGATCAGTCACAGAGGTCTTTGTCGAATTTTAAAGTCGCCATGTTGGATCCACCATTTTTAGATTCTCAATTTCGACCTCAAATTCAGATGTAGCTATCCCCGAAAAACTCACATATACGAAATTCCACTAAAATCCGACTAATTATGGGGTTTTAAGAATTTTAGAACCATCATTTGGATCCGCCATTTTGAATTGATTAAATATGACCTCAGATTCGCATTTGGGGATCCAAAAAACCCCTAGAAACAAAGTCCGCTAAAAATCTGACCAGTCGCAGGATTTTTAACATTTTAGAACCGGCATATTAGATCCGCTATTTCGAATTTACAATAATTTAGACCTCAGATTCGTATTCAGAGATCCAAAAAACCATTGGAAACGAAGTCTCATCGAAGTCCGATCAGTCACAGGGGTCTTTGTCGAATTTTAAAGTCGCCATGTTGGATCCACCATTTTTAAATTCTAAATTTCGACCTCAAATTCAGATGTTGCTATCCTCGAAAAACTCACATATACGAAATTCTACTAAAATCCGACTAATTATAGGGTTTTAAGAATTTTAGAACCATCATTCGGATCCGCCATTTTGAATTGATTAAATTTGACCTCAGATTCGCATTTGGGGATCCAAATAACCCCGAGAAACAAAGTCCGCTAAAAATCTGACCAGTCGCAGGATTTTTAAAATTTTAGAACCGGCATATTAGATCCGCTTTTCGTATATACAATAATTTTGACCTCAGATTCATATTCAGGGATCCAAAAAACTATTGGGAACGAAGTCTCATCGAAGTCCGACCAGTTGCAGGTCTTTGTCGAATTTTAAAGTCGCCATGTTGGATCCACCATTTTTAGATTCCAAATTTCGACCTCAAATTCGGATGTAGCTATCCTCGAAAAACTCACATATACGAAATTCCACTAAAATCCGACTAATTATAGGGTTTAAAGAATTTTAGAACCATCATTCGGATCCGCCATTTTGAATTGATTAAATTTGACCTCAGATTCGTATTTGGGGATCCAAAAAACCCCTAGAAACGGAGTCCCATAAAAATCTTACCAGTCGCAAGATTTTTAGGATTTTTGAGCCGCCATTTTTAATTTCACAATTTCCACCGGAAATTGATTTTCAGCGATAAAAAAAACCCAAGAATCACGTATACCCATGAAATCCTGAGAATTCAGGAGTTTTCTAGAATTTTTTAGGTTCTTATCGAATTTTCGAATGAGAATGCGAATACTCTGGAGTACAAAAAAAAAGAAAAGATACTGAAATGTTTATGTATATTCAGGTGAGAAGAGCAGCCGAGGCTGTACAGAGACTCTGTCAGTGTCCCTCGGAAAAGTGCTCGAAGCTCAAAGTTCGAAAAGTCGGCGAGGGACGTTACTACATTGCCGGACGAAACGTATTCATCAGGGTAAGAAAATAACAGTCTCTCCTGCTATCGTGTCAATCCTTGTAATTATTAATATTCAGACCGCGTATACGCTTTCGTTTCTAGTGGAGTCAACTTTTATTCCGATTTTTTTTACATCATTCGAATGCCCTAAAATTTTCATTGAATTCAACTTTCGAATGTGTAACTTAAACACGCTGAGAAACCTTATTATCGAGAGAAAAGCACCCTTACCTCTCTGTTACAACTTGAAATAACGACCCTCATCGCGAAAAACATGTTTATATACATCGTTTTTTTTCCACCGTTTCATCCATCTCTCATTCGTGTCAGTCGAGGAATGTGAGAGAAAGGAAAAAAAATAAAAATAAACAACGTTACCTCATCGCTAATGACGATGCCACGGTTTGTTCGTAGCTTCTCAAGGGACGACACATGATGGTGAGAGTAGGCGGCGGCTGGGACACCCTCGAGCACTTTTTGTCGAGGCACGATCCATGCCAGGTGAGGGTCCTCAGCCGTGAAAGTACACCACCGCCGCGCAACGGCAAGCACAGCTTTCTTCATATACGTGCCAAGTATCGAAGCCCACCGTCCGAGCCCGTTTCCGGACGTTGAGATCACTGTTTTTTTTTTTCTTTTTTTTCCTGCCCTTTTCTTTATCACGAAGAAATAAGTAACGGTGGCCCCGGGCCCCTGTCCCGATATCACGTTATACATACATGTATACGCAAATTTTGTATATACGGATATACATGTGTGCATCGCGAGAGATTGACAGCGAGTCACTTGTACATGCTGTATTACGATTCTTCGAATAATTCACCCAAACGACCCTCACGTTCAAATCATCGTAGCCTCTATTTCACGCAGTCTGCCTAATTATTTATGATACACAAATATATATATAGATATATATTCATATATATATAAACACATTCTATATATATAATTATATATTTGTATTTTGAGAATTGCGAGACAGCACTTATTATTATCATCAGGACCTATCACGTCCAATTACTTGCCAGCATTCACCGTCAGGGGGGGCAGCACCGATCCGGGCATAAAAAAAACAAACATAAACAAGATTGTCTTTCGGTTAAAAAAAAGAATTTGAGATACTCGTCTACCCGATTGTACATTCCGATGTGAAAATTGCGACGCTCAATTCATTTTTGAGCAAAAGAAACAACAAAAACACAAAAATTTGAGGTTAGGTCATTGAAGCCCGTGTACTTTTTTTTTTCGCTTACGGCCTTGCAAGTGCAACACTTAGCGCCAATGAACAAGCAACTACATAGACGAGGAACGTCTCCTCGCCGTGAAAAAAAAGTCACTAGTTCTGTGACACCCCTGGTGGTGAACAAAGAGTAATAAGATTGGACGTGAAAGGCTCAAATAAGTACCATAGTATTACGGCAATATATCGTAATTTCATCACTATTTTTTCACATGCTAACCTGACATGGTAAAAACGTCCAGGAATTAAACAAAACAAAAAAAAAAATGCACCGGGGAAAAACACCATGGTTTGGTACAAACGACACGATGCAATTTTGTCCAAAAAAAATCACACACGCAAACTTCAAATGCACCGGTAGTCGATAAGTTAGTTCGTAAGAGATCGCAATGGCCGCCATATTGGAGATCGGGAAGAAAAAAAAAACGCAGTCAGCGTATATTTTTAAGCGGAAATGGGGAATCTCAGGAAAAAGTAAAACTCGTAACTCGAAGTAAATATGACTAGTTTTGGTAATTTTACAACGTGATCAATGACCGTTGACGAAATTTCGATAAAAATGCGTTTTGCAAAAAGAAAAAAACAAATCATGGGTATTTGAGATGCACGAGTGCACTATTGGCCATTGCTGATAACTGCGGGACACGTGCAAGGTGCACAGATTGTTTTTTTTTTACAATACACACGCATATATATAAATACATATATATTTATGTAAAAGCTTCTGAGGGATAAGCGAGCACGATTAAATTTTTTCACAACATAACGATATGCAGAGTATCATTGAAGACGGGTAGGGATCGGCCAAATTCCTCAAAATTAAACAAGCGCAAAGTCACGCTTCGTCTCCCGAACGAAAAGGAGCACGAAACTACGATAAAGCGCGCGAGGATTTAATAAAGTAAACGTCTCTGTTACCGTATGTCTCGCGCTTATATGGTACACTGAGACGAGAGCTTTAGAGAGACACACAAAGGTTTTTTTTTCAAGTCGACGCGACTCCGTCGGTAAAGCAGATTTTTCGTAACGATGCCATTTGTTTTCTCGTATTTGGGGGGGGGGGGGGGATTTCCCGTGGAAGGATTTACTGGACCGAAGGATTAATCGCGGGTGAGAATATAAACTGTTGAAAAATTTGACGATTTTGTATAAGCCGCGGAGTCGGGGAAACGTTTGCGAACGTGAAATTATCGTATATCAAATTTACCTGAACTGTGGTAATTTGTTCATTCGTGCACGATTCGTCCTCGAATGAATTTATTTGAAAAAAAAAAAGAGAGAGAGAGAAAAGCGTTATAGCAAATTTTCTGTCTGCGCAACTCTGTTTTATCGACAGATGACTTTCTCGCCATAGCGTGTTATTTTTTATTACGCGCTTATGAATATGGTCGATCCCGCGAAAACGTTAAAAGAAAAAAAAGTATGGGCACGTGTTTGCTGACATATTATACAATCAATTCTTGCTGAGTAATGTTGGTTCACTCTATCGCCTATTATGCTGATATTATGCTTCGTATCTTATATATGTACATATAAAATAACTGCCTGTAATCTACACGTTTTGTATTTTTATATAAAATGCCCAGGGTTAAAAGGTAAAGGGTAGAGATCGCCTTGTGAAAGAAAAAGTAAAAATGGGAAAAAAAAAATTACGTAAATCACGTGAAAGCGACATGTCTTGGATTTTTGTTTTGTTTTTTACAGAAATGCAAGAGTACACTGTGCAAAGGAATACCAAAGCAAAGGAATACGAGACGAGTATTGTCGGCGCGTTGAGGCTATATTTAAACTTGGTATTTTCGAATGAGAGAAAATTTGAAAAAAAAAAAGAACAAAATAAACTCTCGCATTGATTTCCCACATTGGCTGTATTATAGCGAAGTAAAAAAAAGTCTCGATAAGCCTCGTTGTATGTTTTTCACACAAGTTTATACCTATGTGCTCTGTCATTTAAGTCGTTTTTTTTTTTTTTTTTTTTTCTTCTGGAATATTGCTCGTGAGAAAAAAAATGAGAAAACGATGCGAGTGAATCTCGGCTAATCCGGTTGAACGAATTTTCGGTATCGCTTTGATGCGATTACACGACGGATCTTTGATTATATCGAGAAACTGCAATTATTCGGTCAATCGGACCAATATTATCGCCATAATTTTATCGAAATAATAATAATAATATTCAAAAACAAAAGGTATATGCTTAATTTTTGTGAAATTCGATTTTTTTTTTTTTTTGAAAATTAAAACGAGAATATTAATGAGGGCAAAGACCTTTTGTTTATACTTTTTCACGATTATTTCAATAATTTTCTCAGCTCATCGACGATTCTCCCAGAGTCCCCCCAAAGAAGAAAGGCCTCTCGAGCATTGAGATTTAATTCTTTATTATTATTATTATTATTATACGATTGTTACCTTCGTTGTGTAATAAAATGTTTAGTTGCAGAAAAAAAAAAGAAAAACAAACCCGAGTTATGCAACATTAGCGATTCAATGTCCCATTGTCGAAGAAATTGAAATCAAATTTTACTCGAATTCTTCAAGCGTATACCTGAATATATCAAATATATTTTCGATCTATAATTACAATGAGGGTACGTAAAAAAAAAAAATTACGATTTATTTTTGCATCGAATTCGTAACACACGAGATACGTGCATGAGAAAATTCGAAAATACATTACGCGTAAAAAAGAAAAGAAAAAAAAAACTCGATAATGATCGATGACATTGGTCGTTGATCGATCGGCTAATAATACTCGAGAAATATCTCGTACTATGAGGAAATTAAAAAAAAAAAAAAGAAAATTATTATGACAAGAAACTTGACAAAATTTCCGAATGCATTACGGTATTGGCGGGAAAAAGTATTATCGTTAACTTTGGATAATTTAGCGAACGCGAATAAAAATAATCTTTCATAAATACGATTAAAATATAGCATGTCGATATTTGCATCGTTGGAATGCAACGAAAATAGGTTTAAAAAAAAAAAAAAATTCCAGTGTATTGTCTCAAAGTCGAAAATCGTTTAAACCTTTTTTTTCGGTTTTTTTCTTTTGGCGATCTGGGGTCTAAATATTCCAGAAAATCTCCAGAGCAATACTGGAAATGAATGTTTTATTTATTTAAAAAAAAAAAAAAAAACCTATTTTCGTTGCATTTCAACGATGCAAATTTCAACATCTTGAGATAGCTCGGAAGTATGGAGAATGTCGTAATGAAATTTTCGCGATGATTTCTCATTTTTTCTTATTTTTACCTAAAGTGAGAGTTTGATGCTGCGCGATCTGAGTCTTTCGCCTGTTGAACTCCAATATATCGTCCTCGAGCTTTTTACGGCTCTCCTCAACCTTCTTCTTCTCCTCCGTATGATCCTTCTTGAGCTTGTCAAATTTGTTGTGCAGCTGGAAGAAAAATGCGGGTTGGCAAAAATTCGAGAAAAAAAAAAAACAGTAATGTGCAATCGTGCGTTATTTTCATCGGACTCGTTCATTGGCTACGAATGAAATGTTATGAGAAAATTAATTAGGCGAACGATCACCTCTTTTTCGTCTTCCTTGAGCTTGGCCTCGGTTTTTTTGACCCGGCTGACGAACATCTGACGCATCTCGTCCTCTTTTTGCTGCAACTCCTGTAGATGAGTCGAGCGCTTAGCTTCGCAGGTCTGCTGGAAGCTAACCGGTTTGTTTTCACTATCCACGTCGCTGAAACCCATCTGAGAAGAAAAATAAAAAAATGTAAGCCTATGAATTATCGCAGTGCGGTAATGGTAACAGTTTTGGTAAAAAAAATTACGGAAAAAAAATAGTACACTACTAGTTTCAGTCAAATTATAGTACAAAAGTCATGTAACAATAAAGTCACGACTAAAAGTATCAGTAAAACGATATTGCAGTAACGGTCAATTAACAGTTTCAGTACAACAGAGAACTTGAGTGTGCTTCTCTTTTTTTTTTTTTAATTATTCTTTCGTAGTTAAATATTTTCTAAATAAGAGCGAGCAGCGGCCCGGTTGATCCGACTCTGGGCCGCCACGCGGGCGGCCCAGGGTTCGAATCCCGCGGCCGCCACCAATGAATTTTTCTAAATGCTTTTTTTTTTTGCGAGCTCGGTGGTTCGAAACCCGCCCAAAATTGTATGTTCTCCCAGATACACTGGGCCTGTATCGAAGAGGTTGCGAAATCAACGGAAACCAATAGTTCCGTAAATGTACGGAAAAACTATGCGCTCGGTGTACGAAAGAAGACTTAAGCACGACAAGGGCAAGGCAAGTGGCCCCCCATTGGTAATCAGTATCAGAATTCAATAGACATTGTATTAATTTCTTCGAAAAAATAAATTATTGTATCTTACGGTGTAAAAATTGTAAGAAATTTACGCCCTCTGCGGGCCTAGTGACGTCACAATACCCCCCCCCGCTACTGGGGTAAGGTTATGCCCGGTTTTTTTTCATTCAGGGTTTATCTTCCGGATAGAGCTATCCGCCGGATAACCCATGTTAAAAGGATATCTTATCCAACGGATAAGTTTTTCCGTCGGTGAAAAAATTCGCGAAAGTAAATCATTGGTGCACGAGTGTGTGTAATATGCATATGATGTTGAAATTTTCATCGTTGGAATGCAACGAAAATGGGTTTTTTTAGAATAAAAAAAAGCCGTTTCCGGTATTTCTCACGTTTTTCTGGCATATTTAGGCCCCGGATCGCAAAAAAAAAACCGAAAAAGACGGTTTAAGGAGGTACGACTAGTTCTTTGGAGTCAAAAAAAAGTCTAAATTTATTTTACCCACAGTTGTTCTGATTTATGTTTATTTGCATTGATTATTCATATTATCGATTATAATGTGAAAAATTTTGTGGCAAATGATTAATTTATTGCGCATGAACTAATAAAAACTGAAAAATTAGATTGTCAACGACTCGATAGTAGTCTCCATCATAATAATAATGACATGTCTACCACAAAAACGGACTAAAAAACATTTTAAAAAATCAGCCGAAAACCTATTAAAATAGACTTGAATTACCTCAGTGGAATTAATACGATCGGTAGAATGATAATTAAACATATAATTGATACGTGATAAATAATAAAACTCCATAAATAACACGATGGAATTTGAAGTAAACACTTGGCAACGTCGCATTGGCGATGCTATAAGTTGGTATACGTGACCAACGAAGATGACTCTATCTTCGTTGCTAATATCAAAACAAAGCTAGGTTATGTTCGCCGAAACCCATCAGCTGTTACTCGCGACGTTGCTAAGTCTGTGGGTGCTATTTGATCGTTCTGACTATTTACAACCGGA
The DNA here is from genome assembly GCA_963564615.1 of Rhorus exstirpatorius. Lineage (NCBI taxonomy): Eukaryota > Metazoa > Arthropoda > Insecta > Hymenoptera > Ichneumonidae > Rhorus > Rhorus exstirpatorius. The sequence continues at coordinate 48,624,430 of OY751313.1, forward strand.
AATTGAAACTTTTTTATGATGTAGTGCCAGAACTACACGGTGAAGAGTAATTTTTCAATTTTTTACAATATCTATTATATCTAATCTATCAAGTTTCAGTTTTTCAACGGGTGTAGTTGGATACGCGAGCAGCAAAACCGTGATCACAGCACTTCCGGTTAACCGTCTCCATAAGACGACGTGCTTTAGTAACTCAAACTGCTCGACTTTGCAATTTCATTACGAATAAACTAAACGGTCAATATAGCTCAAATTTTGGCAATAGGCGCATAAAGTATTCGGCAAAAACATATAAAAATTTCAAGTCCGTCAGTTGGATTCTTCATACTAGTCGTACCTCCTTAAACGATTTTTAACTTCGAGACAATACTGGAAATGATTTTAAAAAAAAGCATACATTACAGTGTATGCTGTAACTTAAAAAAAATAAATAAATCAAGGATACATGAAAGCGACATCTGAAAATTTGCCAAGAATAGATTTAGAGATGTTCCTAACGCGAATAAACTCTTTTTCTGGTGCTGATACAGTTGTATTTTTGCAACTCGATACAAAACAATATTTGTACACTTTCTTCGATCCTTCAGGTACATTGGTTATATTTGAACCTCATTTACAGACTACACATCTACGAATTGCGAAATTTTTTTGCATTAGGAATGATTAGCTGCTTGAATTTCGTAATTTTACCGCTAGAGGCGCTGCTGCGCTGGGGGTGTTGTGACGTCACTGTCACGCGATATACGTTTGAAATAAAATTCAATTTTCAAGCTCGTATAATTAATTAAATAATGATGAGTAATTGAAAAAAAAACCTATGCAAATGATGTTTTTGAATAATTATGTTTCAAATAATTCAAAAGTTGAAAATAATGCAAGTTCTCTATTATAGTACAGTAATATTAACTTGAACGCGATAGTTTCAGTAAAACGACAGTAAGGGAAACACAACTTTAATAGTTTAAGTAAAGTTAAACTTTACGATAGGACTACCCTTTTAATGGTGTCCGGACTAAATATCCCTGATTCTGTATGTGTGTGGCCCCCCCCCCCCCCCCCCCCAATTGCACTAAAACTACAATTTGTTGTACAATCAGTTGTACTGGATGAAAAGAATTGTGTATTGTTATGTATTGTACTCGTTAATGGCGATTGTTTTATTATCATTTAATTCTCTCGAGGAAGATTTAGTCCTTAATTAATTTAATTAATTTAAAACCTTAATCGTATTTTACCTGTTCGAGACGTTTCTTTCGATAGAGCTCGTAATGACGGCAGTGCGTTTTTTCTCTCATATCTTCCATATTCGTGCGTATCAGCATTTCGCGCAATTTAACGAAATCACAGTGCGACTCGTTCTCAACTTGGACAGTTCCCCATGGATATTGACGGGAGCGCATCATTTTATTGCCAACTCGCACGAAATCCGTGCTTCCGATTACCGCGAACGGCACATGACTGTTCATTGATGAATTAACGTCAGCCACGCTCTCGTCGTCCGTGGGAAATTGATAAATGTGCACTCCGTTACTTTGCAACTCCGAGATAATTTTACTCTGCAACGGTAAATATGGTTTAATAAAACTCAACGCTCAATTTATCCTTCTCTCTCTCTCTTTTTTTCTCTCTATGGATTTACCTTAAATTTTTGTAATTCAGTCTTCGATATTGTATCAGCTTTGGCTATTATGGGAATTATGTTGACCTTCGTGTCCAATTTCTTCATGCAGACTAGATCGATGGATTTCAACCTGAAATATGATTATTTTTCTGATTAATAAAATTGATCTCGCTTATAGATATAGTCGGGCAGCAAAGATCGCGCGTATTAAGGGAGTTCTATCGTAACTAGTCAAGCTCGAGAGCTGTTGAGTTTGACTAACTCGGTACATTGATGTGGCAACGTTCCGCAACCGTCTGCGGCGCATGTTTCTCTCAGCGTCGTTTTTATACGTTATTCAAGCTTTTTTCAAAGTAATATTATTTATTACATTCAATAATTAATTATTTTCTCTCAAACATCCAATTAGGAGTATGAATGAAATTTTTTTTTTTTCAATTATTGGGGCGCATAATGTAGAGGTAAGTAAAAAAAATGAGTACGTATTTGTTTATTTTTCGTTAAAAATGACAGATGCACCTGTTATAGGCAATTTAATTATTATTATATTAACGGCAATTTTGATTCAAATAAAAAAATTAAAAATACGTACTAAATATTTTTTCCTAAACTACCGGATTTTGAAATAAAAAAAATTTCATTCATACTCCCAATTGCACCGAGAACGTTGAAAAAATACTCGGGCATGGATGATCAATCGAGCGCGTCATATTTTAAATTGTGCGCTAACTTATAAAGCGTTGCCACATCTGCTAAACATTGGTCGGCGGTCAATTAAGTTTGGCATTACTTGAATTATTTATGCCATCGATTCATATTTTCAAACATGCAAAATGTTCTTCAAACATTCTACTTGTATCTCATAAAGTTTCATGTATATATCAACGGCAGTTTCAGTCAATTTTGTAATTAAATCTGTCGAAAGCGTGGATTTCCGTATGGACAGCATGTTAAATGTATAAAAATAAAAACTCTAATAACATTTTTTTCTCTTTCGACTTCAAAAAAAACGTAACCGAGTCATGTTTCGATCACAATCGACCCGTAAACCAATTTTCATCGAAATCTAAACGATAAATCGCTATGCGATGGAGCTAGCAAAAAAAAAAAATATATCATATTTCGTCGAAAAACAAATCATAATTCGTGATGGTGAGACTGACCCATGGCCGGTGGGACAAATGAAGTAGAGACAGACGTGAATCCGACTGTCGTGATAGGTGGACAATGAACGTTTGATCTTGAGCTCCTCCTGCAGATAAGCCTCGAACTGAGCGTCGATGTAATCTACGACAGCCTTGAAACTGTCCTCCTTGTTGATCTGATCGCCATAGCCAACGGTATCGACTATCGTGAGCTTGAGCCGCACGTTGCTCTCTTGTAGCTCGTACGTGTGGGCCTTTAGCTTTACGGACAGCAAATTATGGGGACTCGGATTGGACTCGAAGCTCGTGTTGAACAACGAATCCATGAGAGTGGATTTTCCAAGTCCGGTCTCGCCTGTTTTGCGAGGAAAACAAAAATAACTGCCATCCCGCGCGATCGAAGAATACAATCGATCCGCGCTCAAACGTAATGATGTTGAAATTCGCATCGTCGGAATGCAATGAAAAAAAAGTTTTTTTAAAATCATTTCCAGTATTGTCTCAGAGTCGAAAATCGTTTAAACCGTCTTTTTCGGTTTTTTTTTGCGCTCCGGGGCCTAAATATGCCGGAAAAGCGTCAGAAATACTGGAAATGATTTTTTTTCATCCAAAAAAAAACCCATTTTCGTTGCATTCCAACGATGCAAATTTCCAACATCATTGAAGATAAAAATTTGGCATTTGCCTGAGATTTATTTTTGTCCAAATAAAAAAAAAGAATATGTTCACGAAATTTACGACGACGCGTCGACATGCTATAAAATCCGAGGGAATATGAAAATTTCGGAGATCCTACGATTTGTTCGCAGTATTTTTTACGATAAATCCAAAAGTAAAAGTCTCATTGCGCCGGATACTTTAGTTTATTGTATGAAAAAAAAAAAAAAAAAATACTAAGAACAAAATTTGCATGACCGACGAGATCCGATAGCTTTGAAGCATCTCAATCGCAGCGTAAAACATGCAAAACATTTCAGCGACTGTGAAACGTATATGGGGGTCGGATTAAAGTCGTTGAACTTACCGATGCACAGTATGTTAAAGACGAAGCCATTTTGCACCGATTTATTGACCAGCTGATCGGGCAAACTGTCAAAACCTACGTGGCCAGATAGTTTGAGATTTCGAAGATTCGCATCGACCTGAAAAATAATTGTAACACAACTCGTACGACGATTCCTATAACCTCAAAAAAAAAATACAAAAAAACGACGTTTCCTTGAGACACCAGCTGAAGACTCGTAGAAATACGAGTCCATAATTGGAATTTCCGTATGATTTGCGGCATCATTGCACTATGAGGTGAATACTAAATCGAATGAAAATAATAATAACGGGAAGGTAACCAACGCCCTATGGAAGGTATGACATTTTTACGAATAACCGTGTCGTTTAATGCGATGTATTGTACAAAATTATTCGCTGCTGTTGCGATGTACCGGCTTTATGAGAAATTCACCAAAAGTCACGAAACACACTGTGCGAATGGAGCAAGATATTTTGACAAAACACGGACTCACCTTAGCGCGTTCGACGTCAGCGGCAGCCATTTTTAATGTGTGTGTGTGACTCTTACTTCGTGGTGTGACTGATGACTGATGACTTTGACTGACTATTCATTCATTATTCATCGGGTGGGTGAAGTAAAGGGCATAAGGGAAGAGAAGTTCGGTATATCGCGGTGGTAGGGATACATTGCACCGAAACGAAACTTGCTTGTCCAAAAAGTAACTAGAACCTAGAGACAACGTTTGTTGACGCTCAAACCACAATAGGTAGCGCAATATAGCAATTCTCAATTCACTAAAAACCGGTTATATGTGGGGAAATGACGCGTGACCTTATATATTTTCTAAATAAAATAAATAAAATAAAAAAAGTCAGTCTAAAACTCAACGAGCGACCAGAGATTAATAGGAAAATTTCCAACGGCCACTTGCGAGCAAGTTTTTGGACAAAAAAATATTCATTTTTTTTTGCGTTATTCAAGCGATTTTCCGAAAATGTAATGAGATTAAAAATGGGTCAAAGAATGCCTGATGCTAACCCATAGTTTTGAAACAATGTTAGAACAATTTTAGAACAATGATAACTACAAACGAGTTTTATTTTTTGAAAAACCCAACAAAATTTTGTTTTGGTTAAAAAAAAATACACCTAAAAACGACGAACAAACGTAAAAAAAGGAAGTTCAAAAAGTCAAAATTAACAAGCTAGTTTCACACCTAGGTGAGAGTTGTTCTGGTTTCGTCATATACAACGTTCGATACAACGAGTTTTGATGTAACGAATCCCTACCATTCAACAGTAGTTATCTCTCTCATTGGTCTGACACACCTTTAACTGCAGCACCGACAAAGTTACCTTCGTTAGTATAAGGCAGGATCTTGCCTCGGATGATAAGGCTGCGAGGTCGTAAAACTGCACGGCATAAACATCTTCAACGGTCGCACTACTTCATACTCGCTAATTCATACTCGTCCCACAAGGGGTAAGGGCCCCTCCTTGTGTACTTACTCTTCAATAGTAATGAGGGCCTTTATCCTTTGAGGGACGACTATGAATACGGCCGTTAGACTCGCAGGGTGAGCAGGGAAACCTTCGCTTCCTACAAACAGATGTCGAGTTTATCCATTTTTATTTTAAAATTTTTTTTTACACAAAACCAATATTGTTGGGACACGGTATTTTTTTATTCTTTGTAAAGCTATTTCTAGCATTAAAAATGTGAACGAGCTCATTAGCGAACATGAGAAAAAACCCGTTAAGGTTAATGTGGTCCATGGTGAACGATCACGAGCGTCAGGGCTGTTAGCTGATAGCTAGAATACAAACAATTAATCCAGTGAGGTAGTAACGTTATATGTAACTAATAATAAACCGAAAGGAGCAACCGCATGTCCGATTGATGAGGTGGAATCGACCACCAATGAACCACAAGACCCGGCATCAAAAAAATCTTCTTCTTCACCATTCACGTAACTAGACCGTCCGCGCCTCTAACAACTTTCTCCAACGACAGGCTCTATACTTATGCTCTCAACTAATCAGCTAAAAAAACCTGCTGTGAAACACGACCTGGCTACCGATAGGTCTCCGAGAAGGAATCATCATCAATCATTGGTAAAATGATCACGGCTCATGCGCGCATTGACTCCTGCGACGAAAGCAGCGCGATGTTATATCGCCGAAGGGAGAGACAATTATAAAAAATAAGAATTGAAAAAAAAAAAAAAAATTGCAATTAATACAATAAATTCTTAAGGTTAAGGCCGTGAAGTGACGTAAGGCGCTCGTTGCCTCAACATCGGTTATCGCATTCCAATCATTAACATCACTTGATGGATACCGTACGCAGTTTGCGTGCATGATGGGTATTGATGTGTTGTGCTACATAATATCTCGGACAATTCAACTCTTCGATCATACCTGTATGAGGGGAAAAAGGTAAAATTAAATATTGAAGACGGACTTTGAAACGCTTGAGATTAAATTCCAAGAGATCAAAACGTTGCGATTGCCTTGAGTTCGTATGCGGCGCATCTTCACTCGCGTTCAGATCTCGAGGACTCGGAGGATCGCTAACAGAAATATGATGGGAATAACAATAACGTTGCTGCGACATACGATAATATCGCAGGCAGATGATATTTTCGTACGGGCCGAGACGCATAACGAGACGAGGACCGTTCATTCGATCTTGCAGATGAAATCATTTTGAAGGGTGCAAGCGAAGAGAATTTTCAAGGGACATATACGATCATATGTGAGGTGCACCGGACACGAGACCATCGCTAATTTCGTATTACGTTACAGAGTGATTATATATTCGAACCGTGGCGAAACGTTACACCTTGCGGATTTGAACGGTTCTTTAATCTCAAACAAAAGCGGGTCGCGCGAGTTTGGACTCTTTCATAGTGCGTGCTGGCCCATGGATCGCGCGAGAACGCAGACCTCACACATCGCCAGCTTCACTATTGCCTCTCGTCTTTTTCTCGCGCTCTTCCTGATGATCCTTCTATGCATATAGATATAGACACACATTTATATACTATATATATATATATATATATATATATATATATATATATATATATATATATATATATATATATATATATATATATAAATTTAGATACCTTGGCTTTTCGACAGAGGCCAACGAAACGAGACTCTCGAAATCCCCGAGGGAACAAAACGTGTGTTTACATCGTCCAAATTACACGATTCTACGGGTCCTACATTGAATTAGAGATCAGGTATTATCCCCCCTCCCTTGCCACACGAGGCCCATCTCTTTTTCTTCTCTTTTACGTTTCGGGGCTTTCCGAGAAATCCCAGATTCGCCAGACTAATGTCCGGAAAAATGCATGAACCTTTTGCTCAGTACCTGATCCATTGAAAAACATTGATTTATTTTATTCGCAATCTTGTTCTTTTAACCTTCTTCCTGAGATTTTAATATCGTTGGAGCAAACAGAGTAGTAAAAAATAATCGTCTTTAACAATTGAGTGTATTACGTTGTAGAATAATGTATGGTGATAATTTTTGTAGAATTTTAGGAGCATAGACGAAGTTTTAACCACTGTACACCAGTTAAACCGTGAAAATAAGGATGAAATATTTAGTTGATTCAATTAAGGCTTCATCGAGTTGACCGTATGTCGATTGAATCGACTACATATACTCGGTCAGTTCAATAAAGCCTCAGTTGAATCAACTAAATATTTCATTTGCCACCCGCAATCGCAGATTTGGTCGAAGGTATCAGTAATTTTCTCAGTGTAACAACAAATTGATTATTAAATGAATCACTCCACCAGTATTCGAGTGGATTCATTTTTCAATTGGACTTGTGACGAGCTGATTTTTTTTTTCGTATATCCTCTGTGCTGAAGCAGCAATATTAAAATCGAAATTTCTTCCCTATAAAGTCGGCAACGTGATCTGGAACTTTGCAGTCTTAAAAAAATTGCGTTTCAGGATTAAAATATTTCCAATTCACAAGATTCTCGAAAAGGCGCCAAAGTGCATAAAGGACTACCCCAAGCTATATTCGCTGTATTATTTATCCCGAATCGCTATTTTTCCGGATAAACATTTTAATGTTCCAATGGTCTTTGCACGAATCTGCCGAATAATTTCTCCCACGTGTCCTCGATGTGATGACGTTCGGAGCTTTTGGTCCTTCGGAACATGCATTAAAAGAGCGAGGTCCAAAATTTGGTCATCTGCGGTCCAATTTTCATAACGATAGTCTCATGCCTAACAAAGTCCTATTTTTGGAAAAAAAAAATTCTGATACGATAACGTAGAAATTTGTCATTTCCAGTTACAACGAATAATATTTCTAACATGCTTCGTAAACGCACACAGCTTGAACGAAATATATGGATCAAATTCTCAAAATTCGCCGAAAAAAATATCATTCGTGAACATTAACGAATTTCCGAAATGACTTTATGACGGCGCACAAACATTTCCGCGGGATCCTAACGGTGATTCCTAATGCCACTTCTTCGAGTGACATTACGATTCTACGAAGAAGGTGCATCATCGCATTCGTGGCATATGTATATCGAACCCGTATAAAAGAGACAGGGGGTATAAGAAACAAGATGTATCTTACGAGGGAGTGAGAATGTCACTAATACGCTTGGCAATATGCGGTATGCTTCTCGCGCTCCCGTGTACTCTCATCATGGGTAACATACGCGTTTGCCATAAAGTATAAAAGTATATATGATAAAACACACGAGCGACGTTCTTGATAGGCGGTTCGCGTGGGATGTTGGCGTTCGCTCTCTCGCAACGATCAAGCGAGAAAGAGAGAAGCTGTATCTGTTTGCTTGCTGTACAGGGCGTTAAGATTCGTGCACATCGATAAACGCCCATAGAGAGACCAATAAGAGAGAAAAGAGATAAGATTCGAGAGACAAGATCGTGGTATCGATATGTCTCGTGTGCTCGCCATGTACACCTCATCTTTTTTTCCTCTTTCAGACTTTCATCCCTCTTTCTCAGCTCTCTCTCTCTCTCTCTCTCTCTCTCTTTCTCTATCTCAAGACCATTAATACACTGTCCATCGGCATTATAAAGTCCCGTAAATACTCAACGTGATCGGAACAAGCCGCAAGTGAGAAAAATTGCTCGTAAGTTAAGTCCGATAGCTGCGAGTACGATAAATCGATTAATTTTACCGGGTTGAGCGCAGTGAACGGACACAGGGCGTTCGTTACACGGTGTGTAGACTTTCTGCACGGGCAATCAACATTTACAGTAGCACCTAAATGCATCGGGGTGGTCGAATAGCTTGAGGCGAAGTATATATATTATGACGATTCTTTCACACAGACTCACACCAATAGTAGACATGTATGTATATATATACGTATGCATATAGATGTAGATATTGTATGGGGTATGGTCTAACTGTTTCAATATCGTAATTCCTTTATCGGCTACCTGAAGAAATAAGGCGAGCTATCGCACTCCAGGAATCTTTCTTGCCGTATGAACAAGAATGACGACGACGACGATGATGGTATATATATATATATACGCTTAGTCCAAAGAGAAGAAAAGAAAGTTCCTTTCTTCCGCAATCAAGAATTTTTCTTCTCATTCTCCTCGGGTTCGGGCATTTGTTAGCCTGGTGTTTCACCGATCGAAAAGATACTTTTTTTTTTATCTGCGTACGATCGCTAAAGTTGGCCCCTTGTCTCGCTTCACACGAATCTCGCAGTAGTATCGGGGGTATCGGGATTGTCTGTTTCTTTTTTTCCCTGTCTATCTCTCTCCCTCGCCGAGTGGCCGACTACTATATTTTCAGGCTTGTTTCAAATTTTTATTTTTTCATTATTCGGTTCCCTCTCGTTCACTCTCGTATTGAAAACAAAGACATATATACATATAAAGAGAGAGAAAGAAGGAGAAAGAGAGAGAGAGAGAGAGAGAGAGATATAAAGCGCGGTAAAAGAACACGTGGGAAGGAGGGAACAAACGAAATAATTGGTGGGCCAAGCAGACAGCTTGATCGATTCGCCGAAAATGAAGAACCGCAGAGCTCTCTCATCTCACGGGGTATCTCGTTTTCCTGAGACGTGCGATCACCTCGCGTGCTCATCTCGCGATATATTATATCGATCACAGACAGTAGCAACAGCGATACACACACGTATCGTACGTATACATAATTCGAAACACGAAATTCTGCTATTTGTCGCATATAGCGTCGATAATGAGTGATAATATACGCGTGTTACGCTGCTTTGCCACCCGATAATTTCTAACGCTCGTCCAATGCGGTCGAAAAAATTTGGAGAAACGTTAAATAATTTTATTAAGCTCGTTCCATTTGAGGCGCACAACGAGAGAAACCATGCTGCCTGAGAAATAGCAGCGCGAGAGAGAAGAAGAAAAATAAAAATACTATAGCAAACCCGAAGTGGAGAGGGTTCCGCGGGTATGGTAATTTACGATCCTCGAATATTGTACTCTCGAGCGCACACTGAACCCAAATACCACCCGCTGATGATGGGGGAGGGGGGGGGGGGGGGTGAAAAGTTTTTTTTGAAGGTGTCAATAAACCACGTTCATCTCGCGAATAGGATTATTACAATTTCTCGAGGCAATACGGTAATTAGCGATCTAGAGATTATCAAGAGTCGCGGTAGCGACCTATACACCGACATGTCGAGAGGAGCTCCAGAAGACTCTTATACCGCCACATAATTTGATTATACACAGGAGTATGTCTACACTGTAAAAAAAAAAAGGTAAATTCAACTCGAAAACGATTGAATCAACTCATTTCTAGAGTAACATATGGCGAACCACATTTTCGAGTTGATTCAACTCATATATAGCGCCGTTTTAACCACAATATGTAGCACGATAAACTCGATTTGTGGTTGTCTCAACACGAGATGTGACTGGTTCGACAATATATCTATTTGATGTGACTCATTAGTATGGTTGGAACAGCTACATTTTTAGTTGACTGAACTCGATCTGATGGTACAATTAACTCGATTTGTGGCTCTTTCAATCAAAAATAAAGTCCATGTACGCAGAAATATAGTTCAAGCCACTAAATATTCGGTAGAACGAGCTCGATTTGTGGTTGTCTCAACTCGCGATGTGGCTCATTCAACCTGATATTTATTTGATGTGACTTATCAACATGGTTAAAACAGCCACATTTTTGGTTGATTGAACTCGATCCGATGGTATATTTAACTCGATTTGTGGCTCCTTCAACCAAAAATAAAGTCCACGTACGCAGAAATATAGTTGAGGCAACTAAATATTCGGTAGAACGAACTCGATTTATGTTTGTCTTAACTCGCGATGTGGCTCATTCAACCGGATGTACATTTCGCGTTTCTTGAATTTCGAGCTTCAAAATTAATTTAAAAAAATTATAATGCATTTATCGCGATAACAATATGACAGAAATGATATCACACGAAAAAAAAAGTTCTCCGTCGATATTCACTCATTACAGAATTTCTGCCTGAGCCGGGACTCGAACCGCCTACCTACAAGTTTCCTACCTAATGCCTGCTTACTAACCCGGGACGCTACCTATTGCGCTATCGACTACTATTGAATTTCGTTCATCAATTTTCCCATATACGCTGCATGCTGGCTCACACTTACAAAATTGAATGCGTCATTGCCATTACCATTTGACGATTTTGATTAGTAATAGAATTCATTTTCACACAACTTTGCTAGTTTTATATTTATATTTTGTATTTATATTTTGAGTTTCGATTGAACTTTTCATCGAGACGTTCCAACTCTTTTTCAGAGTTGAAATGACGACGCATAGTAATCGGATAAACCACAAATGTAGTTGAATCAACATGATATTTGGTTAAAAGAGCTGGTTATAGAGTTGTTTCAAACATCTGTGGCAGTACGATGAGCCACATAAAAGAGTTGTTTCAACATCAATTGCGATAAATAAAACCTCATAATGTAGTCGCTTGAACTTTTAATTGAGTCCTTCCAACTCTTTTTCAGAGTTAAAATGACGACGCATAGTAATCGGATAAACCACAAATGTAGTTGAATCAATCTAATATTTGGTTGAAAGAGCTGCTTATGGAGTTGTTTCAAACATCTGTGGCAGTACGATGAGCCACATAAAAGAGTTGTTTCAACATCAATTGCGATAAATAAAACCTCATAATGTAGTCGCTTGAACTTTTAATTGAGTCCTTCCAACTCTTTTTCAGAGTTAAAATGACGACGCATAGTAATCGGATAAACTACAAATGTAGTTGAATCAACCTAATATTTGGTTCAAAGAGCTGTTGAGTGAGTTGTTTCATTCAATTATCGTAGTCGAACGAACTGCAGAAAAAGTTGGACCAACTATTCTGTTGTGAGTAATTCAACTCTGAAATGAGTTCGGTCAACTCGTTAGGTGGCTGTTTTGAACGAATATGTTAACGCCATTTCAGAGTTGAAGCAACTATTCCATGTACATGCTTTAACTCGATATTCGGTTGACCCAACTCAATTTGAGTTGTTCTAACTCATTTTTTTCAACTCGATTTCTCGAGTTGAATTTACCATTTTTTTTTTACAGTGTATATAGAGAAACTTATTTTCCTAATTATTAATGAATTATACGGACTTCGGCAATGATATATTAACACGAATATTTTTTATTTCATTTTTCTCTTTCGATTGGGATAAAAATCAATGCCGTGGCTATGTAATATAAGAAAATCGGTGATATCGCTTTTTTTTTCGTTTTTATGGAACCGCAAACGCTTCGTAGGTATATATAGGGATTGTCGTCGTCATCTGTTTTTGCCCAAACTTGATTACGTCAGCAAACTAACAACTTCACGGAGTCTATGTTAAAGAACTGACAACTTCTAGTTATATAGTAACGTGTTCCCGGTCGTTTTCATAATACCGTCCAAAATAAAAAAAAAAAAATAACCTCAAATCAAAAGTTTCCGACTTGCTAAAATGCGACAGAAAATGTTGCTTTAAATAAATTAGTGAACCAAAAATATTACGGTACAGTGTATTTGTTCGTATGGATGAATAAATCTTAACGGAAGCGATTGATTCAGGATATCTTCACGGGCCTAATCTACTTATAAACAGCAGTGTGCAACTATCTTTACGCTACTGATTACATTATTGCAGTAGTGATACGTACTATCTCTGGTAGTGCTGCATTGCCTCGAAATTCGTTTGCCCGAAAGTTGTTGCCCCGATGTTATAAACGTATGATATAATAATGGATGAATCAGATGGCAGAATGAGCATCTCGTATGTAACATGTAACATCACGTTCTTATATCACTCTTCGATTAAGAAGTTGTGTTGATATATTGTACCGCGAGCATCAGATTTTTTTTTTTTCAAGTGAAATTTTCGAATACAATTTTTAAAATAAATGTTGATAGGCGTTTAAATACATCGTCAGTGAATCAAATAAGTATGAGATCAAGCAACTTGTGCACACCAAATATTATTAGGATATACATGCATGATGAGATCTTCGACAGGCTCACCAGCAGGGCTTCAAAAGGTTCCTTGCGCATTACTTCTCATCGAGAGAGAACATCTCGATGAGCTCCTTTAACTTTTTTTTAATATTCCCATGATCTATGCAAGCAATTTCAAGTATCCGATTTCCCAAAGTCCCATAGCCAGTTATTTAAAATGTCTGTAGAATATAATTCATAATCCATGAACTACCTGTCACTATAACTCGCCAAGTGCTTAGTTCGAATTTTGATTTTCGATGCGATTTTTTTTTTCAAATCCTTCAAGCATATAATTTTCAGATCATGAGCAATAGCTCCTACATGTATGTAACATAAATTATCACAAAATTTAATAAAAAAATATAAATGCTAGGTGTACTCGGCTACTGTGTCCATTGGATAATTTGTCTTTATTTGACAAATTTTTGTAAGAATGGACAAAACAACGCAGGTAAATGTACTTGTCTCATGTTTTTGTACACCACTAATGGTGTTATATATTATACTCTTCTGTGGGATTAGCTGCTGGTGCGAAATTGTACAGTTTGAGTGCTTTTTTTTTGCCTAAGATTAGATGCTCTAAGTACTGCCAGAAATCAGCGCAGTTTATTGATAAAATTTAGTTTAATGTCGGAATATAATGTTGATTAATATTGTGTGTGAAACTTATTGAAGCCTGAGTCTCCATCGAAAGGTCGAATTTCATAAGACCAAATGATATTTTGTGGCTAAATCAATCATATTTTTCCTTATGTGTGAACATATAATCAAACGACAGTTGATAAATTTTCTTCGACCATCATGAAGTTCATTTGAAGGGAATAAAATTCCTTTTATTAAAATAAAGGTTAAACCGAAGAAATCAATTTCTTTTGGTATAGTGATGATAAAAGTATTCACCGTAATTCTGTATCTCTCCGTACAACTTCGCGTAAACTTACTCATTTGTTGGCAATGTACAATACAAACACACACACACACACACATACATATATACATTCATCGCTATTAGTATCCACACGACTCGATACGGTGACTCTGCGTATTACCGTCTCATCATCACCGAGGCTAATTCCCGCAAACTCCACGTTGAATATATATATGAGATGTATGTATATATATATATATATATATATATATATATATATATATACGTCATTTGGCAGTTTTGGGAACCCCCTTTTATTTTACCCCTACCTCATCCAAAATTTGATTGTAAGTCCAAAAATTCGAGAATTATTCCAAAATTCTTGTTTGCATTGAAGATATATCAAAATTCTTGTTGAACGGCTGTTTCCAGGACTAAGATATAACGGCACATTTAGGGACTTTGTCGCGTTCCAGGACATTGCTGTAGGGGCAGTTTCAGAGACTTTGGTGGGTTCCAGGACACAAATTTAATGGTGGTTTCAGGGACCGTGAAACATTCTACGATTTATACTGAATGATGTGTTCCAGGACGTCCCGGAACGCACTCTGTTTAAACAAGGAATCTCATGTGTTCCAGGACATTGCTTTAGGGGCAGTTTCAGGGACCTTGGTGGGTTCCAGGACACTAATTTAATGGTGGTTTCAGGGACCGTGAAACATTCTACGATTTATACTGAATGATGTGTTCCAGGACGTCCCGGAACGCACTCTGTTTAAACAAGGAATCTCATGTGTTCCAGGACATTGCTTTAGGGGCAGTTTCAGGGACCTTGGTGGGTTCCAGGACACTAATTTAATCGTGGTTTCAGGGACCGTGAAACATTCTACGATTTATACTGAATGATGTGTTCCAGGACACTCGAGTTCCAGGACGTCCCGGAACGCACTCTGTTTAAACAAGGAATCTCATGTGTTCCAGGACATTGCTTTAGGGGCAGTTTCAGGGACCTTGGTGGGTTCCAGGACACTAATTTGATAGTGGTTTTCGGGACTGCGATACATTCTACGATATATACTGAATGACGTGTCCCAGGACACTCGAGTTCCAGGACGTCCCGGAAAGCACTCTCTTTGATCGAGGACTCTCATGAGTTCCAGGACATTTCTTAACTGGCAGGTTTCAGACCGTTGACACATTCTAGAGTTGACATACTCCAAGACATATAGTTTCCAGGACGTCCTGTAAAGTCTCCTAGAAAATTCGATATAGTCCAGGACCCCAAACGAATCGTGCATTTCGGGACTAGACATATCTTAGAGTATTTACCAGGACGTACTGAAAAATATCTCGTAGGTTTCGGAACTTACGTGTTCCAGGACATCTATTGAATAGCTTGTTTCAGGACATATACAAATTCCGGGAAGTCCTGCACTATAACGCGTACGTATAGTGACTGGTGTGTTGCAGAACGCTAAATAGGTCTTATTATTGGTCCTAAAAATAAAAAAACACATTCGAATAAAATACATTTTTTTTATCTGTAAACATCGGACAAGGCTTTATTGCATCGACAGGGCATTTTTTCATGTTTCGGCATAATCAAGGACTTTCTCGTGCTAGTACATAGCGATTTGTCTCTGATATCTATTCAAACCTGAACTACACATTGGAGGGGCATCATAAAAAAAAAAAAAACGAGTTAGAGGGGAATGTTCTACTGAATACTAAGTAACCTCATTTGTTGTGAATAATGCAGTGAGGCAAAATGCACCTCATTCTGTGACATTACTCGTTATCAATGGACTGACGAATCCGAATAAAGCCTACGGCTTTCGTGGGATGCTTTGGATTTGTTTGAGCTGAGATTCGAGGACGTTACTGTCCTGGAATGTGACGATACGTCATAACATTATCTGCCTATAGACATCTTTGAGGACGTCAGCGAGTTTATCACGAATCCTCAGCTTTATCCGAAATAGCTTATTCTAACATTTTCGGCATATAGACATCTTCAAGGACGTGAGCAAGTCTATCCGGAATCAACTGCTTTATCCGGAATAGCCTAACATGTCCCGTACGAGTGGCTGTAAAAAAGAATGAAACTGATTCTGCGACATCACTCATTATAGATAGACAATTTCGAAAGTTTACGTGAGCTTCTTAAGGTTTTTCTGAGATAGGGTTCCAGGACGTTAAAGTCCTGGAATGTGACATTACGTCATAACATTTTCTGCCCATAGACATCTTTAAGGACGTCAGCGAGATTATCAGGAATCCTCTGCTTCATCTGCAATAGCCTGACATGTCCCGTACGAGTGGCTGTAAAAAAGAATGAAACTGATTCTGCGACATCACTCATTATAGACAGACAATTCCGGAAGTTTTCGCGAGCTTCTTAAGGTTTTTCTGAGATGGGCTTCCAGGACGTTAAAGTCCTGGAATGTGACAATACGTCATAACATTTTCTGCCCATAGACATCTTTAAGGACGTCAGCGAGTTTATCAGGAATCCTTTGCTTTATCCGCAATAGCCTAATATGTCCCGTACGAATGGGTGTAAATAAGAATGAACCTGATTCTGCGACATCACTCATTATAGACAGACAATTCAGAAAGTATTCGCGAGCTTCTTAAGGTTTTTCTGAGATGGGCTTCCAGGACGTTACTGTCCTGGAATGTGACAATACGTCATAACATTTTCTGCCTATAGACATCTTTGAGGACGTCAGCGAGTTTATCACGAATCCTCTGCTTTATCCGAAATAGCCTATTCTAACATTTTCTGCAAATAGACATCTTCAAGGATGTGAGCGAGTCTATCCGGAATCCATTACTTCATCCGGAATAGCGTAATCTGTCCCGTACGAGTGGCTGTAAAAAAGAATGAAACTGATTCTGCGACATCACTCATTATAGAAAGACAATTTCGAAAGTTTTCGTGAGCTTCTTAAGGTTTTCCTGAGATAGGGTTCCAGGACGTTAAAGTCCTGGAATGTGACATTACGTCATAGCATTTTCTGCCCATAGACATCTTTAAGGACGTCAGCGAGATTATCAGGAATCCTCTGCTTCATCTGCAATAGCCTGACATGTCCCGTACGAGTGGCTGTAAAAAAGAATGAAACTGATTCTGCGACATCACTCATTATAGACAGACAATTCCGGAAGTTTTCGCGAGCTTCTTAAGGTTTTTCTGAGATGGGCTTCCAGGACGTTACTGTCCTGGAATGTGACAATACGTCATAACATTTTCTGCCTATAGACATCTTTGAGGACGTCAGCGAGTTTATCACGAATCCTCTGCTGTATCCGAAATAGCCTATTGTAACATTTTCTGCATATAGACATCTTCAAGGACGTGAGCAAGTCTACCCGGAATCCACTGCTTTATCCGGAATAGCCTAACATGTCCCGTACGAGTAGCTGTAAAAAAGAATGAAACTGATTCTGCGACATCACTCATTATAGATAGACAATTTCGAAAGTTTACGTGAGCTTCTTAGGGTTTTTCTGAGATGGGGTTCCAAGACGTTAAAGTCCTGGAATGTGACAATACGTCATAACATTTTCTGCCCATAGACATCTTTAAGGACGTCAGCGAGTTTATCAGGAATCCTTTGCTTCATCCGCAATAGCCTAATATGTCCCGTACGAATGGGTGTAAAGAAGAATGAACCTGATTCTGCGACATCACTCATTATAGACAGACAATTCCCGAAGTTTTCGCGAGCTTCTTAAGGTTTTTCTAAGATGGGCTTCCAGGACGTTACTGTCCCGGAATGTGACAATACGTCATAACATTTTCTGCCTATAGACATCTTTGAGGACGTCAGCGAGTTTATCAGGAATCCTCAGTTTTATCCGGAATAGCCTATTCTAACATTTTCTGCATATAGACATCATCAAGGATGTGAGCGAGTCTATCCGGAATCCACTGCTTCATCCGGAATAGCGTAATATGTCCCGTACGAGTGGCTATAAAAAAGAATGAAACTGATTCTGCGACATCACTCATTATATTTCGAAAGTTTACGTGAGCTTCTTTAAGTTTTTCTGAGATGGGGTTCCAGGACGTTACTGTCCTGGAACGTGACAATACGTCATAACATTTTCTGCCTACAGACATCTTTCAGGACGTCAGCGAGTTTATCACGAATCCTCTGCTGTATCCGAAATAGCCTATTCTAACATTTTTTGCATATAGACATCTTCAAGGATGTGAGCGAGTCTATCCGGAATCCACTGCTTCATCCGGAATAGCGTAATATGTCCCGTACGAGTGGCTGTAAAAAAGAATGAAACTGATCCTGCGACATCACTTGTTATGTATCGAAAGTTTACGTGAGCTTCTTTAAGTTTTTCTGAGATGGGGTTCCAGGACGTTATAGTCCTGGAATGTGACAATACGTCATAACATTTTCTGCCCATAGACATCTTTAAGGACGTCAGCGAGTTTATCAGGAATCCTCTGCTTTATCCGCAATAGCCTGACATGTCCCGTACGTGTGGCTGTAAAAAAGAATGAATCTGATTCGGCGACATCACTCATTATAGAAAGACAATTTCGAATGTTTTCGTGAGCTTCTGAAGGTTTTTCTGCGATAGGGTTCTAAAACGTTAAAGTCCTGAAATGTACAATACGTCATAAAATTTTCTGCCCATAGACATCTTTAAGGACGTCAGCGAGTTTATCAGTAATCCTTTGCTTTATCCGCAATAGCCTAATATGTCCCGTACGAATGGCTGTAAAGAAGAATGGAACTGATTCTGCGAAATCACTCATTATAGACAGACAATTCCCGAAGTTTTCGCGAGCTTCTTAAGGTTTTTCTGAGATGGGCTTCCAGGACATTACTGTCCTGGAATGTGACAATACGTCATAACATTTTCTGCCTATAGACATCTTTGAGGACGTCAGCGAGTTTATCACGAATCCTCTGCTGTATCCGAAATAGCCTATTGTAACATTTTCTGCATATAGACATCTTCAAGGACGTGAGCGAGTCTATCCGGAATCCACTGCTTTATCCGGAATAGCCTAATATGTCCCGTACGAGTGGCTGTAAAAAAGAATGAAACTGATTCTGCGACATCACTCATTATATTTCAAAAGTTTACCTGAGCTTCTTGGGTTTTTCTGAGATGGGGTTCCAGGACGTTAAAGTCCTGGAATGTGACAATACGTCATAAAATTTTCTGCCCATAGACATCTTTAAGGACGTCAGTGAGTTTAACAGGAATCCTCTGCTTTATCCGCAATAGCCTAATATGTCCCGTACGAATAGCTGTAAAGAAGAATGAACCTGATTCTGCGACATCACTCATTATAGACAGACAATTCCGAAATTTTTCACGAGCTTCTTAAGGTTTTTCTGAGATGGGCTCCCAGGACGTTACTGTCCTGGAATGTGACGATACGTCATAACATTTTCTGCCTATAGACATCTTTGAGGACGTCAGCGAGTTTATCACGAATCCTCAGCTTTATCCGAAATAGCCTATTCTAACATTTTCGGCATCTAGACATCTTCAAGGACGTGAGCGAGTCTATCCTGAATCCACTGCTTTATCCGGAATAGCCTAACATGTCCCGTACGAGTGGCTGTAAAAAAGAATGAAACTGATTCTGCGACATCACTCATTATAGATAGACAATTTCGAAAGATTACGTGAGCTTCTTAGGGTTTTTCTGAGATGGGGTTCCAGGACGTTACTGTCCTGGAATGTGACAATACGTCATAACATTTTCTGGCCATAGACATCTTTGAGGACGTCAGCGAGTTTATCAGGAATCCTCAGCTTTATCCGGAATAGCCTATTCTAACATTTTCTGCATATAGACATCATCAAGGATGTGAGCGAGTCTATCCGGAATCCACTGCTTCATCCGGAATAGCGTAATATGTCCCGTACGAGTGGCTATAAAAAAGAATGAAACTGATTCTGCGACATCACTCATTATATTTCGAAAGTTTACGTGAGCTTCTTTAAGTTTTTCTGAGATGGGGTTCCAGGACGTTACTGTCCTGGAACGTGACAATACGTCATAACATTTTCTGCCTATAGACATCTTTCAGGACGTCAGCGAGTTTATCACGAATCCTCTGCTGTATCCGAAATAGCCTATTGTAACATTTTCTACCTATAGGCATCTTCAAGGACGTCAGTGAGTTTATCCGGAATCATCTGCTTTATTCGGAATAGCCTAATATGTCCCGTACGAGTGGCTGTAAAGAAGAATAATTCTGATTATGGGACTTCAATCACTATAGATAGACGATTTCGAAAGTTTTCGTGAGCTTCTTTAGATTTTTCTGGGATGAGATTCCAGGACGCTAAAGTCCTGGAATGTGACAATACGTCGTAACATTTTCTGCCTATAACGTCAGCGAGTCTGTCCAGAATCTACTGCTTTATCTGGAATAGCCTAATATGTCCCGTACGAGTGGCTGTAAAGGAGAATGAATCTGATTATGCGACATGACTCATTGTAGATAGACAATTTCGAAAGTTTTCGTGAGCTTCTTAAGGTTTTTCTGGGGTGGGGTTCCAAGACATTGAAGTCCTGGAATGTGACGATACGTCATATTACCTTCTCTTGTGGGCATATTTGAAGACGACAGCGAATTAGAGGAAAATGTTCTACTCAATACGAAGCGACATTATTTGGCGTGTATAATGCAGTAAGGAAAAATGGACCTGATTCTGTGACATTACTCGATATCAATGCATAGACAAATCCAGAATAAAGCCTACGGCTTTCGTGGGATTCTGTGGATTTATTTGAGCTGAGATTCTAGGACGTTAATGTCCTGGATTGCGACAATACGTCATAACATTTTTCTGCCTATAGGCATCTTCAAGGACGTCGGTGAGTTTATTAGGAATCCTCTGCTTTCTCCTGAATAGCCTAACATGTCCCGTACGAGTGGCTGTAAAGAAGAATGAACCTGATTCTGCGACATCACTCATTATAGATAGACAATTCCGAAAGTTTTCGTGAGCTTCTTAAGGTTTTTCTGGGATGAGATTCCAGGACGCTAAAGTCCTGGAATGTGACAATACGTCGTAACATTTTCTGCCTATAACGTCAGCGAGTCTGTCCAGAATCTACTGCTTTATCTGGAATAGCCTAATATGTCCCGTACGAGTGGCTGTAAAGGAGAATGAATCTGATTATGCGACATGACTCATTGTAGATAGACAATTTCGAAAGTTTTCGTGAGCTTCTTAAGGTTTTTCTGGGGTGGGGTTCCAAGACATTAAAGTCCTGGAATGTGACGATACGTCATATTACCTTCTCTTGTGGGCATATTTGAAGACGACAGCGAGTTAGAGGAAAATGTTCTACTCAATACTAAGCGACATTATTTGGCGTGTATAATGCAGTAACGAAAAATGGACCTGATTTTGTGACATTACTCGATATCAATGCATAGACAAATCCAGAATAAAGCCTACGGCTTTCGTGGGATTCTGTGGATTTATTTGAGCTGAGATTCTAGGACGTTAATACGTCATAACATTTTCTGCCTATAGGCATCTTCAAGGACGTCAGTGAGTTTATTAGGAATCCTCTGCTTTCTCCTGAATAGCCTAACATGTCCCGTACGAGTGGCTGTAAAGAAGAATGAACCTGATTCTGCGACATCACTCATTGTAGATAGACAATTTCGAAAGTTTTCGAGAGCTTCTTAAGGTTTTTCTGGGATGGGGTTCCAGGACGTTAAAGTCCTAGAATGTAACGATACGTCATATGACCTTCTCTTGTGGGCATATTTAAAGACGACAGCAAGTTAGAGGGGAATGTTCTACTCAATACTAAGCGACCTCATTTGGCGTGTATAATGCAGTGAAGAAAATGGGACCTGATTCTGTGACATTACTCAATATCAATAGATAGACAAAACCCCAATAAAGCCTACGGTGTTCGTGGGATCCTTTCGATTTATTGGGGCTGAAATTCTAGGACGTTAATGTCCTGGAATGTGACAATACGTCATAACATTTTCTACCGATAGGCATCTTCAAGGACGTCAGTGAGTTTATCCGGAATCCTCTGCTTTATTCGGAATAGCCTAATATGTCCTGTACGAGTGGCTGTAAAGAAGAATGAATCTGATTCTGCGACATCACTCATTATAGATAGACAAGTTCGAAAGTTTTCGTGAGCTTTTTTAGGTTTTTCTGGGATGGGGTTCCAGGACGTTAAAGTCCTGGAATGTGACAATACGGCATAACATTTTTTGCCTGTAGCCATTTTTAAGGACGTCAGCGAGTAGATCACGAATCCTTTGCTTTATCTGGAGTAGCCTCATATGTCCCGTATGAGTGGCTGTAAAGAAGAATGAGCCTGTTTCTGCGACATTACTCATTATGAATAGATAATTTCGACCGTTTTCGTGAGCTTCTTTAGGTTTGTTTGAGCTGGAATTCTAGGACGTTAGAGTACTGGAATATGATGATACGTCATAATATCTTCTGCCTATAGGCATCATTTAGGACGTTGGTCCTAAGTCAGAAATCTTATGCTTAATCCTGAATACGCTAATCTGTCCTGTACAAAAAGCTGCAAGGAAATTTAAGCCTCATTTTGCGACATCACTTATTAGAAATAGCCAAATTATAAATAGTCGTATGGTTTCCTCGATCATCTTTACGTTCGTTTGCGTTGGGGTTCCAGGACGTATTAGTCCTGGGATCTGTCGATACTTCATAATACTCCATACCTATAGATGTTTTTGAGGACGTCAGCTTGATGATGAGATAAGCTTGTTTGAGCTGGTCAGGAACCTGCCGTTCAATCCGAAAGTAGCTAATCAGTCCTGTATAAGTAGCGGTAAAAAAAATCATACCCGATTTTGCGCCATAATTTATCGAAAATAGATGAACAAATTTGGGATCACCCATATTATAAGACGTAGTTGAAGTCTTGACATATACTAATAGACTACCAAAATATTAGCTAAAGCGATTGAGAGATTTCTCCATTGCAGGAAGCAGAAGAACAAAACGACTTACGAATGTTTCTAAAACGTTGTTATATCAAAACCCATTTTTCAATTCAAAACGCAATATTCGATGTACGTGTTCCATTGTGTTGTACACACTAGAAATATGATCGACTGTACGTTGACTATACCGGTTTTATAGGGGCTCATTACTCATTATAGATAGACAAATCTGAACGAATCGTACGGTTTTCGTGATTATTTTTACGTTGACTACGGTTGAAGTTCCAGGACGTTAAAGTCCTGAAATATGACGATTCGTCATAATACCTCCTCTTAAGGCATATTTAAGGACGTCAAAGAGTTAGTCAGGAGCCTTCTATTAAATGCCAAATTAGCTCATCTGTCCCGGATAAGTAGCAGTGAGGGAAAATGGACCTCATTCTCCGACATTACTCATTATCGACGGATACACAATCCGAAATGATGAAGCGTTCGGTTTTCGTTAGATTTTTTTGTTTTATTTCAGCTGAGATTCCAGGATTTTTAAGTCCTGAAATGCTACGATTCGTCATAATATCTTCTGCCTATAGGCTCCTTTATGGACGTCAACAAGTTCATCAGGAATCTTGTGCTTTATCTTGAATAGCCTGATCTGTCCCGTGTGAGAAGCTTTAAAGAAGAATGAACTTGATTTCGCGTCATCGCTCATTATAGATAGACAATTTAGAACGATTAGTACGGTTTTCGTGACTTTTTTAGGTTTTTCTGGGATGGGGTTCCAGGACGTTATAGTCCTGGAATGTGACGGAACGTCATATTACTTCCTCTTATAGGCATATTTGAGGACACCAGCGAGTTAGTCGGGAATCTTCTACTCAATACCAAGTTAGCTTGTTTGTCCTGTATAAGTAGCAGCAAGAAAAAATGGACTCGATTCCGTGACATTACTCATCATCGATGGGTAGACAAATTAAGAATAAAGCGTACAGTTTTAGTGAAACTCTTTAGATTTGTTTGGGCTGAGATTCTAGGACGTTTACGTCCCTGGAATGCGACTATCCGTGATAATATCTTTTGCCTATAGGCATCTTTGAAGACGTCAGAGAGTTCATCAGGAATCTTTTGTTTTATCCCAAATAGCCTAACCTATCCTGTAAGAGAAGCTGGATCGAAGAGTACTCCTGATTTTGTGACATTACTCATTATAGATTGACAAATCAGAAAGAAGAAAACGATTTTCGTGACCTTCTTTAAATTTGTCTGAGTTGCCGTTCCAAGATGTTTACGTTCTGGAATGCGTAGATACATTATAACATCTCATACCTATAGGTATCTTTGAGGACGTCATTGAGCTGGTAAAAAATTTACTGCTGAATTCTGCGTTGGCTAATCGGCCCATTATGAGTAGCAATAAGAAATAATCAACTCGATTCTGCGCTATAATTTATCGAAGTTGTTTCTACTCCGGTGCCTGCGATTGATTATTTCTAGCTATTGTCATATTCAAGGACGTCGGCACCGAAGCACATCTTGACAGGCTACTTTTTGCTTTTATTTGACTCACAATATTCCAGGACTTTTGAGTCCTGAGAATTGTTGGTGTATTATTTTATTTCTCGACTATTAGCATATTTAAAAACGTCGCTAAGTTTTTGTCTCGCATCCTCTTAATACACAATTGCATTATTTCCATTGTATTTCATACCATAGATCTAGTGCATACAGCTATGGTCTTCGGAAATCAGCTGAAATAGTACATTATGCTACTAGGGAGGAAATGCGTAATTTTCGTCGAGTGCGAGGTTTGCTGCCCGAGTGAAGCGAGGGAAGCACGAGCACCAGGTGAAAATCCGCTCCTCCCGTGTGGCATACAATATTTTTTACCCGACTGTCAAAATGGTCATATTCCATGGCTGCAGTGCGTGCGAAAAGTAATCAATTTTTGATCAGAGGGAAGGAAAATAATTTTGCGGGCAAAAGAGTAAAATGCGGGCAAAAAAGTGGACTTTTTTGCCCGAAAAATTATATTTCTTCCCTCGGATCAAAAATTGATCACTTTCCGCCCGCGTTGCACGGATGGAATATGGTAATTTTATCATAGTCGGGTAAAAAATGTTTTTTCATAAGAAACAAGCACCTTACTACTGTTCAAACACCCACAGCCGGTGCCATTAATATCCTTGGATCTTGGCTACATACTTGGAATGTTTACGTTACGCTTTTGGGTTCGCCGGGGTCCGTGTGTGAAAAACAAGATAATGAACAACTTTTTAAATTATCCAAATGATATAATTGCAAATTACTTGTTAAGAATATTTGGAACGTTAAGATCTTAGAACACGTAGTTCAATTTGAATCGTGCGAATAACTAATGCATTTTTCTATATCTATCACATTTCAGTATTTGAATAAAATGTTAAATGCTGTCTGCAGATTCTGTATCCGGAATGTGATGAATTTCGTCCCGATCGGCTACTGTGACTGTATCATCGACTAATGAGGCATCCCAGGACGTTATTTTTTGATGTGTTTAACATTTTAAGATCCTCGTATTTTATTGTTCAGTCCAATCTCATCGGTCATGCGAGACAGAAAGATTTAACCGTTTTTTTTTTTTAATTGCGTTGTATTGAGATGCTGCTGCGTCTTTTGATACGCCGGTATGCTATCGGGTATTGTGCGTTCTGATTTGTCGAGATTTGGGCGTTTTAGAATTACACCGATTTGCATTTACTGCTGCTACGATTTTTTTACATGTTACAAAAAGTTTACGTCCATATATAGCCATACAGTTTCATAGTCCTGGGAACAGTCGGCAAGGATGTAGAACTATATATATCTCGATGTATGTACATATAAATTATATACAGTCCCGGAATACGATAAGGTCCTGGAAGCCGGATTTACATAGATATAGAAAAATATAGATCCATGTATGTACATAATTTTGATAAGTCCTGGAACAGGACAAAGTCCTGGAATCTAACTATGCATGGATGTATAACAGTGTACATCTTGATGTACGTACATAAATTATGTACAGTCCTGGAACACCACTGAGTCCTGGAAACTGGCTATACATTGGTATATATATGGATGTACACGTATGTACGTACATAAATTATGTACAGTCCTGGAACACCACTGAGTCCTGGAAACTGGCTATACATTGGTATATATATGGATGTACACGTATGTACGTACATAAATTATGTACAGTCCTGGAACACCACTGAGTCCTGGAAACTGGCTATACATTGGTATATATATGGATGTACACGTATGTACGTACATAAATTATGTACAGTCCTGGAACACCACTGAGTCCTGGAAACTCGCTATACATTGGTATATATATGGATGTACACGTATGTACGTACATAAATTATGTACAGTCCTGGAACACCACTGAGTCCTGGAAACTCGCTATACATTGGTATATATATGGATGTACACGTATGTACGTACATAAATTATGTACAGTCCTGGAACACCACTGAGTCCTGGAAACTGGCTATACATTGGTATATATATGGATGTACACGTATGTACGTAGATCCGGATGTACAGTCCTGAAACCTGCCTATACTTATATATCGATACATTCCAGGACGTCCTGGAAGCTGTCATTGGTCGCAAAAAGATTCCAGGACCGTCCTGGAACCCCACGAAAGTCCTGGGAAGCATCACTCCACTTAAAGAAAGGTCCTCCGAACTGCCGCTTGACGTATATATATATATATATATATATATATCAGATGCGCGATTATCCATTTCTCTCATCGCATACGCGCCCGTCGACCGCACGCATGTAAGCGGTACAGCGGCTTCTCTCTACATGTATATACTCCTTTACCCGATGCTGCGTTTGCCTCCCCGCGCGGATATAATGTGCATATCTCACTACGAAGGTTTATTACACCTCGGGCCATTACCGCTGTCATTGCGTGTATATACTCTCGAGAGCCACGTGCGAGTGCATCTTTATTAAGCGTTTTGCGCGACATATACACACCGATCTCACGGATACCCGCTGCGTGTGAACATGACTATATGTATACGTATCTATTGGGCACGTATATATATAATAAAGAAGTGAAGATTTTCCTCGTTCCTTTCCATAATGCGCTGTCCCATTATCGGAGATCATGACCTGCCGCAAGACATCACGGGACGCGTGAAAGCAGCCGCAAAGTTGCCACGGATAAATTATTCCACCCAACGAAAATAATTAGATTTTGAGATAATATATAATTATTATGTTAATAACTTTTTTTTATTCTATATTTTCATATTTCCAACGGCAAATTCCTCGATGCAATCGAAATTTTCATTAACCGTGAATATATATATATATATATGTATACATTGCATGAGCTGCACCAAAGTAAATGAAACTCACAAACGCAGCCTGTTACATGGAAATTCATAAACCACTGTATGGCTGAATTAATAGACGTATATTAATTTTATCACACTGCGTGGAATTTAATATACAAGAGATTGAATATTTGAAAAAAAAAAGAAAGTTTAAGCATTTTTCAAATACGCAACGTACACATTTTTTTTATCGATCAAACGGGAATGCTTTGATAATCACAACATTTGTGCATTACCTCACTCGTCATTATAGTAGAGTACTTAAAAATGAAATACCGCACTGAATTTTAATTTCTGAATTTTAATTGCAAACACGATGCATGTAAAGATTGCGATACGAATAATTCCGATTCGAAAAAGATTCATTTAAAAAAAAATCCGGGCCCTTAATAATATGGAATCGATAATTTATTTGTCGTTGCACTTTTATCCGTTTTGTTTCTTATTCATTCGTATGAAAACACGAATTTTACAATTGTATAATATTGTAGAAATTGCATTTTTAGTTCACAAAAGAAATTTTGCAAATTAAAAATGCAATTTCCACATGAATTCCGAACGAAAAAGATGATGGATGCGTGTGTACTGGTGTCAACAACCTGTCGTAAAAAATTACGCACACGTTTGAGCACAAATATAAACGTATTATTATACGCTAGCTTCACACTGCTTATCAATTTGCGACTAGTGCAACGCGGCGGAGGCCTTCGGCGTTATTCCAGGATACAACGTCGCTACGCGCATGCGACGCATATGCCCTCTAGCGGACGCGTCTCTCAAGCAGCTTCTCCCGTCCAGGCTAATTTGCGTCAGAAGTACGCCATCGTGCCATGACATCGGTTGAATGACAGGTTGCATTTCCTTGTGTAAAGGGCAAATTTTTGCCACTACTCACGCCGCGCAAGCGTGGAACTAACCTATAAAATACGACGTACGCGTCTAGGTCCAACAAAAACACAGCTATCCTCGTGTACGAGTCAAACGCATAACATACCTTCTCGTTCAATAGTGGGTTGAAAATGTTTCTCGTTTAATTTCACCCCTTGTGGCGCGCTAAAATAAAGGCCCCCCAATGTTTAGTGGGTGCACGTCGTGTATCGTGAAAATTAATTAAAAATCTTGATATACAGTAGCGGTCGGATCGTTCAACGTTCGCATATATATACGTTCGTTCGGCAAGGCGTCTTTAAAGTTGAAAGAGGGACGATGCGCGGAGGTTCATAATCTCTCGAAGAGGGAACACTATAAGCTCTTGGGAGAAAGAGAGATAGAGAGAGAGAGAGAGAGGACTCGTTGTTGCGAGAATACAAGACGAAGAAAGCTTAGCAATCCGACTCTCTTGCGATGGAAGAGCAGAGACTGCGGCATCCATGGAGAGAGACCGGCTCAACGAAGCCACCATATCGCGGCCGGTTCCAGTTCGCGTCCAGTGATTTGTAATTACTGCCGCTAATATGATACACTTGGAGTCAGGGGCTCTCATTCGATTGGTCGCGGTACGTGAGCAAATGACAAAGATACGTTTGAGCTTCGAAACTGAGAACTTTTTTTTTCTGTTTTCGCTATTGCCGAGCGAATGGGCTCTTCCATATAACATCCCGTGTCTTGGCTGCGCGAAAGAGGCCTTTACGATCGGGGGCTCTCCGGCGCCACAGGTTAATCATTCGCGTCTTTCTGCTTCTTCGCTTTCATCTCTACGTTTCGTTATCTTCCACTATACTCGCACACGCGTGTCTTCTTCCCGGCACCTTTCTCCTCTTTCCGTTCTTTCTTTTCATCTTATACCTTCGTCCTCATCGTCTTATGAGCTGACCACTGACGCCGACGATCCGACCCACCACTGAAAGCAACAGCAGCAGATGAAAATCGTTTCACCTCCCGCCCATCATCTTATTTTCTTTATAAACACACTATATGATTTTCTGCCGAAGGCGGCCGAAGGTGTGCTGCTACCAGGGAGTGCAATATATAGGTATAGGTATATATATATATATATATATGATTTAGTGCCTTTGAGCTTCGATATATCGATGAAACACCATTGTAATTTTTCTCGCCCTCGATCTCAACGAGCCGAGATTGTATATATAAATGAATGTAATGAATTCTCGGTGGGTAGCCGAACAAAAATGTTATCCAATCAATGAACCAATCGATTCGATCTCGAGGAACGCTATACGTGCGCGAAGATTCTGACTTTCGATATATCGTGCCTTCGAATCTAACTGATTAAATTTCTTTCTCGCCTTTATATACACCCGACAAACATTGTGTATTTTATTCATTATTATTTTGTTCCTAAGCTTAGAGAATGAGTATATAAACAGTTGTATCCGAATTTTCGGGCTATTTTCGTTTGATTGAAGTTGACGCGGGGAGTCTGAAAGTCGTTTTCATGTGCTGTGAAATCTGTAGGCAGGAAAGGAACATTTTTCAAACTCTCTTTGGCAGCCTGTCTGGTGGTCAGCGAGTTGCTTCATTTAAAGTTTCATTTGAATGCGTCTTCATTGTCAATGCTTTCAATAGTAAATATACCACTTGCACAATTGAATGATCATATAATTCTGAAAATGGCGATGAAAAACTTACTGATCAATCCATCAAATTGCAAAGTATAATTTATCATTCTGTTTAGATGAATTTTACAATTCATTCGAACCTTGAAATGAAAAGTTCTTAAAACCTCATCGTGCTTTAGTAATTATTATTATCAGGAAAGACCGAAGTTAGGTGTGTCAGTTTCGACGTGAATGACTTTACTTTTCCCTGCTTCATATAATATCGAATAATTAATTAATGTTAAAAAAAACAACTCAATACCTCGTAAGTTATCGTGGTAGCAGCGTCTTTTTGAAGGATGCTCTTTGTTTCGGCGTGTAAGCTCCGCATATATTAGGGTACATCGTGTCAAGCATATAGTGGAGTGGTGTGTATCCGGTCTTCTTATACCTTCTTAAAGTAGGTTTAGTGCATCGAGATCGTCTTTTCCGTGGTTGAGATCGATAAAGATTTCGTGGTTTGATCAGCAAAAAGTGGAATACGGATTATTACTTTGACATTTGGTTGTTGCCATATGTAAATGTAAAAATATCTAAAAACAAACCAGTTTGACTATGAACCGATTACAAGATTATTATGATGTTACGATTTCCGTAATCTTCTTCGACTATCTTGAGGCATTTGCTCATCGGTTGTATCCGCTTACCGAAGGATTTCGGCCACCAAATTGGCGCGTTTACCACGCACTCGGACCAGATGAAGAGCCTTCGGTCGCTCGGAGAGGGACATATATCTCTCTCTCTCTCTCTCTCTCTCTTGTGGCTGCGGCGAAGAACCTCTGCATGGTGAGGTGGAGGAGTCGAGAGAGACCTGCAAATTGATTTGCGGTTAGCCGGGTGCCGATATACGCACGCGCGTTTCTGGCGCCACAACAGCATTCCGGCATTTCCGGAATGGCATTATATGGCCCGTGCGAGAGATGCTGCGGAGTGAGATCGCGCAAGAGATCTGCTCTCTGGGTGCCCACGCGTTCTCGCGTCCTCAAGCCACTCGACATTAACGCTGGACTGTTAAACAGAACGAAAAATTAACGGCCGAATACGAGAGGCGCCTTCGCTTCAATATGCTGTCTGTATATATATACATGTAATGTATATTGACATACATCTACTGTAAATATATACTTGACATATATATAATGTTGTTCTCTCGCCCTATTGAGTCTTGAGTAGCTCTAGTCCACTGTCATATATATACATTTTCTTCAAGCACCAAAAGCCGAAACGACATCACGCATTACTCTCGTGGCAGACCGTATACCAACGCAGATCTCTAACTCAGTAAAATCCTCTAAATGTCCTCTCTCCCGGCCTATATACCGACAATCATCAGAGTATCTTCTATATCGCACAATGACCATTTCAACCGAGATTGTTTCCTATACAAAATGAGACATCATCTCTCAAACGTAATCGGGCATAACGAGAATTTGTCGCTCGCTGCCTGAATGACACTAAAATATATTAGTCACCTGCATGAGCCACGTTATAAATCTCCCAAGGCAAACAAGACATTTTTGATATGGAACGAATGAAAAAAAAAAAAAAAAACGGAAAAAATTAACCGAACGAATTACGATAATTGCATGTGCCAGCATTTTTGATGAATGTGACATTGCTGTGCCATGTTTCCCCGGAGCAATTAGAATTTCCCTCGGTTGTTTGATTTTATTTATTCATTCATTTATTTATTTATTTATTTCACTATCTTGGGATCTCGATCTGCGGGCAAACGGTAATTCATCGAAGATCGTCGTAGCTGGTATTTATTGCGATATCTTTCGAGATAATCATTATACGGACACCACCGAATTCTGATCCCTTTATTACGGTACCTTTTTTTTCGATAAGACCTGAACTCACTTTCGCTCTTCGGTTTTACGTTGTATATATATAATCCGTGGAATATGATGAAAAATATGATGACTCACGGGTACACAAACTAATTCTAAAATTCGTGGCAATCGTATGAAAGTCAATCGTCTGTATTTATCAACGTTACGTGAGTAATATCGACTGACACGAATTAACAAAGTGATTCATTCATACTAATTTCATAACAAGAGTGATACTTTGCGCATACATTTATATCCTGAGAATGACAGTGAGTGTAAGAGTCTCTGCTGGAGGCTAAAACATCATGCAAATGCAACTATATTCAAGAGAGAGAGAGAGAGAGAGAGAGAGAGAGAGAGAGAGAGTAAAAGAGCAGAGAAGAAAGAATATTCAACACACAAACGTTTGCGTGGTGTGTTGTCTCCGGCCGAAATCTGTGGGAACCAAGAGACGCGCGTTCACAATGGCGGGCTTATTAAAATTCCAGGTTGTATTTTATGTGCGCGAGGTAGTATACAACGCGTGGTCGAGGAGTCTTCGGGACCAAGAGTGAGCGAGAGAGAGAAAGAGAAGTGAAAAGGTACCAAGCCGATGAAGAAGAAGAAAAGAGGAGAAAGAAGAAGAATAAGAAGATCAGAACCGCGACGAAGAAGACGACCATGAAGAAGAGGAAGGAATTGGACACGCTGGTGGGATTAGGAGAAACGGTGAAAGGGAGAGAGAGAGAGAGAGAGAGAGAGAGAGAGAGAGAGAGAGAGAGAGAACGAGAGAACGGGGCAATCCCACCGGCATGAGGGGAGAAGGGGAGCAACGCCACGCGACTCTCTTGGAGCCAGCTTCAGGCGTAATCTCGTTGCATCTACACCCACGCGTTACTAACCGAGGTACGAGCAAGAACGGACACCGGAACGTATTCACCGTGTCCGAGACTCTCTACGCTGGGTCCTGTCGCCTCTTTCTATCTACCCCCCCCCCCCCCCCTCCATTTTTTTTACGCCATCATCTTTTTTCTTCCTGACTCTCTGGTTATTCTCGAACTGCGAGAAAGTCATGCATATATGTATATATTGTATTACAATCGTCCATGTATGAGCGCAAAAGTCGATATAAAGAATAATAATAATAATAATACTCGGATACGCTGGTCTATTGGAGTATTCTCCGGGCGAGGTAAGGACGCGTGCATCCGCAAAGATTTGGAGAAAAATATCGTAAAAGGGTTCTTCGATGGAGCGAAATAATTAATTGGATCATTGAAGTCAACATGAAGATACGAATTTTGTATATATGCACATACAGCCAACTGTCGTGAATCCTCTCGTCATATTGAGTTAGAGGAGACTGGGCTGCTCGATGCAAGGGTTATTTTATAACAGTGATTTCCTATTGTCGTGCATGCGAGATAAGAATTTGGAAAACAATTAAGCAGGTCTGCGTGACAACTCCTATATATGTCGTGATTTCCAAAGAAATTGTTTTCATGTATGTACTATGTGTAAAGATATGCCACTGCAGTGATTCATATTCTTCATTTATTTCATTGCAAAGCCTCGTGCCTGATATGCAGTTTAGGATATTCTCCAAAAGCTCACAAACGAGGTACTTCAAGAAATTAGCTCGGGGCCTTAATCGCTGATAAGTTTCTTGAGTTCTCGAGGAGCTGACATAGTTTTCCTGTAAGATAAACAATTTAGAGATAGGAACGAAAAAAAAATTAAAGACATTTGGCTTATGGCCTTGCCATACACCTGTCAGGATGCAAGGAAGAACGGACGGTCTTTCCTTTCCGGTCCATGCATAGCAGCCTTTTAATTCCAGAAACGGAGTTGTCGTCTTTTACACCCGCAGATTTGTGGAGAAACGCAAGATATGGATAGCGAATAAGCTCACGCAGTATTTGTTACACAGGAAATCTTAAAATACAATCTGTATGAATATATATGTATAAGGGAGCCAATCCTACTTTTTTATAGGTGTTAACCTAAATAAGAATGAAGTATTCATCAATGTATCTAGCACACCCTGTACAGCTGGATGGATTGAAGATTGAAGGGTTACTTATATAGAGGCTGAAGAAAGCAAATTTTTAAGACCTTTTCTTTTGAATAGCAAGTATGTATATTAGGGTGTCCGTTAAAATAACTTTTTTCTGGGCTAGGCTTTTCCTCCACTTGGTAGAGAGTATTTGTAGTTTTGATGGTTGCACTTCACAGTTTTTCCTTAAACTGATTTAGAAAATGAATTTAGAAAACTGTGAAGTGCAATCATCAAAACTACAAATACTCTCTACCAAGTGGAGGAAAAGGAAACCGTGTACTGAGTATACCGTTTCCTTTTCCTCCACTTGGTAGAGAGTATTTGTAGTTTTGATGGTTGCACTTCACAGTTTTTTCTCAAACTGATTAAGAAAATGAATTTTCATAACGAAGAAAACTCACTATAGGAAAAAGAATAAGAATCAAATGAGTGAGCCAAGAGAGAGTGAGAGTCGCTGCAAGGGATTAACCGGAGCACGGAAGTAATTGATGACGGCGGTCGAAAATCCTAGAAAAAGGCAACATTGCCATTGCGCTTTTTTTGTAATTTTTTAAAAATTTCACTGTGAAATATGTAAAGATATAAAATAATTTAGCGTTGGAGGCATTCAAAATAAGATAAAGGAAAAAAAAAAATTAGTGATGATCCGATTAAAATTGAATGTGTGATCCCTCAAATTGAAAAATTTATTGGTTCGCGACGATGTAGCGGGATAAATATACAATGGAATTAACGCAAGAGACATGATTTATAGAAAAAATTATAAGCTTTCATTTGTTATCAGTGCTTATATTGAAAAAAATGCATACATCACGAGAGTTTTGTATTTGAAAAATGAATCATTTGATGTCGAACATTCAGTAATTTTTTCGTACAAAGATATTTGTTCATGAGGAAGTTTTTCAATGTCGGCGAGCGAGATATCCCAAAAACGTGTTTATCAACTTTTTTGAATTTTCTTCGCTTCTTCTGACTGTAAGTATAACCCAAAGGCGATGTGACATATACCGCTGTTGGTATTAGTAAATCTCAGTCCCTATTTTTTCCAAGACAATTGATATTTTAAACCAAAGAAAATTACGTTTTTATGCACAATGAATAGATATATGAAAATTTAATTTGATTTTGATGAAAAAATCAGCTTTCTGGGGAAAAAAAAAAAAATAGGAAAACCCGGCTACGTTACCAGAAAAACCTTCCCGGCTGTTTGTTACATGCCCAGTTTAATGCGGTTTTTTTTTCTGAAAATCGGGAAAACCCCCGGCATTCTTGAAGCTTTTATCCACACTGCCGTTTCTTATCAGCTTTTCGTATGCAAATTCTCATCACTGCTGCAACGTTAATGTCTATATATCACGTGGATAATCTCGTTGTGTTCGTCAAGTTCTCTTAAACGTCATATATTGCACGTACTCTGTAGCTTGTAGACAAAAAGATCGAGCGAGCTGCAGTGTCGAGAGAGTGCGTTACCCTCCACGAGAGGGCCTCTGAGAGTCCGCATAATGCTTGGCTCTCGGGTCTTATCACTGCCCGACTACGACCGCTTATCAAACGCCCCACAGTCCTCAAAGTCCTCTGTCGGCTTACGTGAATGAGGTATATCGAGAGAAAAAAAAATGGTTGGCTTGATTAAATATGGCGGGACATGCATTCGAAGAAATTTTTAATTTTGAAAAAAAAAAACATAGTTTGAACGACCAGACAATTTTTATTGTTAAATAATTTTTTTTTTTTTGAGAGCATATATATTATTGCAGCTAACAATTAAAAATCGGCTCGATTAAAGCCAAAAAATATTTATTACTTTATAGTATTCCGATCTGTACATTTTCGAATTTCACCGATCCTTCTCTCAGTATATGTTTAATGTTTTTAACAGAAGGTCAAGCGTTAAGGGGAGAGGGGGGCGTGGGACGGATGAGGCAATCTGCTGTGCTTATACACGGGCGCTTTCCAACTGCATAAAGTGAAAATTTTATGGAGCGCCGAGCGGTGTCGGTAATGGGGTCGCAAGACAAGGCTGTGGATAAACGAGGGAAACAGCTATACTGAAGTATATTTACAAATTTATCCCAAACTCACAAACCGTGTTGTAAATCGATTCCACATTTCACATGCGGTATCCAGATGATATTGTTTACAATTCACAACAATTGGTTTATAAAGTAAACATATTAGCTACGCTCATTAACCTCGAAATATACGATCTGCCATTAGCATGATTTTTTTTTCTCATAAAAAATTTGAAGGCAGGCGTATGGATTTTTTGGGATTAAACATTTACCTCAAGTACCGATGGCTCAAAAAAAAATTCAGCATCTCTTAACACACTTATAAAAACCCATGATGATACAGGCGTTCTTTCGACAGATCGATAACAATCCAATGAGCCAGCCAGCTCTCAGCTAAGTGGTAACCCATCCGAGTAATAGATCCAAATATACTTGAGGGTTAGAACCACATGCCGATCGGGTACCTATGAATTTGAATAAAGTTTTTATTCTCTAAGCCAAGAGTAAAAATTTCCACACGTTTCAATATCAAACGTCAAAATCGTATTTTCGCCTATGCTAAAATAAATTCAACGAAACAGTGGCGTAAGAGGGTCAAAATGTAGTTCAGATATTGGAGTATGTAATTTTTATGCAGTGACTGAGAGAACGAGAAGATCCATCGAGCCTTAGATCATGCGACATGTAACTGTCTCACAACTCCTGTATCGAATTTGGCAATCATTCACTTTTGTTCAATCAGGCTCTATCAGTTAGTTCAATAAATCAATTGCCAGCAACACTTCGAACAGTCCAATCCCCGGGTACACCAATCAAGAATTCCTTGGAATTATGTTCATTTATACGGTCTATTCAATTAAACTCTCGAGATCTATTGGTCCAATTATCATCATGAATTGTCAGTTATAAAATTTATAGTGTGACAGGTCATCGAGACACTGAATTTTGTTTACTGTAAAAGCTTTGACCGTTTGAACGTGCACTGACTAATATACAGATCCGCCGGCATTGAACAAACGACGCAAAAACATGGAAATGTCACAAAGCCATTCGGAATTGGTTGCCTCTCTTCCGGGTATTCCTTTGCGATTCGTATATTTTCGAGAAGCGCTCGTTATTCCGCAGGATCTTCGTCCTACCCGAGTGTGTCAGTCAGAAACATCGACGAACTAACTGCCGCTATATATACATCGAAGGCTATGCGCCATGACTTTGCTGGACTTGGCGGCCTGCCAAATTCGAATTAACCTAACGAGAGTTCAGTCGGGGTATACGTGCAAGGGAAAAACGTAGATGCCACAGAGAATTCGAGGATTTTATTGTGAGGTTGCGATGAGAGTTGCCGAAAAGCGAGTACCGACACGTACCACACTCATCACTTGCTAATCGATGACCCAGATAATTTCTCAAATATAATTTTTTGCTCAGTTCTATGCTTGTTTTGATTTGTACATTTGTCGATAATATTGTGAAACATAGATTAAGGTACGAACGTTTATGCATGGAATTCCATTGGTCCACATATGGTCGTGTATGTCCTTATTTACCAACAGAAATTTGGACAAAATCTGAGAAGACAAGAATCACGAGCCATTCTTACAATTTCGCGTTTGTTTTTTTGAAAAGCTGCGTGAGGTTTACCAAGAGGGATTGAGTTGATTCATTTCGCAACGTTGATTCACGCGGTGAACGGAATTGAGACACAGATTGGTTTCTCACTCGGTATCCCTGGATCCATCTATCGTCCGATGTTGGTTAATTTCTTTTCATCGATTTGCCGCAGATGGTAGGCTTGCGGTGAGATTGCGGACCGAGGAGAAGATAATTTATTAGCATATACCAACCGTGAAGAGTGGTTTATCATCGGCTTTGAACGTTCTCCGTCTACACGCAGTTCGAGCGATAAAATTAGGCGAGTCTCGCTGTATTCCCTATATTTATCAACCCTCTTCATATATATATATATAACTCATGAATAATTCACAGACTACCCCGTGGCGCCAATAGCCCTTTCATCCAAGCATGGTTTTGTTTTGTCGCTCTATAAACACCTAAAACGCCCTATAAACACTGTTTTCGCCTAAGAAGGATTAGCCCTATGATTACGACAATTTCGTGACATAATTCCGAATGAAAATCGGCCGTTTACTTTTTATCGTAACGGAGACATCGCAAGAGAGAACACATTGAAGAGCCGATGAAAATTTCGATCACGGTTTAAGATTGGTACGGTAACTTATTTTAATACGTTTTTATTATTTCCATGAATCAACGTCGAAAATAAAAACGCACATTAAGACTAATAAATTATTGCGCGCAGATACAAATCGCATGCATAATTTGATAAATTTATTGATGTTTATCAATGTAAAACAACAGGGTGAAAAATATACAATAATGATGTACCTCGAGAAATTCAGGTAGGTAATAGAAATTGGTACGGGATCGGTATTTTCCAGTTCTCTCCCCTATGAGATCTGATACTCGATGCAACTCGATCATTCTCATAAGATGCCCCCGCGCGCTTGTACGGCAACTGAATATTCAATGAAATTTGCTTCTCCATCAGCACCAAGATTTATGCCACTTTTACGGTCCTGCGCCATATAATTGAGTTATTCTCATTTTATGATCACACACACACACACACACACACACACACACACACACACACACGCGCGCGTTTCCGTTGGTAGAACAACCCATAGCACACGGATCATGATATGATCGTCCGAGCTAAAATAAAGAAAATCATGACGAATGGGAATGAGAAAAAAATCACCTGAGGTTGATTAAAATACATCATTCCTTCTCTTTCACCTAACTTTCTTCGGGAATCTTTAGGACTCGCCCTCGCTATCGAACGGTTTCGCGAAGGAAGGCAATTTTGCACAATCGAATTTCCCCGAGGTCTGACACGGTTCCGTTCACTCCGTGCGTATATAGTTCCGCTTGGTCTCTCAGCGCAAGAATTTCCTAACGTTTATTACCTTGATTTTATTCCTGCCAATTCCAGAGCTCCGTACGATATGTTGTGTCTCTGAAGCTGCTGCGGAACCCGCTAATATATACAACGAACGATTAAAAGACGTATACCAGCTAATGTCTCAATCGTGGTAAATGAGAAAAGCACAACTCTGCCGAGCTCGCGGGCTCTGGAACGCCCGCGATAAAACATTTATTGTAATACCCGAGGCCGGCTATTACTCGCGTAATGGATGCTTTATGGGCCCCCTCGATGCACCGACGTGCTCGCAATGATTATCATCGGACGCTACTTCTTCCCGGACTCTCCTTCTTTTTTTTTCTTCTTCTATTTTGCCCCCGAAGCCATTCCTACCGGTGGCGATCGTAATATACGAAACCCACGCTCACCCACAGCCTGTTTTCTCTATGCGCAGTTAGTTCAGCTTCGAGCGTTTGTCTTGATTGTTTATCTCCCTTCATTAGTATTCTATGACAGATGAAATTGTGTGTTATTTTCTATCTCTCGTTGAACGAAGCGCGCACGCGCGCGATCAACACGGTATAATGTAAAGTTTCTCGTGCACTCGTCGGACAGTTAATGCGATGAAATTTTTTGGCTTTAGTATAGGCATACAAAGTATAACATCGAGAAATTTGGTTGATGTGGATTTTACGAAAAAAAAAAAAAAATCGTGAAGAACAATTAAAGCAAAATGAAAATATCCTTAGCGTCAACTGCGTTCATGCAAAGTATGCACAGAGTGCTCTAATTAGCAGTAATGAATGTCGATTTGTATTAATTGTTAATGACGATGGATTTGCAAAATAAGATGATGAATGCAAATTTCGATGATACTACATTTTCGTCGAAATTTTCATAAGACTAATTTGTATTTTTTTTAATCGATTTTAATGCGCCACGATTTATTTCGTTCCACAAAAGTTACTCCAAGAATTCACCACATACATTTTTTAGTCGTGATGATCGCTTAATAATTACAGCAGTTTCTTTACAGAAGAACTTTTTTGCCGTTTGAACAATAATGGGCTGTAAAATTGTCGAACGATAAATCCTACAAAAAATCTACGTTGTCAATTCGTAGAGCAACTTTCGAGAAAGAAGATAAGCCGTGATGCATTAAAATCACTAAAATAAATATACGGTTTATTCTATGAAAAAAATCCAATGAAAATGTACCATCATGGAAATTTGCATTTATCAGTCGATAGATTCTGCAAATCCGTTGTTATTAATATTTCTGTAGATCAATAATACATGCCGTAGTACAAATTGATCTTCACTACTATAAATTAGTGCATAAACCGTTGTGAAAATTCAGCACTCATTCGAATCATAACTCATAACACACATATTACGATTTTTTCAACTACTGATACAAAGAACTCGTGAATGTCGTCAAGCATTCTCTGAATTGAGCCAGTCCAATTTCCGCAATTCAAAAATATTTTTCAATCGATTTTTCTTTTCAAATAATTACTTTAATAATATTTTCGATCAAACGTTTTTTTTTTTTCAATTTTTGCTTTGTATATATAAGTAAACGGCCCAGTTTCTGACCCTGTCTCAGTTTGTGACCCCGACGGCAAAGTTTTAACTGCCATAATTATATTTTTTTCCGAACAATAATTAAATTATCCGTTAATTGAAGAGCGTTTTTCCCTTTTAATTATTGGACGAACATAATTTTTTTAATGAAATATTTTATAATAGAAATAAACCAGTGAACAGTGCGACACGCGTCTCAGTGGCTCTACAGCGATCGTGCTAGATGGTGATAGTAAGTGCGACGATCTACGTAAATCAGAATTTTGTTCGTTATCTAAGTATAAAACGACATAAAAGTGGTATCGACATCTTCAGCAGGAACCAGGCTATCGATGAGATACAAAATAATTTAACTTTTGATTCGATATCTGGTTAAATTCGTGGTGTCAATAACTACGACACAGAATTAGGGTTATGTTGCTGTTGTTGACCCTCGACTTGTCACCTGCTGCGTCGAACCATTTTTTGTTTGTTTATTATAATTTTCCGTGACATAAAAATTAATTAAATTATTAACAATGAGTTAATTAGGAATTATTTATTAAATTATTAACAAATTATTAAAATGTGCGGAAATCTAGTATTCAAAATATTTTCTTACTTAATGTTGCTGATATATTTTTTTGCATTATTCAATCTTTCTAGTAAATATGTTAATAATAATTGTGAATGTTGATAGGGAGATTGTCCGTGACATTACATAGGTGTCATGAATTGCGTCAAGGGGGTCATAAATCGGGTACACGTATAAGGGTCACAAACTGCGCCAAGGGGGTCATAAATCGGGTACACGCAGGGGTCACAAACTACGACATGGATGTTTCTCTAGTGTCAGGAACCCCGGCAGCCGAGA
The DNA here is from genome assembly GCA_963564615.1 of Rhorus exstirpatorius. Classification (NCBI taxonomy): domain Eukaryota; kingdom Metazoa; phylum Arthropoda; class Insecta; order Hymenoptera; family Ichneumonidae; genus Rhorus; species Rhorus exstirpatorius. The sequence continues at coordinate 48,665,761 of OY751313.1, forward strand.
AGCAATATTAAAATAACTATTATATTAATAAATCTTAATTATTTCCTTGTTCAATAGGTGAATCTCATTCGGGGGGCCTTAACGCGCGTGTTGAAACCTTTAATTTACATTTTAGCTATATCACACGTCAATTATTAGCAAAAATCTGACACCCCTGCTCTTAAAGGGTCAGAAACTGGGCCGTTTACCTTATAATGTTTGTTGCGGTTTTCATTCGATCTGAGAAAAATTCTGAAATTAACAGACATTGAATGACGAATCGTAGATTATAACGGAAGAGAGGTCTTGCCCGCAGCTCGAGTAAAAGCGTGGGCAGAATAAATCTACAAACTGGATGGCAATCGAACGACAGAATATTTTAAGTCAATGTAAAAGAATTCATTCCATAATAAAATGAAAAAAAAATAAATAAATTAAACATTATTTTACGGTGGTAATCATGCGACCTATAAGCGTACATTCTTGCGGCACCGCGAGGCTTTCTTCGAGTTCCATTCTCATTTGCACAAAAGGTATAGGCCCCGCATGGTGCCTCGACGCAACCTATGAACGCAGCATGCGTCGCCATAGAGTATGCGTCCCTTACGCGTAATCTCGGTCCATGCTTTCGAGTCCTGTCCTATACCATAAAACTTCTAGTCGTCAACATATTCGTGCTCATTCACTCACGCATATACGTAAGAACTTCCTATAGCTCGAGAAGTATCGAAGAAATCCCACCAGAAAGTACATAACTCATATAGAGATTGCATGCCCAAACGGTTGGTTTGCATAAATTCGAAAAACGTGCGGAACAACAATTATTGTGACCTTTTGAGATCTCTGCATATCCGCGCTTTTAAGCCTTGGGCCAGTGGTAACGTGGAAATTATAGCTCTGAGACAAAAACATCCAACGAAATGCTTGTATGTATTTTTGAATTGTCTCAAAGCGGTTTACAAAAAAAAAAAAATTCGACCGAATTTCGAGGCTTTTTTTGAGGTACTAATACATTGGCTCGCAGTACGTCCTGAACTATCATTCTGACAGATATACGTTTCATTGGGCATTTTTCTTGAAATTTTCGACTGGCTCAATGACAGTAACAATGAAACAATTTCCACGATAATTCGTAAGAAATCCCGACGTATAAATTGGAAAATGTTACGGAACACTTTCTCGCGAACGTATCGATCCTTTTAGATGGGATGAAATATTTCAATGATTTATCATCCGACAACTTTCCAGTTGGCTTTATTATATATGTACATGCGTGTGTGTGTGTGTGTGTGTGTGTGTGTGTGTGAGTGCCTGCATATCGTCTCTCTGTGTGAGCCACAGAGCAATATAATTCATCGTATGAACACCACTGGGACGTTAAAGTGCGAGAGTACCCGCGAAGAAAGAAGTAACTTCTCGCCAGAGAATTGCCCGTAGTAGCCATGCCCAAGAGAGTATAGAGTATGTAGTGGAAGAGAACATGCTTACACACACACACACACACACACACACACACGCACACACACATTTATATATTAATATTTCTATATGAGAGACCGAGACCACGATGAGCGCCACAGAGGTGTAAAGCTCGTGAACGCATATATCATGCTCGCGTAATGTAATATCGGCGGGGCCCTTCTGGCCCAGCCCGCCCCCCCCCCCCCCCTTCCCAAGACCCAGGACGCCCATCTCACTCCGAGACACATCTTGGCCGAGCGTTGTAAGTATAAGTAATGCCTCCGTTATTTGCCGGGTATTAGTTTTTGCCCGGGGTCTAACTTATCGTCCTCGTAAAGTGCCGTACGATTATCTGTCTTCTATACCGTACACTGTGTGGAACAATCGTCGCTCCGTCGCCTGCATCTTCCAATGACCGCGCGCGTTGAGCTTCCACGGAAAAATAAAAAAGGAAAAATTGGAAATTCTCTACCGATGTCATTTCATTTATTCCACGGCCTACCGTTCACTCGTACGTTCAATCTCCGCCGTGCTCACGCGACGTTTATACAAACGCGAATACCGAAAAAAAAAAACCACGAGATGGACATAATAATGGTTCGGTGGATTATTAATCCGGATCAGTGATAATTTTATAAAAACCAGAGCTACGTAATACTCGAGAATTTTCAATCAATTTCTATTGTTTTTTTTTCTTTTTTGCATCGTTGCGCTTTCGACGCCGTTTGACATAATAAAACGACCATAGCGGAGTTGGTTTTACAAGACTGAATTTGCGTTGTATGCGGATTAATGGCCCCGGAGATTTCAAGAGATTTATCGCTTTTTGGATGAACACACACGCGTATGCATGGGCGATTGCTCTTGCGGCGTATGTCGAGGAATTTTTTTTTTGCAGAATTCCCGCGACTCACGCGATATGCAATGTTTGATTGCGAGAAAAATATGAGTTTAGGGCACGATATGTATAGCCCTCGCCTTCAAGACTGGATTATACCCGACGAATTATAACGATCCGTGCATTATAAATCTTGACGTTATTGCCCACTTTATTGAGTCACGATTTTGTCATTTTCATATAACAATATATAAGCTAGGAAGTAACTTGTGTTTTTCCCGTACGATCCAGAGGGTAAAGCCAGACGTAGGGAAGTCGAAGAGGAACACACATATAGCCGCTATAATCCAATTGGTATGAGCCAACGTTCAAACGTTTTGTCTTATCGCGGGAATGCTTGTTATCGGCAAACGAATCTGGTTAACTGATGAAGGCCACACAGTGTAAATGCAGTGGCGGTAGTCTTTGTTCATCTATATGCACATGTGTATACGGTAAAGTATATCGCGGTGAGAGCGGGAATGAGAAAAGGAGTCTCTCGTTCGTGCGTATATATATATATATATGCGCTCGTGTAAGCATTTAGGACTGACGATATTTCCGGTTGAGAGCGGTGACGCGGGATCGTTTCACCATCGTTATCGGATAATAGCCAGATAAGAGAGATCTCACCGAATTTTTCGAGAGAGAATTCGTTCTCTACCATATATGGTTGGCCCAATTAAGTCGATCTTCGTTCCGGTCGAGCGACGAGACGACGGTGTACGCATTCGAAAAAATTTCATGAAAATTTTAACGGATCTGTTTAAAAATAGTTCGACGACCATGCACCCACAAAGAGAGCGTGCTTCTTTTTTTTTTAATTGAAAAATGAATAGCTTGAAGTATAAAAAGTCGTTGATTTTGAAAAGTCATTTACTGCTCTGAAGCATAAACGTGACGTTCCATGTGAAAATAACGAAATGGAAAAATAATACTCGCGAAAATAACCTATATGCCAAATTAACATATGCCAAAATAATATACGTGTCGAATATCTCTCGATTTACGTAGCTATAGCGACAGCTCAAACATTCGCTTCATTATTCACTCACTAACCCTCTCATGCAATCACTCGCTCACTCACTCACTCGGTCACTTACTCGCTACCTCAGTCACTCAATCACTCGTTCATTTTCACACTGACTTGCCCGCTCATTCTCTCACTCGTGTACTCACTGCCTCGGTGATTCACTTACCCACTGATTCACTGGCTCACTCACTCGCTCACTTACTGATTCACTGGCTCACTTGCTGATTCATTACCTTGCTCACTCACTCTCTCACTGGTTTACCGGCTCACTCATTCACTTGCTCACCTACTCGCTCACTCACTTACTCATTCATTTCCTGACTCATCTGCTCACTAATCCGCTTACTTACGGACTCACTCATGCAATCCATCGCTTCCTCAGTCACTTGAACGCTGACTTTCTCACTGACTCGCTCACTCACTCATTCGCTGATTCAGTGGCTCACTCACTCACTCGTTCACTCACATACGTACTCAGATACATCTGTGATTCCCAATATACTACTTGAATGGATTCAATTCCCAAGTGTATTATTTGCACATGTATTACTTTGAAGCGTATTATTTCATGGTTCCTTTTTTCGCTATAACACAACAGACTTGCGTTATTTTGATAGATCGCCGCAAGCGTGAGATGCTCATTTTGGTAATAGTTATCACCAACTCGAAGCGATTATCTTTTGGTGCTCATGGCACAAAATATGTTTTTCGCGTCGATCGTTTCTCGTTCGTCGATTCTCAGGGGAATCCTATAATTCCAAAGAATACCATATAAATAATGTATTATATATAAGCAAACAAAGCGCGTACACGTCCGTGTGCGAAAAAATTGGAAGGGATAGATGCCCTCCGATGCTGGGTCGAATGCCGGCTGATAGAAAAACTCGCTTGCCCACCCAGAAGTTTCAGCACATAAATTGCGTCGTTCAATGAATCTGTGACAATTAAATGGGGGAAGGGTCAGCGACGGCGTTGTAAGCACAATTGCGTTGACCGCGCTACTGTCCTATATCCCGTGAATTATTTACGAGAATGCTCCGTACATTGTCGTTGGTTTCTATTGGCCAGACGTCGTTGGCTCGAGTCCTCCTGCATCTTCCTTGCTTTTACTTCCTGCACGAAAATATGTTTTAGTATATACGTTCGTGGTGTTCAAGTCGCGTCGAACCTTCGATGCATTGCGGTGGATTACACGAAAGAAGCGTAAATATACCGAACTGTGTCTCGATTTTTGCTCTCTCCAAGTAAAGTTCCCGCTGCTTGCGTGAAATTCGTTGAATGGCCATTTACAAAGACGAATCTAATTCACCGAGAAACCGCAAGTATTGTTAAAATGACTTTGAAACGCACGAATTTGGGGAAAAATTTTCAAACACGCGCTTCCTATTTCTGTACAGTCACGAAGATGTGGCGTGAGAATTTCATTTTGTCGTCACATAAATCTTCCCGCCTTGGGGCATTATTACCAAGTCTCGTGTTTGATGCGCCTCGTTAAGAGTAAATTTATCGAGCTATTCGCTTCATCAACGGAATCTAAATGTTTTATAAATCATCAGCGGTCATATAATCCGTTATCCGCGAATAGATTAGAGCACCAAAGGCACGATGATAATGAAGACTTCAACGTCGTTGCCTGCGTGACGGCGATCAACGTTGATTCGTCTTTGAATTTCGTTACGATGTCCGCAGTCGCCCCTTATCGTTGACGAAATGGCTAATTATTCTAACGAAGCACCGGACTCGAAGTAATAATGATATCTCATCGATATGTTTAAGCTCGCGAAGCAAACGCGAGAGAAAATTCCAGCTTGGACATAGCGGCGTTAATTCGGAAGGTGACACGAGAGACGTGCTTCGTGAAGATTGCGTATATCCACGACGAAAGGAGCCGCGAGCTCGTATGAACAAGGACCTCTGGGGATCACGAGATAAGATACGCTAATTGAGAGATCTTAATTGGAGGAATCGTATATTCGCTCTCGGTTTTACTTATCGAGTCCCATGCGTATCGTAACGTTTTACACATGCTTCTTGCACAGAGTTGTACAATTTCATTATACAAAATAAAGATAAATAAACAAATATATATATATAAGAGTGAAAATAAATATTCAAGTACCGCAAATAATCGGATTTAAAATAATTTTATTCGATGTATCGGAAATTGCGGGATAAATATGAAAAAATAAATATATAATTCACGATGCAAAGAAGCTATATATTATTATTTGAATGGCGTCACTTCAATATCATCGTGGCGTCAAGCCACGATTTAATATTTTATTCTCACGATGCTCCCTCTACGAGGAAATAAAAAAATACCTTTCACCAAATTTTCCGAAAGATTATTTACTTTTTTTTCCCCCACTTTTTCGTAGATACATGTGTGATACAGTGGCCAGCGAGGTCAAAGGGATGCTGGAGTTATCCGGCAAATAGCGTGTTAGTTGGGTTCACCGCGGTAAGCCAAAGTTTCCGGTGGTCGATGTGGAGATGGGTGGCATGTTCGTTGGTAGTTTGGTAAAAGCGCTGTTACGTATATATATATACACATTCATGCCTGTCAATGTATATTTATATGTGTTTATATTTGTGTATCTATATATATACATATTTATGCACGCACACACACGAGGGTGCGCGCGTGTGTGTGCAGTCGGTTCTTCTTGAATCGGACGTTGATCCATCGAGATAAGACCCTTTTTTGTGGTCGCCGCCGTGAACAAGAAGGCGGAGGGAAGCGAAGTGGTTTGCCCGTATATGTGTGTTGGTTTTTCAGTATATATATACTTCGAGGGGTGAAATTTAACGGCTTTACCCCAGTACATTATACTGTGCCAGGCGAGTTTGGAGCACTCGCTCATGATTTTTCGATCAAACACACTCGAACGGCGTTAAGAAGGAAGCCGCAGAGCGAGAAAGTCTTTGACACACAGGGTGGCGACTACAATGAGTACGTTTACACGACGCTCCAAATCCGGTGTTACGAAAACCGGTTTAGTTAAACCAGGCGTTTACACGGTACCTAACACCCGCTTTACCTCGTAAAGCGGGTGTTAGGACCCGTTTACACGCACTTTAACGCCTGATTTACCTACGCAGGTTTTCGTAACACCGGAATAAGAGCGTCGTGTAAACGTACTCTATATATACCGTTTTTATCCCCTCCAACATACGTGGACCGTCGTAGCTCGATATGTTATGCCAGACACTATAATACCGCATTGGAGTTTCAAGTTCGAGGGGAAAGGAGAAGAGAAAAAAGGCCCGAAAATACGAGTTGATGGGGGGGATTTTTTGACATTATTTGGTCGAGCCCTCGAGATACCCTCGAGGAAATAAACCGTCTGAATTGAAGTGGCGATTCTCGCGTTTCTTTCTGTCTCCGTGCATTCTACGCATTTTTATATATTTTTTGTATGCTCAAGCCCTAATGCACTCAAGATCGAAATCCCGTTCGACAATACGACCTAAAGCGTTAACAAACGATTTTCCATCGTACCTTCTCGAGTATTTGATTTCGATTCTTCGACCGGACTTGAGCTGAATCCCAGAGCATCGATCGTAATTTATATGGGATTTCACTTCGATAGAAAAATACTTTTTTGCCGGAGCGCCAGCGGGGCCACATCGCATTTTGACGAAAGTTCAATATATGCGCTAATCTTTATTTCACCGAAAGTCACATTCACGAACGTAGCTTTTACGAAACGTTTTATGCCGAAAATTTGAAAGAAAATCTCGCGGATACTGAATACAAGATCATGAAAAAAAAAAATTGATTAAGTCAAAGCTTTCGCTACGAGGCAGCAAAAAAACATTCAATACAGCCGAAAAGTTGAAAAAAATGGATTTTATTTTATTTCGGCGTGAAAGAGCTATTTCATTTTCATCATACTTTGATCGATGATAATTGAAAGTTAAAATCGGTACACATGTCGTGGAATTTTGTGAAATTTATCCAAAAAATTCGACGTAATTGATATAACGATGAGTACGGAATCAGCGTGAGGTTCTGGGCGATCGTTTTATTCGAATGAGTATGTGCGTTGGGCCACACGCTGGCCAAGGCATTGAACCGCTGAGCCGGAAACCTTTTTTGCGGAGACTCGGTTGCCTTTGGGAACATCGCAGCTTCGTCGAAACAATTAACCATCTATATTGGCACGGGTTTTCTGTTAGGTTCCCCGTGCCCTCGAGCCAAAGCGATACAGTGTAGTGCGGTGTAAGACGACTGCGAATGTACACGGGGGAGGCTTATAAGTTTGGCAGGAAAAGAGTGAGGTGGAGTGAAGCGAAGAGACGTGAAAAACCGCCAGTGTATACGTTGCAATATTATTTGAAAAAAAAAAAAAAAAAAAAAAAAAAAAAAACAGAAATTCTCGACATCGATTGTGCAGGAAATTGTTATTTTTTGTGAAATCTTTGAAATTCTGTCTTGAGAAAGTGCAAACACTCAAGTGATTTCTAGCACAATTAAATGTAAATCCAACTCGTAAAACTAGACCATGCAATTAAAAAATTGCTCTGGACAATTTTTTTTTTTGCATTGCGCACAATTGTAACAGGAGCAAGGATTGATTGGGAGTGTGAAATAATTTTACTACAACGATGTTAGCAGTGTATGAGCGTGTATTCGACAGTGTTCTTTTCTCTCGTACGGCGGCACACAATTACAGAATTCGCAGTATGAATGTGATTTTTTTTTTTTTTTTTAAATTTACGTTGGAATGTCAATGTTTTTTTTTTTTCTCTTTTCATTATTGCTAGCTGCTGCCGGGCGTGCTGTACTCGCAGATTCACCTGAGACACTTTGCACATCAGGGCGAAAGAGTTTTTGTCCAATTTCGGAAAGAGTGTGCGAGTTAAAGATCTTCGTAATTCAAGAGGTTGTCCTTGCGATGAAATCTTTCGTAAGTAGGATAATTAATTAAGTAACTGGCCTGGACTCGCGGCATCCGAAAAACTCGTTAGGAGTGTTCGAAAAAAAAAAATGAAAAGCAGTAAAAAAACAATTGAAAGAGAAAAAAAAAAATTCTTCCACCGAGACAGTAGACAATAGAAAAATGACGGTATCGTTGCAAACGATGAGATCTAAAGTCCGTGTGTATGTGTGTGTGTGTGTGTGTGTGTGTATTTGTATGCGCATGTGTGTCTCTCCCGATTGACTTGTCACGCTCAGCGTTAAAATCTTTTTTTTGTCTTTCTTTTTTGTTTTTTTTTTTACCGCCAAGTTTACGATCGTAGCACGCCCGTTTACATCAACACATCGATTTAGTGGATAACGGGAGTATGTCTCTATGTTACAACGCGAATAGTGTGTGTGTGTGTAGGCTTATCAGACGCGATCGTCGTTGCACTTTTCAATCTTTTTTTGTTATTATTAACCTTTTTTTTCTTCAAATTCTCATTCTTCTTCTCCTTCTTTTATTTATACGAAAAAATACATCGGCGATCGCGACTTTACCATCGTCATTATTATTATTATTGTTATTATTATTATTATTATTAGTATTATTATTATCGTCATTCATCATCATAATCTTTCATAATAATCATCATCGTCATCATCATCATTATTATTATTATTAAACGAGTGTGCCTAACAAGTCGGTATTAAATATCTTACAATACACATCATCTTTCATATATTTATTTTTATATATAATATTTATACTTTAGGTTTTTTTTTTTCTTCTCGTTTTATTCATTTAATTATTCGTTATATGTACTATCTATCTATAGGGTAGTCAGATTCTTTTTTTTTTTTTTAATGTTTCATTCGCTTGCTCCTGTCGCTGATTTCGTCGATGCCGAGAGACTTTAAAGACGGGAAGGAAAAACGAAGGGCGGGGGGGGGGGGAAGGGTAGACACATGAGAGTAGCAACCCTCGCAGTCGAGTTGCAAGTCGTCATCGTCGTTGACGGGCTCGCGAGGTTGTAATATATATATATATATATATATATCACTATCAATGTACTGTCTGTCTGTCCGTATCTACTGTGTCGGTGAGATTGGCTGGTAACTGTATTATTTCTACTGTAGACTGAATGAGCGATCGGATGAACGTTAATTGAGTTCCGGAGGGAGTCGCGAAGTCAGTGAATCGATTCAGCGGTGCATTTTTTTTTTTTTTTATTATTCTTTCCTTTATTCTCATTTTTTTTCTCCCTGCTTAAATTGTCGAATTCTTTTTTTTTTTTTCTTTTCTTTTACTTCGATCGCTGTGCTTCGCGCAACTTTCGCGCTTCGATAGGCCTGTACACGATGATATAATATTTATATTATATTAATAATCGTCGCTCGACGAGACGACTCGACTGTGCGGGTGCGTTATTTAAATTTATTTTTTGTCTTTCTATTTTATTTTATTTTTTTTTTATCATTTTTTGAAAAAAAATTCAAAGCTTCGTGACGCTCGCTGCCTGCGATCCACGAAAATCTTCGGAGAACAATGACTATTCGGATACCGGGGGAATGAGATATTGGGTCGAGAAAAAAAAAAAAAATCGTTAATTTTGTCGTCCGCTGTTACACGCATTGGCCACGGATCACAGCGGGTATGTTTTTTTTTTTTTTTATTTTGATTTTTCTTGTTTTTTTTTTCCCTTCGATCCTCGACGCTTCTCGAGATTATGCTTATACACATACAAAAGAAAAAAACGAGTAGGTTAATTTTTAGACATGGCGTTACAATACCACATTACAATACAATACACATTACACGTTTATATTAGTCGTCTCGTTATTAAATTATAAGCGTCGGATTTTCATTTTTCAAATGTCTCGTTTTTCTTCTTTCTTTCTGTCTTCTTGTTGCTCCGTCAATTCATATTATTTTTGAGCCCATTTCGCGTCTCGTTTATTCCATACTCGTGCGAATACGTTCAACTGCTGTTTTCCTCTCCTTTTTTTTTTTCCCCCCTCGTTTCTCGCTGCTATTCCATCGCGTATGTTTTAGCTTTCGCTCGGATATATATGACCGCGGATCGTCGCCCTTCGAGAGACGTGTTCGGAAAAATCGAATTTTCTTTTTCTCTCTCAACCAGCTCTCGTCGTGGTTTGTTAAAATGAAAAAAAAAAAAAAAAAAAAAAAGAAAGAAACGTTGAAACTAAAATTTCGTCGAGTCTCGGTTTGAGCCGGTACGTGTAAAAATTTTACGAAACTCTTGGCCAACGAGCAGTGCTGGAGAAACAAAAAAAAAAAAATCGACTCTCTCTCTCTCTCTTCGAACGGAGAACAACCAATTTTTTTTCGTTCTTTTCGTCTCTATGCGCGAACATGCACTCTCTACGAGTTTTCGTCTCTCATCATATTCAATTACCTTTTTTTTTTCTTCTTCTTCTTCTCCATTATACATACAAAATACCGCACACACGTCCGCGGCGACCTTTGAAAATCGTCGAAAAAGAAAAAAAAAAAAAAAACCCCCCCCATCGGCAAAATTACAGTTAATTAATGAGATATTGAGTATTCTCAGATTTCGTAAGACGAGCGTCGATGAAGCGCGAAGAGATTTAGAAGATTCGGGGAGTGCGGTATATGGAATAACGCGTGAACACTTTACCTGACCGGTGGTAGACGTTTTTGCGATTGTAGCGCGCGATTTATGTGACATAAGAACAAAAAAAAAAAAAAAAAAAAAAATTGTGATAAAAAGAGAAACACGATGAGCAACGACACGAAAGACGTG